>OZ008368.1:259065767-259665767 GCA_963931995.1 Phaonia tiefii | reverse complement strand
GGAGCAGAAACCAGGGTTATATCGCACGTTAACGAAAGTATTCGAAAAATATATGGTCCGAAAATAGAGAACGGCGAGTATCGACGACGTATGAATCACGAGCTGCATAAACTGCGTCACAACATCGACGTAGTAATGTGATTCAAAATAACGCGATTACGCTGGCTAGGCCAGGTCAATAGAATGGATCAAGATCAGCATGCGCCAGTGTGAAAGGTATGCGAAGACTTACCCGAAGGACATCGGAAAATAGGACGATTAAGACTTCTCTGGAAGATCACCTAAGTAAGTAAGCATATTGAAAATAAATACTTCTTTCTCCGACAAAATGCTGCTGAGGTAATTTAAGATGTTTCTCCGAAATAAAGTTGCAGATTTAACGACAACAAATCCTTGGAAAAAATCCGTTTAAAATTCGTATGGCAGTAAGTACATTCAACGAGAATACTCTATGGGACCGATAATGATCTATGTGGTTATCGTGTGGTGGCAGGTGGTTGTGCACTAATGACTATGGATCAGAGAATGGCGACGATGTGCATCACTGGTGCTCTGCACACCACTTCCTTTGACGCACTGTATGAATGTTATAGTTGTTGCCAGTGGACATTATAGGCAGGCAGATAGCTTCCACGTCTGCCATCACATTATGGCAACTTACACAACGGGGCATGGCCGGAATCGGTCATGGAAAGTGTTCCTCATACTCCTGCATTTGCCGACTACTCGAAAGCGGAACCAATATTCGATTGGAAATACCACCCTCATACCGTAAAGGGATTCCTGGAGGAGAGAAATTTCTGTAATAGAAGGATATGTGAATTTCTACACCGATTGCTCGAAAATTAATGACAGGTAGGCTACGAGGTCCACTCTAGGGTGTTGTCTCCTTCTTGTATAATATCTGATCGAGGTAGCGTGTTTGAGGCATTGTATTCTCCCACATTCAGGATGTCATCAAGTCCCTGGAATCAGTATTCCTGATTTCAACATCTGCCCAGGACTGTGGCAGATCTCTTAACGCGATGGTCCAGGACTACCTTACCACAGGAATTGGAGCGTATTTGCATGCACCTATCGAATGGTAAGCATTTCCTGCAACAACGCTCCTATATCATGCTGCAGGATACATGGGCCATATTGTGTACGTTCAATACAAATCTGGACCTTAGTGGATAGCAGGAGATCCATGAACCTTCTGTCTTTAGCCAGCCCTAAGGTAACAATGGCCATCGGTGGTGCAATGGTTAGTGTGCGCGGCTCTTGTACATGAGATCCTGGGTTCGAACCCGGCTCTGACCACCTTTCTTTCGGCGGCGGTCACCTCGCATAGTGACGGCGACACTATCGAGTATATAGCCATGAAAAAGCTTCTCAAAATACCGTTCGGAATCGGTGTAAAACTGTAGGTCCCAATCAGTGAGTGAAAACTGAAAAAAAGACTGAGAAGCTTTCCCCTATCCCTTCATGGGATGTAATGGGAAACCATTTATTTATTTTATTTGAATATCAATTTATTGAGTATCGTGACTATAATAATGTTGACTGGGAAGGAATTTTTAAGTATCTGTCCGGAATTAGTTTTGAACAAATTTATATGGCATCTGACGTAAATTTACAATCGGTTTTTTTAAATGGAATATTTCATGATTTATTCTTATTTGTACCTATTGTAAGGCGAAGGGTTGTGCACCGACAAGAGGCTTGGCTGAGGTCAATGTCGATATTGTTATCTAAATCACTTAGGGATATTGCATATAAGGAGGATTTAAGAAATGCTACCGATAATAATTGCCGCATTTATAGTTCTCACAGGAATAGAGCGATGTCTATCGGTTGAGCATTGTACATCTCTAATAGATTCTCTATTAAAGAAAGTACCGTTTGTTCTTATAAGAAACCATCTCTCATTATCATGTTGCTGCAGGTTTGTGATTCAGTCTAATTTCTCAACAATGGCTTGTAAAATACGATCAGCAAATACAGATAACATTTTGGGAAATTGTTCTGAATTAAATTCAAATCAATTGCCTACAAACGCAGATGTTTTGAAGAATTATTTATATTTCCGAAGAGATGATAACAAGTTTCAAAACAATAAAAAAAAATATATGGATGAAAACAAAAATTCCCAATATTGATCGATATTCAATCATCAGAAAAGTTGAAAAACTTTTCAAAAGTTATGTAAAAGTGACCAAAATGCAAAACGAACAGAATTTTCATTCCATGGCAAGTGAATTTCGAAACAAAGTAGAGTCAGAACTTTTCGATATATCAATTTGCAGATGCAACAGTGACTGTAAATGTTCGTATGAACTGAAGGTACCACTGAAAGAACGCGAATTTTTGTTTGATCAAAGAAACTCTCGGCAAATGATTTTGCTTCCTTCAAACCAACACGAAAATATATCCGTGAGTCAATTCCATCACCTTTTTTGTCACCAAATCCAAAACGAAAAAAAAATAATGAAACAGCATTACGAAAACCGATTGAAAGACTCAAACCATCAACCTTGCAAACTGAATCAATCCTTACAAAACATGTGAATCTATCAAACGTAGTTAGAGAAAGACAACGATATAACATCTCTACTCTTATTGCTTACCAGGGATGAAAAATTAAACTTCTTCAATTGTACCATCAAGCTTCCAAAACTGTACTTTTTTAATACCAATTGTACCAAATTTAAAAAATAACAAGCTGTAAGTTTGTTATACACAATTTTTCAAACAAATATCGGAAAATTAACAAATAATAATTCAATCTTATACATTTCATTTTATAATAACGTAGGTTCTTTTAAGAATAAACAAAACACGAGGCACACGTTCTTAAAAAATTGAGATCAATGAAAAATATGTATAAATTTTATTGTCACAAATCACTACCTATTTTAAAGTTATAGCAGCAAAAATTATATGTTTTTAAAAGATCTTTCGTTTCAAGCTTGACACAGTTGTCACATTGAGACTTTTTCGTTGTGCTCTGGCGTCTTCGGACTGCATTTCTAAATTAACATTATTAATTATTTTAAGTACGTATTGTAAATATAAAATTGGTAGTTTATAAAGAGGGTTTTTGAATCCAGAATAACTGAAATTAAGTTTTTCATGCTTGAAATATTCCTCAAAATCTACTAAATAAAAATTATACTAAATTAAAAAAGCGACTCCCACTTTTCATGTATTGTTCATTCATAAATCGATTTCTTTTGATTTTCCTAATTCAAATCAGGATAAAGTTTTCTTCATCATGTAACTACGCGATGTAAAAATCGATGTTAACTGAAAATAAAATACATAAAGGAGTAAATGTTAAATTGTACCAATTATGTCATTGGTGTACCATCGTACTTTTATGGACTCAATTGTACCAAAAATGGTACAATTGTACCAACATTATCTTCCCTGTTGCTTACTACTTTTTCATGAATTGTTTGTGCAATGCTCTTTGCTGTTCCGTCCGGTGGTGACACATGAGCATAAAATAAATTATCCGGTTGTAGCACTAAAGAATAATGCTCTTCTATTTTGGAGCGTAAATGATTTTGTGATGTATTTGCGTTCCTTAAAAATACACTTGTCTTGTCTTTTTTGCCATCAAAGAATAACCCAAAATATGGTTTTTGATTTAATGAATCAATAATAGCTCTGTCTGCGTACACATATTTTGCATCATTTTGTGTAAAATGTTGCAAAAATTTGCTACTGGAAAAGTACGCAGACAGACCTATTATTTTGTTTCTATCAATAATATTGTCTTTGTTTGGAATATCCAAATCTTTTACAAACACGTTAAGAATGGTTGCCGTGATAAGATTAGTTTGAATAAAATGATGTTCATAGGATGTGACGGCACAAACGTTAACGTTGGATATAATAACGGTGCAATATACCAGATCGAACGGAAAATTGGCCACGCAGTTCACTGGTCTGTATGCTTGTTGCATTTTAATGAACTACCGTTAAGAGAGCTGTTTATTCATCTCGATGGTGTTACTATTGGACCCAAACAATTTAGCGGCAGCATCGGTAAGTTGCTTGTTAGTTGTGAGGAAAGGCCGGTCAAAACATTTAAAAAGGTTTTTTCGGATGATTTGCCAGTTTGGCCGCAAAATGCAGTGAATGATTTAAGTGTGGATCAACGCTACTTGTATCAGATGTGTCATTCAATTCAAACACGTATCGTCGATTCATCTTTGGCTATGAAGAACCCTGGAACTATGGTTCATTCGAGATTCCTAACTACGGCTAATCGAATTCTTCGATACTATGTATCTGTCAGTATTGCTTCGGTGAAGCTCACTACGTTAGTAAATTTCATAATTAAAGTTTATGTGCCGATGTGGTTTAATATCAAAGCAAATGAATCATTCAAAATGGGGCCAAAGCATATTTGTAAATTCATTGAACTAGTTCGTAACAATGTCGAGTCCAAACTGCGTGAGAAAATCTTCAATGTTGTTGCAAGAAATGGATATTTTGCACATGCCGAAAATATTCTCTTGTCGATGTTAACGGATGATGATTTAAATATTGGAAAAAATGCTGTTGAATCCATTTTACAAGCAAAAGATACCGCAAAAAACGCACATGAAATTCGTAAATTCACGAAACCAAAAATTGACTTCAAAGCAGCAGCATACTTTGAAATGGTTGATATACGGAATACAGTTAGATATACGGATAGTTAGTTAGATATACGGAAAGCAAACAACAAAAAAGATTACGATAAATACATGAAAGATTGATTGAAATCGAACAAACATCATTCAATTTTTCACTGAAAATCATCAAAATCATCTTTTTTTACCACTTTTTTGTAAAGAATTTTTATGGCTTGTATTTTTGGACATTTTTGAAAAACTGTGAGGCTCTTGCGAAAAGTAATATTACTGTTTCTATGGTTTTTTGGGCTCTATTATATGTCCTCCAGAGGTTATGGTGTGGTAGAGCATTGAATTCTAAAAAAGTCGAAAATCGAACCACTCTAATGGACACTTCCTTAATTTGGAGTACTCTCCGTTCAGGAGGATGTTTAGTCGATGATGTAGATGGTTCTGATGTTCATATTGATGTCAACAGTTTAAACCAGTATTTTGTGCAGACTGGTTCGGTCGGTAATAGTAACAGGGTAGATTTCAGTAGTATCAATGAAAATGTTCGCTTCTCTTTTGAATGTATGTTGGAAGATGACGTGTATTTGGTCTTACATAAAGTGAAATCTGACTCAGTTGGCGTTGACGGCATACCTATTAAATTCTTGAAATTAATATTTCCGTATGTATCCAGTTACATTCTTTGTTTCATTAATAGTATTTTCACCACATCGGTTTTCCCTACAGTTTGGAAAACTGCTCGTGTAGTTCCTATACCTAAAGTTAAGGGCTCTTATAGTTTAGATAATATGAGACCTATTTGTATTTTACCTGCTATTTCGAAAGTCGTGGAGCATATCATGGACAAGGTATGATAAATAATCCTCTTGCACTTGACTGATACTATTAGGAATGCGATTGACACTGGCGAATGTGGCGTGCTGGTTGGGTTGGACTTATCTCAAGCCTTTGATAGAGTAGACCATGTGATACTGATTAACAAATTGAAAAATTTGCTTATGTTTTCTAATACAGCATGCAGGTTGATTTATTCTTACTTGTCTGATCGCTCTCAATTTGTTTCATTAAATGGAAATGTTTCTGATATACGTGCAATCTTTAGTGGAGTCCCGCAAGGCTCCGTATTAGGTCCGCTACTATTCATATTGTATGCTAATGATGTAGTTAATAGTGACTGTAGTGTCAATTGCTTTCCTTTTTTATATGCAGATGATATTCACCAATGCTGGTTCTATAAATACGAGTACATTGGAGGACAATATTAATTCTACATTGGGGGATGTGAGTCAGTGGCTACGTTATAATAACTTATGCGTTAATGCGTCCAAAACTAGGGCTATGTTTTTTGGTCCCTTTCGACATGATGACAAAGGCTGCGAAATTTACTTAAATGATGTCAGAATAGTGTTTGTTGATAAGATGAAATGTCTTGGTATTATTCTCGATAAGAAACTTGATTTTAGTAGCCATATCGACTCTTTATTTCCTAAAATTACCCAATAAGCACAACAATTTCTGAAAATCAAATGCTTGAAAATTGTTCGAATTTAAACATGATTTCAAATTTCGTTTTAAAGTTATTTGAATTATTGAAAATATTTTTTTGTTATGTCAGCTATAACTAACAATATTTCAATAAGAGGATATAACAGCTCATAAATGTAAAAAATGTGAGTATGTGTTCAAAATCTAAATTAGGACCTCTCAAAATGTTGATATTTCTTTCTCGCAGAACTGAGCAAAATATATGTCAGATCTATAGATGTAATAATTATGTATAAAATACTAATATTATTCTCTATGTATCCTATGTATTAATGCTGTTCCATTTAAATACATCTGAATAGTTTTATGTAATATCAAGTCATCAATGCGTTCGTTCGAATTTGCAATTAGACTAGAAATAAGGTTTGAATTGGAGTGTTTTAATACTGAAAGCTTGAATTCAAACGCACTTTCTTACTTGAATTCCAGCGCACAGATTTATTTATTTCGCTTTAAATTAAACTGTAATTCAATGCATGAATTACACTGTATTGTTCGAATTGAATTCAAGGGTGAATTTTTCTGGAGATTGGTATTTTTGTAAAGTGTAATTCAAGTTGAATTCAACACTTGAAATTGTAAAACATTGCTGGAATTACTGTTGAATTAAACTAGAATTCCAACGAAAATGTTTATTGGGTATGTTTACTCGTGGAAAGTTGTATTGTGCTAATATGTACCTGCCTCAACATGTAAAGAGAAGACTAGCTTTCGCATTATTGATGTCGTGTATTGGTTACGGAATTGAAGTAGTGTCTGGTACGACATCAGAATGTTTTAGTAGGATGGAAATGATACTTAAAATGATAGTCCGATTTGTGTATGGGTTAAATCGTCGTGATCATATATCTGAATATATAATTGATTTTTTTTGGTGTGCCGTTTAAAATATTT
The DNA here is from genome assembly GCA_963931995.1 of Phaonia tiefii. Taxonomy (NCBI): domain Eukaryota; kingdom Metazoa; phylum Arthropoda; class Insecta; order Diptera; family Muscidae; genus Phaonia; species Phaonia tiefii. Next base: position 259,658,706 of record OZ008368.1, on the reverse strand, counting down.
ATTAAAATTCGTATTCTGCTAACTTTTTATAAAATAATTTCCAGTGGCGTACCAAGATTACTTCGTGGTATGTTTCAATTCACGATATCCACTCCGAACCCTCAACTACTTCTGGCTCGTATTCTCTATACTTGAGCGATCATTTGTTGTTCGTGCAGCAAGAATTTGGAATCAGCTTCCTATTGGCCTGCAAAATTTTTCATACTCCAATGTTTCTTTCAAACGTAAATATTTGGCGTATGTCCGTCCAGCCTCCGTCATAAATTGGAATGGAAAATGGAAATACTTTGCATTTGTATACCTATGTAGCATTAGAGTGGACAATTTTTATATGGAATTATTTTTGTTTTTTGTAGGAGGTGGTTCGCCCCCTAATTTTTTTTTTTTGGCACAAATAACATATTTCCAAAACTGTAGACTGTTTGGTCAACGTTAAGGCGTGGCACATGCGCCCTCAAGTTGACAAGAAGGGATTTTGCACAATTTAATAAGAAAAAAGTTATAACTTCATTATTATTTATCAAAATTTATGTTAAGTATCGATATTATATTTAATTTTGACTATTATTTTAATGTATGCCCCTAAAAAGGCGTGGCACCTTATATAATTTAAGTAATATATACGAAAATATGTAGTTTTTGCTTCAAAATATGATGGAATCTTACATATGTATGTAAAATTTATTTCCTAAAAGTCATTAAATAAATGCCGGCAAATTGTGGCGTGGCAAGTTAAAATTTTAAACTGTTACTAACAAATGCAGCTCTGTGCTAATTAGTTGCGATCAAGCAAACTTATATTTACATAGAAGTAGCAATACTGGAATAACGGTATCTAGTACACATGTGCTTTTGTTAAGCTAAAAAAGAGCGTTGATAATGTGTTGTTATACATGTGTGGCGACCGCCAATTCAAGTAAAATAAGTACATCTGGCAACATACTGTGGGGACAAGTAATATAAGCACTCTGGCAACATAAAAAGATAAATCAGCTGTTCAGTTTTGAATTTTGGAGAAGCAGCAAGAAGCCACGTTTCGTTGAAAGATAAGGTTTATAAAATTGGTAAGTTTAAACAACAAAGTGCTCGATATTTTCAAAATATAATAACATATTTAATATTATTAATGTAACTCAAACAGCAATGGAAACAAGAGCAAATGAAAAGTTATTTCTGCTTGGGCACGACGAAAGTCAAATCATTGGGTGCAAGTTACCATCAAAAGGGCAAATATTAAAAGTTCTTTTTTATAATATGCGGAAAATTAAGCTCAATCTTCGTCCGAGTGCATATCTTGTAATTAAAGAAGCAGAAGTACTCTGGGATAAAGCACGTATTCCCACAAGCCAGAATATTCGTAGCGTTCAGAAAGTGGAAGCTCTATATCATCAGTGGAAGACACTTCAGAAAACTTGTAAGCGCCGTACAGCTCTACAGGAGAAACGTGAGCACGATTTTGTGGAAGAATTAGACGATTTGTTTGATATCGCTCATGGTGATGCGTTAAGTATTATTCAAATCGAAGAAGATAGACTATTTCTACTTAATCAACGGAAAAAAGGCAGACCAGGTGGTATGATTGGAAGCGATCGAGCACTTTTTGAAAGAGAGAAAAGAAGAAATATGCGTGAAGAAAGAGAACTGATAAGGCAAGAAAAGTATCACCAGGAGCAATCTCAAAATTTGGTTGCAAGTCAGGACTACTCAGATGATGAAGGACAATTGGCTGAAATAGACAGTGATGAGCTTCAAGACAATTTTCAACAAACATCTACTGGAAATGTGGGAAAGAAACGTAAAATGAAAAACCTATTTCCGCCAATATTTAAAAATAAAACAGCCTAGGGCTGATTATAAGGAGCTTCTGGAATTAAGCCTAATATTTCTTGGGGAGCAGGATAGGAATTATAAATTCAAGTCACCAGGAGCATGTCATCACGCTCGTTGGATGGCCAAGGCGATTTATTCATTAAAAATGTTTTTATTCAGAGAAGAGTTTGTCATGTCGTCAGATGAAATAGACGCCATACGCGATGCTTGTTTATTTATTGTGAAAATTTATGTAAAAGTCTGGATAGAAGCGCCAATAGCTGCCAAAGCGCATAATCAAGACCTTCTTTTTATTAAATCTCTTTTCGCCTACAAAAATGTCAACGAAAACGTAAGCAATGCAACTTTGGGAAAATTCCGTAACCATTTATGGTATTTAGCAGCAGAAACAGTAGGTTTTTCGTTTTTTGATGAAACCATTACTTCTGAAACAAAAACTCGTATGATAAAGAGACTTCGTGTAGAGTCAGAAAATGAGAGCAAGCGGCTGATTACTGATATACAGGACTTACAATCAAAATCAATTGAGGACTTCGTAACCAAAAATACACTTCACTTCTTTGAACGTTTTTCGATTGCAACCGATTTTTTCCAAAAAGAACCCTCCCAATGACAGAACGAGCCAAGCTATATACAGGGCGTAAATATCGTCAGTAAAATGAGGGTAGTTAACGATACTGCCGAACGAAATGTTAAATTAATGGAAGAATATAATAATTCATTATCAAAAAATGAAGAAGAAAAACAATTTATCTTACAAATTGTAACTGATTATCGAAAAAACTATAAAGGTATTAATAAATCAGATCTCATGGAACACTAATCTATTTGTGTTTTATTTTAATATAATATCGATACTTAACATAAATTTTGATAAATAATAATGAAGTTATAACTTTTTTCTTATTAAATTGTGCAAAATCCCTTCTTGTCAACTTGAGGGCGCATGTGCCACGCCTTAACGTTGACCAAACAGTCTACAGTTTTGGAAATATGTTATTTGTGCCCAAAAGAAAAAAATTAGGGGGCGAATAACATGTTATTCAAAAAAAAAAAAAATGTTCACTCTAATGTAGCATACATACTATACTTATTTTCGATGTTGTTGCCATAATTGTCACCAAGGGTTCTGTATTTACAATCTTTTTGTTTTTAATTTGGCTGGGAAGCCGTTACATTGTTACATATATTATTATTTGACACTGTTTCCTTTATTTGCAAACTATATTTTATGCTGCATATAATTTTTAAGTTGCAAATCCTAATTTATAAGAATTTATTGAAATTTTTTTCTTACAAATAAATATTTTTTTATTACAACAAATAAAAATGAAATGATATGAACATCTTTGCACGTATCCAGCACTAACCGGCATGAGGATTGGAAAATGATATCTAGTATTCCCGTGGTTTCACAATGGAGTAATAAGTCTAAGTAAATCATTCATCGACTGCCACCAATACCTAATCTAACCTAAGTAAAATCACTCAAAAAACAAATGTATGTGTTCAATATGTCGTAAGTGTCGGTGATGCAATGGTTAGCGGGCGCGACTCTGGATCATAAGAACGCGGGTTCATTTACCGCACGGACTACTTTAAAGATCTTTTGGCAATGGTTGCCTTGCATTTTTCTGGCGACAGAACCGAGTAATTAGCCATAAACAAGCCTTTCAAAAACCTTTTCGAATCGCTGTCGAAGTGCAGCATATGACTCTAAAATTAGGAATCGCACAGCACACTAATTGTTTCACAGGGGATGTTGTGGGAAAACAAGTTTTAAGTGTTCAATATGCCAACCATTTGATATACATAGCTCTCACGTAATGAAACCACCACGGATGTCCTGGTAAAATTAGACGTCTCGTATATCATGAAAATGATGTGGAAATTCGCCAAAGCGTATTCTTCTTTCAAACCTAAATCCAAGCGTTCTAAAAATGTTTCTTATTTTAAAACTATAACAAAATCGTAACATCTCGAATACTCTATGTGCATATATAAGTATTGTAGTACTTGATTTTAAAATACTGTAGTACTTACCATCTGCCGCCTTTGGTGGCCTTGGTGGACGCCATTTCTTTTTGAAAATCCTTCGCAAAAAATCGAAAAACTTATGACCCTTAGTGGTGCTCATGAATTTAGTTTGAATCACCACGATTTGTTCATTAAAACGTTCACAACTCTTGCGCAATTCCTCAATTTGGCGATTAAGGGAATTAATCGAAGCTTGAGCTTCGTTACGGGTCTGCATAGCTGTATCAGCGTTACTCAGCAATTGATTTTCAATTTGTTCACTGTCACGCAAAATGTACAATTCCTGATTCATGCTAATCAAATAGCTTTGCATGAATTCCGCTTCAAATTTCGTATGTAAGCGAGCTTCCTCCAATTCTTTCAGATGAAAATCGAACACATCAATACTTTGATGTACCAAATGGAGAATGCCATCTTGTTCAACAAGTAAGTCCAGTAGCCATCTGTAGCGAATTTCAACAAGCCATGGTGACGGTTGGCACTCTTCGGTTGCTGTATAGTAGGCTGCCTCCGACTGGTGAGGCAACTGTTGCAGTTCCTCGAGGAGATCAGATCCCGAAGGAAACACATCTACTTCCTTAATTTGTAAAGCTAAATACTTCTCCAATTCATGCAGCGAGTCTTCAGAGATTACAGTCTTCACTTTGGGTGGCGGTGGTTTGGGCAAAAGCTCTTCAACACTTTTCTCTAGATATAGGATGTCTTTAACATCAAAATGACAACCGGGATCACAGTGTTCAATCAGATTTAGTTCTGGCCATTCTTCACCTCTATTTAGTGGTGGTATATCCATAAGATATTTTCGATTCTTCTCTGGCAGATATCGATGAATTTCCTCTAAACGTTTACGCTTCTTGTCGATGAGTTCGTACAACTCTTGCTTGGCCTCTCTCATGTGGAAAACATGCTTATTGAAGGTACTTATCAACTGGTGTAGGGTCTCTCGGAGAGTAACAATTTCCTTGTATTTGTAGGTCAGGGTCTCATGAGGCTGCGGTTCATATTGCATGCCCGTCTTAAGCTTATAATCACCCATATTTCTTTCAGCTTCTTGAATTTTACGATCATCATCTGGATGATTTTTATTAGGATCCGGTTTGCGCTTGGTCATTTTGTCCCAGTTAAAGGTACGCTCTACCTGATACAATTGTCGAGAACGATAGCGCCTCAAAAGTCTTAACATTTTAGGGCTAAAGCGTGGTAATATAGAATTGGGTTCACGACCGAAAAAGAATGTCTCCTCCGGTGGTTCGGGCATGCTGGCCTCCTTATCTTCGGCCATTGTCATGTGGGCGCGTCTATATTGAAAATATATCAAGGTTCAGTGGATTTGTTGAAACTTATATTATAAAATAATGTGTTAAGAGAAAATGTAAAAGTGGCCTTACTCTACAGTTGTATCTGTGGAATCCTCCGATCTATTATCTCTTTGAATGCGGCATGTGTGTAAGTATGTATGATGGAAATGTAATTGTTGGGTGAAAAGGTAGATATCCCTCGAAGAGTATACATGTAATATAATTTACTTACATTCGTTTCAATGCTTCCAATCTAAGACGTTCTTCGATATCTGCCTTGATTGCCTCAAAATTGTCATCCAATCGCTCCAAACGAAAAGAATACAAAACCACATTGGTGCTAATGGAGTATAGAGGATTAAAATGTCATCATGTTGATTCACTTCAAGTGAACTTGCTTACAATTTGAAATTACATTAAGAAATTGAAAATAGTTTAAAGACAAACTACTATAATCCACTACTTATTTTATACACAAAATAATCCGGGCTTGTCTCATACATTTGAGAATTTTGCACGAAAAATTCAACACAACTCAAAATGTTGACCCAACTTGTCATCCATTTATGAAGACTTGACTCTAACTGCTAAGGATATATCTACGACTAAGAACAATATTTTCCTCGTCTTTGTGAAAAGTCAATTCTTACCCGACGCCATGAATTTTAATAGGTATATGGTCTAGTTTTCTAATGAAATAGTCATATAATTTCTGCTTGCCCACTTGGGCAACCTCCAAGTCATAGGCTAAATCTTCTCGGACATCATTCAATTCGGCCTGCAATTCCTCACGTATTTGATTTGTTATACGATTGTCCAATAATAAATCACGATGGCCTATGCGAATATCTTCATCAACTGCTTCATTTTGTTGCATCAATTCACTGAACTTTTTCCGGAGTCCCGAAATGTCATTCAAAACTTTACGATCATGAGCAGCGGCTGCTTCTTCTTGACGCCTTATTTCAGCATAAACTTTTTCCTGTTCTAACGAAGGATGTTCCAGGTTGAGTATATCGTCAGAAGGTACAATTTTTCTAGGCATAAGGAGCAAAGATTTCTTTTCGACAACAAGTTTTGGGCCCATCCAGTGATAAACGAAAACATTGCCATCGTGACCAATAGTAAACAGATAGGTGCCGTCATGGCTAAGCTGGAGGCTCGGCATGTTGCCGTAGAGAGGATCGTGCATGTTCACCAAACGATAGTTACTAAGATCTGTGAAATCAGAAAGATTTGTACGATTGATGCGTATTTTCCCATTGATAAGACCAAATAATAAGTAGCCTTCACTGAAAGGAAATAATTTTATTTTTGTATAAGTATGCGTAAGGGCTGTGTGTCAAAATCACCTTACATTTCTATGAAAGAGTGAATTTCAATATCATCTCCATCCTTTATAATTGTGGATCGTATAGGCTGCTTTTCACCCATTGCTAATTCATAGATATAACCGGCATCATATCCACCCATCGATACCCATATAGTATTAGCAGGTGTGCAGCGCAACCATAAAACTGGATTAGGAACAGTTGGAATGTGTAATGGTTCCTCTTCCTCGTCGGGTTCGGAATCAGCTGGAATTTTAAAAGGGGTAGTAGTTCGATTACAAATATTCAAAAAGAAATGTTGTCGGTGACAATTTTTCTAGAAGAAAATGTTGTCGGTGACAATTTTTCTAGAAGAAAATGTTGTCGATGACAAATTTTCTAAAAGAAAATGTTGTCGATGACAAATTTTCTACAAGAAAATGTTGTCGATGACAAATTTTCTAGAAGAAAATGTTGTCGATGACAAATTTTCTACAAGAAAATGTTGTCGATGACAAATTTTCTACAAGAAAATGTTGTCGATGACAAATTTACTAAAAGAAAATGTCGATGACAAATTTTCTAAAAGAAAATGTCGATGACAAATTTTCTAAAAGCAAATGTCGATGCCAAATTTTCTAGAAGAAATTGTTGTCGATACCAAATTTTCTAGAAGAAAATGTTGTCGATGCCAAATTTTCGAGAAGAAAATGTTGTCGACGACAAATTTTCGAGAAGAAAATGTTGTCGATGGCAAATTTTCTAAAAGAAAATGTTGTCGATGGCAAATTTTCTAAAAGAAAATGTTGTCGATGACAAATTTTCTAAAAGAAAATGTTGTCGATGACAAATTTTCTAAAAGAAAATGTTGTCGATGACAAATTTTCTAAAAGAAAATGTTGTCGATGACAAATTTTCTAAAAGAAAATGTTGTCGATGACAAATTTTCTAAAAGAAAATGTCGATTACAAATTTTCTAGAAGAAACTGTTGTCGATGACAAATTTTCTAAAAGAAAATGTTGTCGATGACAAATTTTCTAAAAGAAAATGTTGTCGATGACAAATTTTCTAAAAGAAAATGTAGTCGATGACAAATTTTCTAAAAGAAAATGTTGTCGATGACAAATTTTCTAGAAGAAAATGTCGATTACAAATTTTCTAGAAGAAACTGTTGTCGATGACAAATTTTCTAAAAGAAAATGTTGTCGATGACAAATTTTCTAGAAGAAAATGTAGTCGATGACAAATTTTCTTGAAGAAAATGTTGTCGATGACAAATTTTCTAAAAGAAAATGTTGTCGATGACAAATTTTCTAAAAGAAAATGTTGTCGATGACAAATTTTCTAAAAGAAAATGTTGTCGATGACAAATTTTCTAAAAGAAAATGTTGTCGATGACAAATTTTCTAAAAGAAAATGTTGTCGATGACAAATTTTCTAGAAGAAAATGTCGATTACAAATTTTCTAGAAGAAACTGTTGTCGATGACAAATTTACTAAAAGAAAATGTCATTAAAAAATATTTGGTATTTATCACAAATTTTCTAAAAGAAAATGTTGTCGATGACAAATTTTCTAAAAGAAAATTTTATCTATGACAAATTTTCTAAATAAAAATGTTGTCGATGACAAATTTTCCAAATAAAAATGTTGTCGATGGCAAATTTTGTAAAAAAAAAAAGTGTAGATAACAAATTTTCTAAAGCGAACCTCAGACTTGTCAATCATCATGAACATTAACTTTCATTGATGTTTATTGGCGGTTAACCGCCCTTCGTAATACTAAATAAGAATGTAATCGAAGTTGTTAGCATCACTATCACGTTCACATAATTTTTTCAAATTCATCAGTCAGATAAAAAGTTATAGACCAAGCTCATGCTCATGAATGACAAGACTGTGGTTTGTTTAAAATACAACTAATGTTATCGATGACAAATTTTCTAAAAGAAAATGTTGTCCATGATCGTTTTGTTAGAAACATCCATACATAGAGGAAATTAGAATAGAGAATTTTATTCTCTCAATAATTTTAACTTCATAGGTTTGATTGCATGTAAACGTTGGATGTTTCAAGGCATGACTTCAATAATACCAGATAGTGGCAATAGTGCGCAAACTCCAACAAATCAACAACAACTGCATTTCATGTTTGTGTGGCAAAATAGTTGTGTTAAATACAATACAAATGTATACCAACGATAAAAGTCAACAAAAAAGTGCAAAATACATTTAAATTCCACAATTCTATACCAAAACGAGAAATCAACAGTTCTTGTAACTCCACTTGGTGTCAGTTAACTTTCGTCGAATATCTACGACGACAAACCTACGACGAAGAGTGTGAAATAAAACGCCAGAAGAGAGAAATGGATTCTCTATTCTAATTTCCTCTATGGAAACATCTATTCGTTAACTGTTACACATTTGACTTCGAAAAATGTACAATAAACTTTGATTTTGGAAAACAATTGTTCTTCTTACCCAATGCTGCTTCCATATCGATTTGTAGTCCCGGATTGGCTGCTTTCAAATTTTCAATATTTTCCAACTTACGTCGCCTTTTTTTCTCCTTGCGTCTTTTGATTTGCTCTCTTCGTAGCTGCCTGCGTATCATACTTTTGACAGAAACAAACTTTGTGTATTTCATTGAATTCTTATCCGTGAGATTGTAACTTAAAAATGTCTGTTCTTCTGTCACCTTCAAGGGCAACGTGTATTCATAGACCTCACCACTTTTACAACCCAAAAGGATAGTATTTTGCTGATCTTTCCAGTAAAAACAATTGGGAATTGCCTCAAATTGTATGAAACCGAGGGGGTTCAAATATACATAAGCATCTCTTTTCTCAGTGAGACTATACAAAAATATCGTGCGATCAGCACTACCAGAAATTAAAATATCATTCATGGGATTTATAGTCATCCGGGTTACAGCGGCTGTATGGGCTTTAATGGGTCGTATTAGATAAATATTAGGTTTTAGTGGATGTGTTAAGTCCAAATAGATTTGTCGTATTATCCCATCCTCAAAGCTAGCTACCAATTCCATACAAGAATCCGATACTTTGAGGCCAAACCATAGAAGATCCGTTCCCACCGAGGCAAATTGTTTTTCCAATATTAATTTTTCATTTTCATAGTCATAGACTAAAATGCGTCCATCTTGGCCCAAAGTCATAAGATGTGGTGACACAGGACTTGTCTGGGCAGCTACAACTCGGCCACCATGACATGAATATAGTTTGTAGGATTCATTGGGTATATCTTTGGTATTTAGATCGCAGTACCAAATGCCACCGTTTCCGTCCTATAATAACATAATTTGTATTTCATTAGTAAATCAATTTAAATTTTAATTATTTTCTAATTAAGGCCCGATCGTATGTATGTATTTAAATATAATCCGCATTTGGGCTGACAGCCGTTTGAAAACATTGTCATGAGGCCAATTTTGCATTTTAATTTCGAATATATGAGGAATTTGCATCTTGTTTTACTCACCAGTGCATAGTACTCAAAATCGTCCGGATCAAATAACTTTATCTTTTGCATCATTCGGATCTCACAATTGCCTACATAAAATTCAAATATCGGTTCAATCTCCACGAAACGATCATCATCGGGTGGATCAGCCAAATCAACAGTTTCCCAAAACCATATTCGAACGTAACCATCCATACCAACGGTAGTGACCTCTCCGTTTTCCATAGTAATCCTTACAATGGGCTTGCTATGACACGGTCTACGACCCTTTCGACATATTTCGAACTTTATCAAACCCGCCTCCCATAGCAACATATTTCCCCATTCACAACCCGAGATGACATTCTCGTCTGCCAACATATAAACCGCATAAATGTCACTAAAATCCGTCTTGCCGAAACGACCCAGATCACCTTGAAGCTTAAGACCGGTAAAAGTGTTGGACATTTTCCAAAATTTGATATGACTTAGACCACACGATACTAGTAGGATTGGATTGAATCGTGAAAAATGCACATGCAAAACATCATTTTGGAAGGCTTTAGAGCGCAAAATTATCTCCGACTTTTCCCATCTCCATATGGTCAACATGAAATCGGGATATCCAGCCTGGGAAGCAAACAATTCGCCAGAGTAATTGTAAGAACCGCAAGTGAATTGTTGTTTGGCGGCTCCCTCCAACTTGACACGAACCTCTAAAGAAGGATATTCATAAATGAAAACGGTAGCCTTGGGACCATTCTCACCGATTGTCAGAAGGCCACGGTAATCGTTGTGATAGTTTTTCTGAAAAATGTATGCGAATCAATCGAAAGAATTCTCTATCCTCTTTAATAAAAAAAAGCATCTCTACCGTTATGAATCCTATGCCACAGGCAAAAACTGATTCTCGGAAAGTCACCTGCTTGCGTGAAATGCTAAAATAGTGTATATACGTTCCAGAAGCAAAGACCAAAGTATCATCATCAATCAAAACCATGTTATACAAATGTTTACAGTCATAGCCAAATGAGTGCCTGGAAGAAGGAAATAATAACCTACTTCAGCTAATGCATTCGGATAGTTAAATATCTTACTTTAATTTTATCACATCCTTGGCTTCAAATGTCGGTATGAATTCCGGCTCATCACCAGATTCGATAGAAATATTATCAATATTTTTTGAATCGTCAGCCATTTGTATTGACGAGATTATTCAATCTGTTTCAACTAAATGGAAATGTCGGGCCTTTATGGAAAATTGTTCTTATGGTTTTGTTGATTTTGATGTCTTCTATCCGTTTCCCGGGTGAAGTTTGTCAATAACGATTGACAATTGCCTTAATTCAAAACACTTGTTGCATCCGTTTCCGGGGTAATAAATATACTTTTGAATTTATGTCAAGCGTTGTTCACACACTTCAAATTGGATTAACCCGCTAATGGTGACGTACTGGTCTGTGAGACCGGCTGTGTTAAAAAATTCGTATAACTTTATTCTCCGTTATTGTTTTTTGTTGCGATTTCGAGTAGCTGCAGCATTGCACATCCCCACCATCAGTTAATGACGAAGCTGCTTAATGAGCACAACTTCTGTATTTTTTTTCTAACCTGGTGTGTGAGACCGTGAGTCACCGTGTATGTAAGTAAAATAATCGCAACACTTTTGTATTATATTTTGAAAGGATACCAATTTTTGTTCATTTTATAAAAGTTCCTATTGTCGAAAGACTAATTAACATTATTTTCCTTAATGAATATGTGATTTTTTATTTTTTCTTAATTTTAAAAAATGTATTGCTAAAACATTGTTATTTTTAATGCTCTATTTAAAAACATTTGTGAATTTTAATATTGAAATAAAAGAACTTAAAATGATTATATCAGGCCTGTCACAGAATTCCATTCCGTACGAAAGTGGTATTCATTCCGTAGTTACCTTCTCCAGCCAACATAAACCGCACAGAATTTACGGAATGATACCACTTTCAGTTTTGTAAATGGAATTGTTTTTTTTAGTTTCTTAAACACCAAAAAAATATCTCAACCACTTTCCGTGAATAAATAATCTAGTTTTTAATTTATTTGGCTACATTTTAAAGAAATAAACATTTATTTTAATGAAGAATTACGACTTTACATTATTACTATGAAATCGACTGCAGTTTTTTCGTAAATGAAATAATTTGTTAACCAAAGTGCTGCCACCTATATTTTGCTGTGCAAACCACATTCTTCATCGAAGTAAAATAAAGAGTTTATCATATTTTAACATACTGGCAACCCAAACATAAACCAAAACAAAAGAATAACTTGGAGAAAATGTGACTATTTTAGAATTTTCTTGTCAATTTGTTTGTTTAAAATATAATATTTTAGGGGAAAGCATAGAAATGGAGCACAAGAAAAGATTTTTGTGGAATTTATGGAGTGCCATCAGGATATAGATAGAGGCTTCATAAAGGGAGATCGCGTTATTACAGACACTCATTGGTCACAATTGACAGACAACCTTAATTATTGTGGTCCGCCAACCAAAGATTGCAATGGTTGGAAGAAAACCTGGTCTGAATGGAAAGTTTATGTCAAGAAGACACTGTGCCACAATAAGAAGGAAAAATCTAAACCTGGGGGTGGCCAATACAATAAGTATATTCTGTCTGATGTTGAGGAGTGCAACAGAGTGCGGAGCCCTCTGTGCCTCCATTACAGCCACTATAGATATTCCGGGCATTCTTTTCTTTTATTTTTAAGTTTTACAAATTTTACGGAACTTTTCAGTTTAAGTTTTTACTTTGTTAAGTCTGTTTCTAGACGTGCAATAAGTCAGAAAAATTCATATATAAATAATTTTCAATTTAACATTACGAAAAACTACAGTTTCTGACTTAAGACCTTATTCCCAAACGTCAAAGTTATAATTGCTGCAATTCATGAGTTTGTAGGAGAGAGAGGTAAGAAGAATGGAATGAGGAAAAAACTTGCATGAACTCTGCAATTCTTTCAGTTCTTCTCATTCGTAATTTTTTAGTAATGGCGGCTGCAGAATAATTTGACATTTCCATTTCCTTCATTCGTAAAAATTTCACACGAATAGTCTGCTTATGTCTCAGATTTATACGAATGTCAGAAGCAGCAATAATAAAAACCAGAATTGCACAGACAGAATTGCGTGCGTGTAAAAGCAAATTGCAATTCCAAAAGAGAACCATGAAGAATTGCAGCAATTACAATTGCACGTCTAGAACCAGACTTACTTAAAAACATGGTTTTGGCTTTGAAGTTCGGAACGTTGCCATATGTATATGCATATATCAAAAAAAGGGATTTGTTCACAATTTTGGGAATTAACCAAATCGTACGGAATGTGAAGAAAGTAAAACAAAATCGTACGGAATGATAACTACGGAATTAAAACCTTTCTGCAAGAGTTCTGTGACAGGCCTGTATATCTTTGTTTTATTATCAAAGTGCATAAATAAAAAAAAACATTAACTATTAGCAACACGTTTCGAAAAATGTTCAGTTGAAAATCCCGGTGCATGAGACCGGCGTCACCATTAATCAAAGTCAAATTTGCGTCACCATTGGCGGGTTAAATAAATGGTTTTCCATTACATCCCTAGAAGGAATCGGGGAGAGCTGTGCGCTTTCTAGTTTTATACTAACTGATTGGGACCTACACTTTTACACCGGTTCCGAACGGTATTTTTGTGAAGCATTTTCTTGGCTAAATACTCGATAGTGTCGCCGTCACTATGCGAGTTAACCGGCGTCGAAAGAAATTTTAAGGTGGTCAGAGCAGGGATCGAACCCAGGATCTCAAGTACAAGAGGCGCGTACACTACCCAATGCACCACCGACGGCCACGGAAGGATTAGTGTTGTTCTTAAAGTCGATAAGATGTGATTTCTAGCTGGTGTCATTTTTTGAATGCTTTTATTTGAAAATTCCTCCTCGACAGCACTTAATTTAAAAATTAAAACCATATACTGGAAAGGAAATTTAGATCGTAAAATTAAAACGCATGATTAGAATAAAGTCAAACGTTTTTGGACCAATTTGTAGAGTGAATTTGTGACCTGAACTTTAAGGTTAGATATTTTGGCTAAACAATATTGTTAAGCGTTTTATTTAATTGCAATCACATATACATCTTATGATAAAATTTGAAACAAATAATGTCAACACAGAATATTTTTGAAAGCCTCATCATCATCATCTTGAAAGAAATCTTCAATATTTTCGAGTTCTCTACTTATATCTAAATTTCCGATTGAATTATTTGTGGTAGGTGGTTTTGTACTTGCATCAGTTGATTCCCCAGTGGAGTCATTGGTTATATCACATTTTCTGGGTTTAGCAGGTGAAAAGTATTTATCAATTTTGCTGGACTAAAGAAGAAAAGAAAGAGAAAATAATTATTCTATATATTCAATTTGACATATATTTGTCGTTGAATCAATACCATCGTCGGCGCAGCCGTATGTGTGGCATCCTGAAGATTATCACAAAATATACCAGCCTTATTGAGAACATCCTGTTTGGCTTTCAGCATATTCCAGATATGATCATCAGCCGTTTTAGTTGCCATCAAATAGCGGCATGTTACGGGATTTTGTTGGCCAATGCGATGGGCGCGGCTCTCGGCTTGGGCTAAGGTCTGGAAAATACAAAAATTTTGATCATTTGCTATAAACTGTTATTGATTTTATGGCTTATTAATATTTACACTTGGATTCCATGTCAGCTCTGCAAATATTATAAGCTCCGCTGCAGTAAGAGTTATACCAGAATTACAGGCGCCCAACGAAAGCACTGCAACTTTGCATGAGGACTTCTTCTGAAATGTGTCTATGAATTCCCCTCTATCTTGTTTCCGAGTGCTACCATCTATGCGTACATATTTGACTTTAAGCTTCTTTAAACATTCAGAAATTTCATCTAGCATAATACGATGATGAGCAAAGACAATAAATTTTTTTGGTTCTTTAACCAGTTGCTTTAGATATGCACTGAAATTAAGAAACAAAGTAGGATAACGACATTGAAGTTATTTTTGTCCATTATTTTACATAAAGAAGGCTCTCTTCGACAACTGCTTTGTACAGAAGCTGGTGTTATATTCTGAATGTTGCCGTTAATACTTACCACACAGCTCTAGCCTTAACTTCTGCCGTCTTCGCATAAAAAGTTAAAAGTATTTGTTCCCTTTCATGGCCCTTACTGAATTGTAAAGTTTTGGCCACCGTGTTCAAAGACTCCTTAACTTCATCACTAGGCCAAACCAAGGAAGGATCTAAAATAACCGTTTCTCTGAAAACGCATGCAAGAATTAATGAACTATTAAGAGCAATAACAAAAATCTAGACCCCACCTAAATTTATCTGCCAAATCAGTCAAGACCTCCGATTTTGTTCTTCTTATCATATAATTAAGACGCAGAACAACATTTAACTCCTCCAGATTAGACTGGCCAGTGGCATCCCAACCAAAGTTTGATTGTTTACCATCACAGTAACGGGAAGCTGCAATAGATTTAATATAACTTAAATTTATCAGGAATGCACACAATTAAAATAAATAAATGGTTTCCCGTCACATCCCATGAAGGGATTAGGGAGAGCTTCTCACAAACCAGTTCTAGTTTTACACTCACTGATGGGGACCTACAGTTTTACACCGGTTCCGAACGGTATTTTAAGAAGTTTTTCATGGCTAAATACTCGATAGTCTCGCCGTCACTAAGCGAGGTGTCCGCCGTCGAAAGAAATTAACTTACTAAAATCTATAAAGCTCATAAATTTTTTGTCCACCATTTGAAGTTGACTAAATAATTCCACAGGTCGGGATAAGGCTGGAGTACCAGACAACAATATTACATGTTTTGCACGTTGACACAAACGATCTGCAACGTTTGTACATTTCGATTTAGAATTTTTCAAACTATGCGACTCATCGAATATCAGAAAACCGAATTTTCTTTCCATTATCTGGGTGATATTCCTTTCCATCATATTGTAACTGGTAATAAGGACTTTACAGTCTCCAATATACTGTTGATTGGAATTCAAGACTTGTATATAATGCAAAGGAATCGATGGCAAAAGTTCACGTATATGATTAGCCCAGGAATCACGTGTAGATGCTGTGGTGCAAATAAACAACGGCCAATTCTCTCTATAGAAATCGGCCACTGCAAGTGCTTGGTATGTCTTTCCCAATCCCATCTCGTCACAAATCATGCAACGTCCATTATGGGAAATAGCAAAGCTGTAAGGAAATATAAAAATATAACAAATATACTATAACTTTGATCTATTTAAAAGAAAATTAATTTGTTGGAAAATTAAATTTTATATAAAAAAAATAAGTGTTTTAAAACTAAAAATATTGAAAGAGGGCATCATGTACTTTCAGACTTGGTAAACCATTAATTGTAAACAAAAATAATTTTCAAAACTTTTCCAAAGGCATGAAAACAAAATTTATTTTAAACGAACCAAACCAAAAGTCCAATTCAATTTATGCTGCAATATATTTTTTTTTGATGTGTTAACATCTATAGGCATGGGTATGGTAATCTATCAAAGTGAACACATGCAAACAACACACAGCGTTAACATCACATACAAACAAGCAGTGCGAATGATTCAAAACGTATTACTTTCTTTTTGTCATAATTTGGTCCATTCATAATTTTGATGTGAAACATTGATGCCTTTTGAAACATGTATGCTTGTTTTTATTGTTTTATGTAATAACGTTGTCGAAATGGTGCATTTATATTGAAATATTATTTATTTATTGAATACATATTTCATAAATAAATTTATAAAATATGGAGGAACGACAGGCGCAGGGTAACATAGACCATATGCGCGAATAGTATTGCTTATTCAGTACAATACTACATACATATTCAATAGTATTAAAGTAAAATTATACAAAAGTATTCAATTATAAGTACAATAAAGAAAAAAAAATTGTTTATGAATTCATAAAAATAAGAAAAATCTTCAATAAAAAATACTGGTGATGTCTTATAAAACATTGGTCTAGACATCAGTAATTCCATAGCGGCCCAGGGCCCGCAATAATTTAACGAGTTGACAAGGAACCGAACAATCCAAGACAAGCGATAAGGGCTCATCCAATTTTGATATTGGACATTCTGCCAGGACGTGGCGTATGTCCATATCGCAGCCACAGGTATTACATTGCAAATGATCAGAATTGTCATAATAGTGCTGAGAGTTGAACAGTGCTTTTCCCACCCTGAGGCGCGCCAACAGGATGCACTGATATCTGCTGTATTTATGGTGATATTTTGGTCTGTCTTTGGTCGTATTGTGTGATCGTAAAAAACTTTGAGAGTTTTCCCATTGTATTTGATGTTCTCTCCGCTGTATAGCCTTATAGATGTTTGCAATTATACGATGAAAGCATGGAATCTCATATATCATTGGCCGCATAATGGCCTCTTTAGCAGCGTTATCAGCGAACTCGTTGCCTCCTATGCCAACATGGGATGGTACCCACAAAATTAGGATAGGTTGCTCGATGAATGGATTTTCAATAATGTTGCTATACATTTCCTTTTTGTTGTAAAGAATAGCGTTCACAACACTAAGGCTGTCCGTACATACTACAGTCCGCGCTTTTCGGATAGCAGCGAATTTTATGGCCCAATCAACCGCGGCCAATTCAGCAGCGAATATACCCGAGAACTCCGGTAGCATACCTTGTTTTATAGTATTATGTTCAACACACGATGTTTGCTGAATAACTGCATATCCTGTTACGCCATTCTGATAGGATCCATCAGTGAAGAGTATAATCTCAGGAGAAAAACTGTGATTCTCTCAACAACCATTGCCTTGATAAAGTCTGAATTAGTTGTGAGTTTATCATATATAGTTAGACCTCTGTCAAATTTCACGATGTTGGTGGATATTATGTTAGTTTCAGGTTTATCAGGCAAAGGTATATTATGTTTTCTCAGAAAAAATATAATATGACGCGCAGAGCAAGGTCTTTTTGGTGTTTTACTGTCGATCATGTGCCAGAATAGCGTATATAGTCCCTCCTTGGGATCCGTAATTGTTCTGAATGCTAGATTCACTGATCTGTTATTTAGCATCGTACTGAAAGATTTCATTTTGCATTCAATTCTCAGAGACTCTATAGGTGTGACCCTCAATAGCCCTGAGGCGGTTCGAAAACAGTTGTTGAGTGCTACATCTATCTTTTTAATGTTAGTTTTACTCGTCCAACCGTATATAGTTAAGCAATGCTGCACCGAACCATATGCCAGAGAAGAACAGATACCAATTGCTGTTTCCATATGTGGTCCCTTCTTCTTAGAACAGATTATTTTCAGCAGATTGTTGATCTTACTTAGCTTTCCCTGAATATGTTTAATATGATAATTCCATAATAGATTTCTCGTAAAATAAAGACCAAGTATTCTCATATTAGTCTTAAGTGGCACTGATGAGTCACCGAGCGTCAAGTTTTCAACATCACAGCTTCTCCTTCTGCAAACGTGCAGAATCTCAGACTTATTCGTCGGAATAACTGCCCCACGCGTAGTTGCCCAATGCTGTATTGTGTCATTTAACATGTTCACCTTTGAAGTTACGACAGCAGGAGTACCTGATGCAACAGCAAATATGTTATCAGCATATACACCCACATAATCAATGCCGGGAAGACTTTCGATTGTCCTTGCCAATGAGTTAGCATAAATTGTAAAGAGAACCACGGACAATGGTGATCCCTGAGGAACTCCATTGTCTAAAGGGTGTTGTCGGGAAATATATCCATCAACCTTTACCATTATTTTCCGGTTGGAAAGGAATGAAAAGATGAGTTTTATAAGCGGTGGAGACATACCCCACTCCTTTAATTCATCAACTACAAAAGTGGACACGACACGGTCGAAGGCTTTTTCAATGTCCTCTGACAATACAACAATATGTCTTCTCTTAGACACATTTTTTCTGAGTGTTGATTCGAGTTCATGACATAATGTGTGTACCCCATGTTTAGGTAAAAAAGCATGATGACTTGGTGATATTCGGTGTTTAAAATTTTTCCAAACTCGCGTGGAAATGATTTTCTCCAAAACTTTCGACAACACTGGTATTAATGAAATCGGGCGATAACCGTCAGTCCTATTCGGATGTTTGCTGGTTTTGGAATGGGAACCAGAAGCGCCGTCTTCCAATCATGGGGGAAAATTCCAGAACGCAGTATATTGTTATAAAGTTTTACTAATTTGGCATTCATATCTACTGGTAAATTCTTTACCATAGAGTATGTTATCCTGTCCAGTGATGGCGTGGTCCCCTTGGTATTACTTAGCGTTTCGTTCAATTCTACTATGGTAATATCAATACAAAGAAAGCTGTCTGACGAATTCGATGAGCTCAGCTGGTCAATACAGGTGTACTTACGAGCAATGATATTCGTATCGAAATTTTCATCAGATCCGACAGAGCTCCAAACTTCGGCAAATTTGTTGGCAATGTCAACTGAATTGCTTATAATGTTGTTTCCCTCGATAATTGAGGGAAAGTTGTATGTTTTCTCCCTCCTTATACCGCTGACTCGGCACCATAACACCGTCATATCAAGCATTGGATTTAACGAATTCAGAAAATTTTCCCATAATTAACTATAATTTTCCTATAATTAACGCAGTTTGGTATACTTCTGTGTCTTTTAAAAAGGTTCCAGGCGAATTAAACCATGCTGGGGAGTTTTCGTTTTTCGGTCTAGTTGTCTGTGCTATTGATTCATTGGCAGCTTTACGAATTATTCTCTTAATTTGTGCTGCTTCTCGGTTTATATTGGTTGATTCTTCAAAATCAGACATAATACAACTAACTTTTCCCTCGAAAGCTTGCCAGTTAGCTCTCTCAACCAAAAATCTGGGAGTAAATCGCTTTTTATCCTCAATCCTATCATCACTTATAACAATAGGAAAGTGATCTCCTACCTCAGCATGTCCATGTGTTTTCCATGTGAGCAAGGGTGCCAGATCGACACTAGCCATGGATACGTCGATGGATGTGAGAGTACCTCTTGTACTCAATAGTGTAGGGGAACCATCATTCAGAAACACAAAGTCCATATTATTAGCAAACTCTTCCCATAAGGCGCCAGTAGGTGAGAGCGACTGAGATCCCCAAATGGGATTTTGAGAATTCAGATCTCCCAACACTAGGTGATGCCCGTTATCAAAAGCGTGAATATCCGATATCATACCTGCAATGATATTTATGTCACATTCACGGTATATATTAGTTATGTGAAGTTTTTCATTCCCATATATCGTGACAGTCTGAAAAAGAAGGTCACCCGATGACACCAAATGTTGATCAACGTGAATGTTGTTGCGGATTAGGAACATAATTCCAGCTTTTGCATATTGGTAATCCTTGTTATGATGGTATATTTTATAGCCAGGTAGGTGTAAAAGATGTTGGGTCCTGTCAATTATGTTGGTTTCCTGTAACGCGATTATATTAGGTTTATGTTTGGCAACCAACGTCTCCAATGCATACTTGTGGGCTATGAAACCCTGGACGTTCCATTGTAGAATCCTAATGTTTAGACCAATATTCATATTAAACTAACAAAAATGAAGAAATATATAAAATAATAATAGATTATTTTTCCTCTGTATTTTGGGCATTGTTCTCCTCAAAGTTTCAGGTGTTATTAATACATTCAAATCTGTATACTTATCATATAAACTATTATACGGATTATTATAGTCAGCTTTGCTGCTAGTAGCTCTTGGCGGTGTTACCATCTCAGTTGTATTTGAGATAGCAGAATCCATCTCCTCTTCGTCTCTAAGATTAGTGTTAATTACAGTTGTTTGGGGTTTCATTTTTTCGTTTGTTATTTGCTTTTCGTCTTCATTCTCTGTTCTTGATTGATGTTTGTCTTGTTTTTGTGATTGATTTGTTACGTTTGATTTTTGTTCTCTTTTTCAATGTAATTTAAATCGTTATCGTTATTATTTTCTTTTGCTAAAGATGGTAGATCGTTTGATTTTTGATTATTTGCTATGTTTTTCTCTTTTTCATGAGCACTAGCCGGTATTGCGGTGTTGTTGTTTATTTGTGCGTTGCTTTTCTTATTCGATTGTGTTTCCTGACTTTGTGTTGTGATGCCGCGAACAACATCGGAAAAAGTTGATTTCTTCTGGAATGGTTTGATTGTGTGTAGGGTTGGGTTGCCATTAAAAGCCTTCCATGCTTCATCTTCGCATCTTCGATCAGCTTTTATTTTGTTCACAGATTTGTGTTTAATGAAGCTTGGGCACAACGTAGAGTATGATGTGTGGGATTCATCATTACAATTTACACAGAACTTTCGAGAGCACCACGGGCACGCTTGCAGAAGTCCAGACGCTGAACCCAATTTTCGACGGTTTTCAAACACAAATCGGCCGATACTGCTGT
The DNA here is from genome assembly GCA_963931995.1 of Phaonia tiefii. Lineage (NCBI taxonomy): Eukaryota > Metazoa > Arthropoda > Insecta > Diptera > Muscidae > Phaonia > Phaonia tiefii. Next base: position 259,637,282 of record OZ008368.1, on the reverse strand, counting down.
AATTTCACGTTCGATATTCGTACGAAGTTCATCAATGGTCGCTGGCTTGTTGGCATAGACCATAGACTTGACGTAGCCCCACAGGAAATAATCTAACGGCGTCAAATCGCACGACCGAGGCGGCCAATCGACTGGGCCATTTCGTGAGATAACACGTTCACCAAACTTGGTTTCCAATAAATTGATTGTGGCATTCGCTGTGTGGCTTGTGGCGCCGTCCTGTTGGAACCACATGTCCTCCAAGTCCATATTATCCAATTGGGGACAAAAATATTCGGTTATCATTGAACGGTAGCGATTCGCATTCACAGTAATGTGCCGGTCTTTATCATCACGGAAGAAGTACGGCCCAATGACGCCGCCGGCCCATAAACCGCACCAAACTGACCAATAACGCATATTTTGCTTATTGACGAAGCCATTCAGCCAGAAATGAGCCTCATCGCTGATTGTTGAGGCCTCTTAAAGTTGAGGCCACTGACTCCAAATTTCGGTAGTAAATTTTAATAATTTCGACCCGTTGTTGGCTCGTATATCTTTCCATCATGAAATGGCAAACCTTACTGAAGAGAAATGTCAAAAGAGCGGGAAAAAATATGGCGTCTCTGTTGAAAACCCCATTATATATACAAATTCCGCTTTTTCACGCATTGTGCCCCGCTTTTTTTCAATTATACCACCAAACGCAAATAAATATTGCGTTTTCCACAAACGAAATTTTAGGCAACTAAAATTCGGTTAAGGAATTTATTCGAGGCACAGGAACGTGAATGTTTATGTGAAATGAATAACGTGCCATGGTGATAGCAAATCTGACTAGAAAACGGAAGCGTCGAGTGTGCCAAGTGCAACTGGTCCAGTGTTATAAGGCCATAGGCAATAAAGCCATATGGCCTTATTTCTCATCACATTGAGAAATAAAGACATATGGCTTTATTTCTTATCATATTGAGAAATTAAAACATATGGCTTTTTTTCAACAAACGAAGTGAAATAAAGGCATTATGGCATTATTGCACTTTTGATATTTTATTGTGTAACATTTATCTTGCGTATTCGATTTCGTTTATTTACAAAAAAAAACCCCAATTAAGTTAACAAATTGAAATGTTTATAATTTTTTAACAATTAAAAAAAATACTAAAGTGTGCCATCCTTGATAATGGTACAACAGGTTAAGCACAATGTTTGGGTTCCATTTTCCTTAGCCCTTTCTATTAATTGTGGGTAGCATGGTTGACAAAGTTTGAAATGTTTGCATGGATGGAACTTTCGTAACAAATATTACATGCCAGATAATGTCGCTCTTGCATTTCGGTGTCAGAAGAAAAAAAATTGGATCAGCTGTTCTCTGGCTGTAACCTGTAGTGGCGGAGCTTTTATGCGTAGCCAGTCTCGGTACTCTCTCTCTGTCTTTTCATTCGTCGATAAACAAAGTGCAGTAATAGAGAAATTTTGATCATCGAAAATAGACACCAATTATTCAATTATCCACCAAATCTGTCATACGTTTTCAACACTCGACAATGACAATTCATTTACCGGTTCAAATACCTGTAGAATCGCTTGGCGCAAAAATATTTATTTTACCCTAAAAATATTTCGTTTGTTACTTAGTATCAGTTGGTATATGTATGTGCCAGTTAGAATGACAATAGTCTAAGTCATACTTTATTCGTTTCGAGATATCTGAAGGTTTGAGTTTGAGTCTAATGCACAAAATTTTTCCACTAAAGTATAGATTGTTTCTTTTCTAATATTCTGTCATTGTCTCCAACTTTTATAAAAAAATCTAAATATTCGGTACGTCTTAAGGAATTCGTGTTTTCAGAGGGTGCATTGACTTAGACCACTTTCATTCTGTTCAAATTGGACAAAAACAAAGAAATGAAAACAAGTTTAATTATAAAGATGAAAAATTATTTATTTTAATTCGAAAATAGTTTATACAGCCAAAACAAGGGAAATAAACATTTAATTTCAATTTCAAAATTTTTGATTTTTCATATTTTTCATATTATTATTACGTACTTACGTACGTTACGTTTCGGCAGCCACATTTTCAGTAGGTAGAGATTTGTAGAACTCATGGTAAATAGGAGGAATATACTTTAACAGATCAGACATATCTTTATGCTTTTCCTGAGATATTGGTATCCTACTGTTGTACAATAGAGGGAATTGAATATTAGATATAACTGTCGGTCTTCCTTTTTTTGGCGATATGTCCAAGACGTGGAACTTGTCGTTCTTATCAAGAGACGTTTTGTAAAATATTTTATATGGTTCTTTCTTTAGAAATCTCATCCATTGAATTTGAAGCCAAACGACGGATTCACCTTCGGTATTTTTTTTCCTTCGTGTAATTAGTTTCTCAAATTCTTTAGTTGTGATAAAGTCCGACTGATTCATACGTTTAACATTAAAAGGGTTTCTTCTACAACATTTTTCTATTAGGGTGTAATAGTTTTCTGGGATATATAAATATTCTGTTCTTTACATTTCATTTCAATCACACCAAAGTTTCTATCGTTTGGCAAGAATGAGTGACCAGATACTAAAAATTTATGATCAATTACTGCCATTTTCGATGACTGCACAAGTTTCATCCACGTTAAAGCAACTTTGATGTTTCTGTTTTGGCCACCACATGCATCACTGTATGCTAACAAATGCTTCTGAGTTGTCATATTTTTGATATGATGTATTATACAAGATGCCACTTCCTGCGAACCTCGGGAAGCTATTGTTTCATCCCAAACGTACATCGTCACATTTTTATTGTGAAAATTGTGAAATCCCAAATTATAGACATACATGTTTCGTTTGTAGTATGCGGCAGAAACCGAAAGTTTAGGATACGGAAGGGCTTTTTGTAAATCAAATGCAAATGCGTAGAAATGATTGGGATCTTCCATAGCTGTTTTCTGGTCATCTTTTAGTGTATTTCTGGCTAACTCAGCCTCTTGTAAATGAAGGTCACGAGTCTCCTGAAAATTTGCTCTTTCTTCTTCTGTAGTAGCTGATTTTATTTGTACGTTTAAGATGTCACATTTTTGACAAGTGTCTTTACGAGGAGGACGAAAATGCAAATTAAATTCTGTGTTAAAAATTTTTCTATACATCGCTAGATTAACACAAGTTTCAGTATTTTCTTCACATTTTTCTTTGTAGGGCATACATTTGTGTAACATCTAGATTTGAGTTTAAATATTTTCGACCAGCAGTGTGATGAGCTCTAGTATAGTGGCTTTCATTTGAAGGAAAACTCTCAATATGTTCCTTCACAGATCTAACTTTTTCCACACATGTTTTGCGACTACTACCAGGCATTTTTCCAGGAAGATCTACTCCAAGTGTTTCCGAATGAAGAACTCGAGTTAGTCCCCCATTTGATATTTTGAAAGTATCCAAAAAAAATTGTTTACATACTTGCACTTTAACCGAATCAGCATTGGTTAAGAAAAATGCATTGCTATATTTTCTGGCCGGTCTTTCGGAAGATCGTGGTCTTTTCTGTATTGGCTTTTGCTTAACCACATTTCCTGCCAATTGTATATTTTGTTTGCTAAAATCTTCCAGTTTCCAGAATGATTCGAAGTTTTGTGTTCTTTCTTCAAACGATAATTTCTCCTCGCATTTACGTGAACAGTTGCAACTCTTATTTTCAATTTTTTGATGTGTTAACATCTATACGCGCGCCTCTAGGGCAGTAAACTATCAGTTTAATACCCCTGTCAAATATTTATATGTGCAATGTATCATTTTGAGTTGGAGCTTTGAAAACTAAAATTTTTTTTATTTTTATTTTATATATTAGTTTATATTTTATTATTCTTTAAAATTATAAGAAACCATATTTTTTCATTTCTGTTTTAGAACAAAAAAAAGTGTTTGATATATTCTTAATAGAAAATATTTATATATGCAAAACTGAAACTTAAATGTAATTCTTATTCTTATCCAATTAAAATATGCAATTAATATGATATTGAGTTGCCCTTGTGCATAAGAACTTGTTGTAGCCTGCGTGGCATAGAACTCACTAAGTTGCTTAAAGTGGACATGCCAATTTTCTCCCATTCCGCCAATATTGCTAGTTTTAGTTCTTTAAGCATCGTATACTGCTTCGACTTTGAAAACACCTTGGCGGGAAGTATCCCCCAGAGGTCTTCAATTGGGTTGAGTTCGAGACTTATGGCTGGCCACTCCAGTAATGGAATATTTCGGGACTTAAACACATCCCTTGTGAGCCGAGCAATGTGGATCGGGGCGTTGTCTTTTTGAAAAGTCCAGTTATTTCCACATAATTCGACAGCAAAGTCAATTAAATTGCTGTCCAACTAATCAACGTATGCTTCCGCATTCATTTTAGTTGGGACAAAGCTTATTACTGACTTCCCTCGTGCTGCAAATGTAGCCCATATCATAAGAGATCCACCACCGTGGTTTCGCTTGTAGCACCTTTGCCGAGGATGTCGTAAATCTCTCCAATATTTATGGTGACCATCAGGTCCGTCTAAAATAAACTTTTTCTCATCACTAAATATAACGGTTTCAAATTCGTCCTCCCAAAGCTTGTACTTTTCTGCCAAAGCAATACGCGTATTTTTATGTAGCTGGTTTAAGCGTGGTTTGGCCATTTTGCTTTGGTACCGAAGACCTATATTGTTCATTAGCAGTTGCTTTACACGCTGTCTTGTTACATTAAGACCCAATTCCACCATTATTTCCCTACAACACATATTGTCATTAGCTGCTAAATGCCGAATGTGCCGCTTCGTCCTCTGGTCTACAGTTGGGATGCGTCCACTGCGCTTAATACAACCAAAGTTTTCGGGGTCTTTGAGGAAATTCGAAACTGTATTGCGATGCCGATCTACCGCAGCTGCAATCTCGCCAATTCCTTTACCTGCAAGTCTCATTCCAACAATTTTTCCGCGCTCCTCATCCGTAAAGTTAACTTCCACGTGGCATGTTCAACTAGAAACAAAACTGTGAATAAAACTTTTCTTAGAATATATTCATAACGATCACTTTACTCACGTACAGAAAGATATTTTATACTAAACACCCGAGAAAAATAGAGTTGTTCACTTTAAAATGTCAGGAACGCGATTGCACATATAATTATTTTCTATTGAGTTGCAAACTTACAGAGATAATCATAGATAAAGGGACTACAAACAAAGTCCAAAAGAGAAAAAAGTATATGATAAAGATAGAGGGTCATTATCGAAAAAATTTTATATGGTCGACATTAAATTACAGTTAGTTTTCAAGAGGAAAGAAAAAAAAATTATTTTGCACATATAAATATTTGACAGAGGTACATACGCAAGTGTTAGGTATGTAAGAGTAAATCATCGTTTGTTTGTTCGTTGCTTGGCAGTCGGTATTGAAAGTGATTATTGGGCGATTTTCATATAATTTTCCCACGCGATTTTCTCCGGAAATTCATAGCCGATTTTATTAATTTTTGGATTAAAAAGCTAGTGCGGGTTTCGACGAAGAGTTTAGGCGAACAATTAAGGCGATCCGATATCGGCGAGCCGAGATTGAAGTGTTTTAATTTGGAGTAATATTAAAAAAGTATTTTATGTTGATCTTCGGTTATATCGTACGAATATAACAATATATGTATGTATATACAAGTGTCTGTTGCTTTGCATTCTTTGACTTTTGTGGGAATAAAACAAAAAGTATTGAGCAAGAAAATAATGGCACATGTGCTTGCACTGGGCCTTTAAATAATTTTAAGTATTAATATTATTTAACTGTAACGTCATCATATGATTGAACGCTGTTTTTTATTTTCCAATGTAACATTTACGAATGTGTTCATAGAAATCGAACAGGTACCGTGTAGCAAAAAGGTGTTAACACATCGCCCGTGAGTTCGAACACTCATTGGATTTTTTTTTCTCTTACGACCTTTAAAGATCTTGTAATATATTCTCTTCCTCTGTTTCTCTTAGTTTTTCTTATGTTTTGAGCGTGTTTCGCAATATTTCTTATTCTTTTTCTCTTTCTCTCACTTGTTTCGTCGAAATCTTCGGCAGATGACGACATTATTCGCAATCTTTTCAATGCTCTTGCGCCTCTTTGTATATTTTCATGTTCTTCGTCTGAAAGTCGTATATACATACATATGTGCAGCTGCGGTCAAAATAATAGCACCATGCACAAATTTATATTGACTCCGTTTACATCTGTTTAACAGTTGGGCCAATTTAGCTCAAAACACGATAATAAATTCTTTGATGTTAATGGTTTATTATCATAAGAAAATTATTTGGTTTTTTCAACACTTTATAATTTGCTAATTAATTTAAACAAAAAACTTAAAAACTACCCAGTCAAAATAATAGCACTTCATTTCATTTTTAACAAAAAATAGTGGTCTTTCTTAAAATAAATCAAAAATTGTACTCAGATATCTTGTTGATAAATTAATTGTATTGTTTCAATACTTTGTCGCGTGACCTTTGTTTGCTATTACCGCGGCACAACGCCTTCCCATGGAATCGACTAAATGCTGGCATCTTTCAACTTTGATGGAACTCCAAATTTTCTGCACAGCCTCCCAGAGCCCTTCAACGCTTGTTGGTTTTATTGTTGATACACCCTTTTTTATATCCGTCCACAGATTTTCGATAGGGTTCAAACCTGGGGACTGTGCAGGCCACTCCATTACATTGATAGAGTTATCGTTGAACCATTTTTTTGTCATTTTGCTGGTGTGTTTGGGGTCATTGTCTTGCTGGAAGACCCACACCAGCGGCATTTCGTAGGAAGCATACGGCAGCATAATTTCATCAAGGATTTTTACATAACCGATGCATCCATAACGGTTTTGATCCAAAATATGGGACCCACACCTTGATATGAAAAGCAACCCCATACCATAAGACTATGACCTCCATGTTTTATTGTTTTTGATGTGAATTTTGGCATGTATTCACTGTTAGGTGGCCTACGGACAAAAGATCTGGAACCCTTCCCACCAAAAAGGACAATTTTGGATTCGTCAGTCCAAAGCACATTTCTCCACTTTTCCTTTGGCCAATTTTGATGTGCGTTATCAAAAGATATCCTTTTAGCAACATGCTTAGAGGTAAGGAGCGGCACTTTTCGAGGACTACAGGCATTGAGGCTGTGGTCTCGAAGTTTGCGGCGAATAGTTTCCACGCTTGCCGGCACATCCAATGTTTTTTTGAGCTCCGTGGCTGTCATAAAGGGATTTGCTTTAGTAGTCCGTACTAAACGCTTTACCATTAAGGGTGACAAAACTGACTTCCTACCACGAGATTCAACTTTTTGCTCATATCTTAGGGCATTTATTATCATTTTATTGGAACAGCCCAGCAAATTCTTTATTTGGGAAAATAAGATTTACCCTCGGACGCAAATTTCTTTATTAGTTCACGTTTTTCCGGCGAACAATGCTTTCCGCGACCCATAACTATACAATTTTTATAAAAGTATTACCTGATTTTGAAGAAAGTATATTAAAAAATTTTTATTACCTTTTGTTTTCACTTTTTTTCACAAAATTTTGCTAAACAAATTTAAAAAAGCCTGCTGGTGCTATTTCATTGACTGCACTGTAGTAGATCCTTTTGTAAATGATGGATCATTTCTAGAGAACCGTTAACTATCTTGAGGAAAAAAACTTCTCTTAAAAAGAGTAAACAGAGTACTACGTCATCGCTTAGTTATGTTCAAATAATAAGCACAGAATTTAATTTTTTATTGGAATGACAATAGTTTTCGACGTTGGTGCTATTTTTTTGACCGACACTGTATATTAGTTAATTACCTACCAACTAATAATATTTTCCAATTACATATATCATTTGCAAAAGTACCTGAATTATTTAAAGTTGACATTTTAATTTAGTTTTTAAGTCACCACTCTGCACTTTCACTGAATATTGTCTGACTTAGACCACTCTCATACGAACACTGAACACAATTGTGATGTGCATAAAACAAAGAAGGCACATGTAACGGTACATTTTGTAAAAATTCGAAAAACCAACTACTGAAAATCGAAGAACTAGTCAAACAAAGCAAAGCAAAAAATTTGATTATCTCAGTTTTTTTGATTTCCTGACTTAGGCCATTGTCATTCTAACTGGCACATATTTTCCACAAACCAAATACTTTTATCAAAATATTATTTTCTTTAGTGGTAAACGAACTTGCATTTCCCCTAAAATTTGCATAATTTATTTTTGTGGCAAAGAAAAAACCCATTATTATAAACGAAATAGTGTAGACAAACATGTATTCACTCAAAGGTGATGAATCTCACGACTTGTTTATCTCCTCGTTGAGAGAAAACAAGTTGATTCAAACCCAAATAGAGGGTGGACCATTCCACAGCCCGTTATCGAAGCGCAAGTTCAAGTGAAATTGTGCCATAGAACAGTACACTCCACCACAACGCAATGTTATCATGTAGCTTTAGATGTTCTCAATTGTGAGAATGCAACGTGCGTATCGTGCAAAATATCGAGTGAGAAGAGCGCCTTCAAACAATTCCCTTAACCCTTTGACGACTTTATATTTTCGGGCGAATTTTTTTTGATGTGTTAACATCTATAGCCACGAGAAGGGAAATCTATCAAAGTGAACACATGCAAATAACACACAGCGTTAGCATCACATACGAGTTTGTTGTACAACAATAGTCTCTGCCTGAAAATAAGTATGATGGTATTAGAGTTGGGTAGTTCATGAACTACCAAGTTCATTTAGGGTGACCAGACATCACCCTCATGAACATAATGCACATGTTCGATACGGCGAGTATGTTCGTTATTGTTACGACCGGGCACCTTAAATGAACGAGTTCGAGAACTAGTGATCGAGTTCGACACAAGTCTAGATGGTATTGATGTAAAGGAAACGAGTAGTATAGAGAACTCATGGTAAAATAAGTAAGGTATACGCAGTAGGAATAGTTGTAATTGTAGGCAACAAAAACAGGAATTTTATTTTTGTTTGGTGTTTCTAATCTGTCAAATTTTCTATATGTGTGACATAAGAGAAACACCTAAGCTAGAAAAAAGGTCGAATCGGATGTTCTAACGAGTTTACAATACTTATTTTACCATGAAAGGTCTCATGGAACGAATTGTATGACTCAAAAGCACTGGCGACATCTGGCGAATGATTTAAAACGTACTACTTACTCTCTTTTTGTCATAACTTGGTCCATTCATTATTTTGATGTGAAACATTGATGCCTTTTGAGACATGTAAGCCTTTTGTATTGTTTTATGTAATAAAATTGTCGAAATGGTGCATTTAGATTGAAATTTTCTATAAAGATAATAAGACTCGTTTATGCTCTTTTACTCAGACTCTCTACAAGAGAGCGGAAAAAGAGTTCTCTATACTATTCAATACTTTTTGTCGTCGCTCGTTATGACAAAACAAAAACAATTATTTCAGTGAGCTAAATATTGCTTTATTTATTTTAACAATATTACATCTAATGTAAGAAAAAAGAAAGTGCAATAGCATAAGAGCCTTCAGCACAAAAAAAAAACGTTTTCAAACCACAACAGAACAATATTAAACTAAATTTTATGTATAATGGAAGAATATAAATTTCGTATAATTATAATGGCCTTTGGAATTGAATGCATTCTGGGCATCATATAAACCTCGATAAATACTTATTAAATGAATTTATTAACGTTTAAAAGAGCTTGCAATTTTTTCAATCACAATAAAGTATATTGATGTTTTCATTATAATATTAGATATATTTTTGCAATATTTCAGTATATAATCATATCTTGGGTCATATCATACTTTACTTGGGTCATATCGCAAGCGTATGAAAAACACCTGGGAGTATACGAGAAAAATTCTCTGTAAAATATATGGTCGTTAAGGAAAACGGCGAGTACCGACGTCGCTGTAACCAAGAGGTATATGATTTATATTCTGACGTGGACATAGCTAGGCGAATCAAATTAGGCCAATTGCGTTGGCTAGGCCATGTTATCAAAATGGATGAAGATGAGGCAGCGCGAAAGGTTTTCGATAGCATACCCGATGGAAGCAGGAAAAGAGGGCGACCAAGACTCCGCTGGAAAGACCAGGCTGAAGAATCCCTCCGTAACCTTGGTGTTACCAACTGGCGAGAAAAGGCGAAGGATAGAGCCAGTTGGAAGAATATTTTGAAATTTGTTTAATTTGTTTGTTTAATTAATATGTGTAAGACGTCTGACGTCATGAGGTTGTAAAATAGTCAATAAAAGTAGAATCATATCAATATAATTCAATGTGCATCAATATATTTGAAACTTTGTCAATAAATTCTTTCTTTCTCATTGAACGTTTATATGATGCATTGTATTTTGCTGTTAAACTTCTAATTTTTAAAGAAAAAGAACATCAAGTGCGGCCAGCCACAACAGCAATCGCAACAAGAACGTCCATGCACATCAAATGCATTTTTTATTTTCCAATGTAACATTTTCTAATTGTGTTCAAAGAAATAGAACTGGTACCGTGTAACAAAAAGGTCGCCCGTGAGTTCGAACACTCATTGATTTTTTTAAAATAATAGGAAATTAGTACCATTTCAAAGGCAATAGTTCCTATTATAGTCGAATAAAATTTGGTCTGGGTTCAACAATATTGTCAATTCAAGTCAAACGATGCCTACAATCGGTCTATTTCAAAAGTATTCTCTTGCGATCAAAGACAACCAAAACGAGACGAGCAGAACGTAAACTTAAACTTAAGGGATTCAATTTCAGTCAAAAATAAATAAATAAATAAAATTTCAGTCAAAGTCGTGGGGCTAGCTTTCGTTCGAGATTGAGGAACAGGTCTTTTTATAAAACGTATTCGCTCTGGCAGATTATTTTAAAGATCAATTGAGTAAATTTTGTTTCAAGGATATATTTATATATCCTATTTTCCTTTAATAATTGTCTAAAACAATTACCTTGTCGCCTACATAACTCCATTTACTTACCATATAATTGTATCTACTTGAATACACTTACCACACTCCTTCCTGTTGAAACGGCATTAATTTAGTTGCCAAAGTTGGCTCCAACGATTCTAAGCACGACTTATCCAGTTCTCTGGGCGGTGCCAAACATAAACTCAATACAGCTTTGGGTATAACACCCATTACAATGTCCGGTTTTAAATTGTTAACACGCTCTTGTACCAACTTGTAGTCAGTCAATTCAAAATTCCAGAAATGAGTGGATGGATCTGTAAATATTGTTGAAGCAAATTATGTACGTGTATTTAGTTTATCTGCGCTCTGAGTAAACTTACCATATGATCTGGATGGTATTGTCTTAAAGACTTCTATTAATTTATTATGATATGTCGATGGTTGCACTACGAATCTGGTCGCACTTATCACCGCCACTTTACAACTCACAGAATTCCTAAAAACAGGAGCCACTTTTTGACAAGGTATTGTCGCAGTAAGTTGAGGACCATGAGGATTTTCATTTATACCTTTTGCAGGCGTCTTTTTATAGAAATGGCCTGTCTCTCCAACGGATGGTGGCCTCTTATATGGATGAACAGCATCTCGAGCTGGCGTTAGCTGTTGTTGTCGTTGTATGAAAACGTTACTTCCTTTCATGGCGTTAAGGAATGATGACGCTTTATTTTCTATATTTGATGCTGTTGGTGCAGTCACATTGTTAGTCGTTGAACTCGATGTCGGTGCCACCCCACGTGTTGGAGGCGGTGCTGTGGTGTTCTTAGATGTCGGTGCCAGTCCACAAGCTGGTGGAGGAACAGCAGTTGTTGATACGCCATACAGAACCGCTGACACACTTGCTGATTTTGGCAATAGCTTGTTAACGTTATTACTCGTGCCAATGCCCGTTTGTTGCGCCTTTTTCGCCTTAAGCTTCTCCAAGGCAATTCGTTTCTTTTCCGCTATTTCAGCAGCTGAACACAAGGACATTTTTAGTTTCCTAGGATACTTTTTAGTTGAACATACAAGAATTTAAATGTTAGTAGAAATGAAATTACAAATTTAAAATAATATAATCAGCTGTTGCTGATATGGCGGCAATACTTAACAACACTAAAAAGTGTTGCCAAGCAACACCGGCTTCGCGACTTCTGCAGTCTTTTTGTGTTATAAAACTTTCGGCGTTTGATTGTTTTCGTTGCGAAAAATAATTTGAATAAATCGCGCGAAGCTATACCATAACTCCGAAACTATACATTTGCCGATACATTTGGTGGGTGGAAAAAATCAAGTTTAGGAGCAATTGTCCAAATTTGTTCGTTTTTTCATCTGATAGAGAATTTAATAGGGAATAAAATAAAAAAAATTGTCGCTCGGCCCAACATCTTGAGAAAAAGCTTGAGTGTATAATCTGGCTGAAATTACGTATTCTGGCTTTTAAGCGCTACAAATGCTGATAAAAATATTTTAGTTTTTATTAACACGTTGGGGAGTATTTAAAAAAAATCTTTCTATAATAACCTCACTTGTTTCCATATAATGCGTATTTAAATGGATGGATCGTAGTGTCGGTACATTTTATCTACTGACCGTTAATAGACAAGATTCCAGGTGTTCGTTAAAGGTGTAATACGGCTCATTAACACTTAAAAAAACGGAAATATTAAAGTTAAAAAAATTAACCGGCAAGGTATAATAAAGTTTTTGTTACAAACTTTTCTTCGTGGCCGGCCTTTGGCTGGGTTTATGGATTTTCTCTTCTGCATTAGGCCCAACACCGGGTTCGGCATAGTGCTTTTATGTTATAAAGCGAAATAATTTTCATACATAGGTGTAAACAGGAGTTCAAATTATTGTGGAAGTATGATAACAAAACTTTGGCTTTAAATATCTCCGGTCTTTGAAGGGTTTCGCCCCGTTTACACATTCATGTGTAAGTTAGGAAAAGTCAATACACTCACACTTTTTTACTAAACAATCAAACTTCAAGCACTTGCAGCCAAAAAGGATGTACAAGTAGAGAAGAAAAAACCGTCGCAAGAGAACCAAAAAAGTCGACGCGATTTACTCAATAGCATTTCTATCTCGCGTCATAACTTGATTATTTTATACTTTTTACATACTTTATGTAATTTTATTTAAACATAGCTGGAATTTCTATAGTTAGATACTGTAACATCATCAGAAAACTGATCGTGTATTGAAATATTCAACGAAGAGAGCAGAGAAACGAGGCACTTCGCTCGTTCTCTTTGTTGGCATTCAACTCTAGGAGTAAATTTTCTTCTCTATTTAAAATTCCATACTCTTTGTTGCAGCCTAATGCCTTGTTCACGCTGCCACGAAATTGATAATTTCGGATTAAAATTGTAGAACGAAATTGAAATCGTTCACACTGGCATTTGAGCAATTTCGTTGAAAAATGGCAACTGTTTGTTTACAAACATTGCCATTAGTAAAATTTTAGTGCCTTGACACAGTAACTAAAAATTCCGTTAGAAAATGAATGAAAACAATAAAATAATTGAATGGTACGTGAACATTAACATGAAGCACTGATTCACCACGGTTTATAGTTTATTTTCACTAATCTATGTCGATGAAAACTTAAAATTTCAATTTGATGAATGAGGAGACATACATTTATTTTGTTTTTTGTTGTAATTTTAGTAACCACGTGTTCGGTAAACGAAGCCGACCCATAATTATCGACGTCGTTGGAGCAACAACAAGAAATTAATCGACGGCGGTAACTGAGTTTTTATTAAATGTGATTTTTCAGCAGACGTTACTTGTAGGCTCATCTCATTGGTTGTGTAAAAAAGTACATCTTTTTTTTAGTAATTTGGACCTCTAAAGCGGTTTAGGCGATAATAAGCGTGTTTTGGTTACACCGCTTGCTTATATATTCGCTTGTTTTGTATGAAGCACTTAGCGAAGACTTAGCGTGAACTTAGCGACGAGATTCATTTTCGCTAAATTTAAAACAACAAAATGTTGACATCTTTTACCGTTTTTAACCATTTTTCATATTTTTGAACAAAATGACTTCTCGCTAAAAAGCCGTTTTCTTTGCAACTTAGCAAGCGATAATCGCTTGCTTGTAACCAAAATACGACTAATATCGGCCAAGATTTTAAGTCAAAGCGGGCCAATATTGAGGGCGGCGTGAACTTCAAAACATTAACTACGACGGCGGCACACCGGAAAATGTTCTGTCGGCTTCGTTCTCCTGTATATTTCGCACCTGTTCCAGAAAAGTGTAACAACCCAAAATTTCCAAATTTTCGTTTTTTGCAAGAAAACCACATGCAGTAGTAATCTCTAACCACTGTAAAAATCATCCATTGTGTTGTCTCCTCTTTCGTCAAAAACCCCTTTATTACTCTCTGTTTCTTTTCAGAATAACTTCTTTAGATGTTTATTAGATGTTTATTAATTCCAGTGAGAATTTTCAGTTAAACAGGGACAACTCAAAATAATACCACTATGTCTATAACAAATTTTCAGGAACTCAAAACTTGTTATTTTTCTACAACTACTAAACAAATAAACAAAGACGAAATAAAAATGTAAGCAACGGTTATATTCTTTTTAATGATAATTTCTTGCAATAACATATTTTTTTCTTGTAATATATCATCAATATTAACGGAAAAAGTTTTTCGTCTCTACTGAAAATGTTCAAATTTTGAGTTGTTACACTTTGTGAAACAGGTGCGATTTGCAAAAAATAGTACTAAGTTAATTTTGTTGAGTAAAAACAGCTCTGTATACGACAATTTCAACGATATTGTTGGAAATATCTCAATTTCGTAGTTGTCAAAATATATGCGAAATTGAACAATTTCAACTCAATTTCAGCCCAAATTCCGAAAGACTTCAATTTCCAGGCAGCGTGAACAAGGCATAAGGCTACAATCATAGTGTACGCGGTGCCGAAGTAGCTGGGTCTTCCGTAACTCGCCAATATATGAGAAACTTCCTGTCGTTTGGCGCCTCTGCAAGTAAAGAAAACATACGAGTACAGTACTTTCGATGTTAACTTCAGAAATATGTTATATATATACCTGCAGTATCTGTATTCGAAGAAAAAGAAACTTCTGCTTCCTGGTCGTCGGTCGCGGACGTGCTTTCTCCGCTCAGCACATATTCGGGGTTTATATTTTTCTTATTCCCCAAGAGATCGTCTAAATCACTGCATAGAAAAAATTTAGTAAGTTTTACTTTCATATATTTCTGCAGCACATTTAAAATTACTTACTATTGGTACGGGCAAGTTTCTTTGTTGCGTCCCGTTTGCGAGTTATGTAGCTTTGTTTTTTTGTAGCTCCTTTCCAAGCTATAATACTTCGCCTCCACTTGCTGGCTGGTGAAAAAGTACCCTTTCTCACATAGTTTCTCGGATATGTTGATCCACATTTTTTTTGTTTTTAACGAGTGATATGAGCAGCTTCGTTGAGGCATCCAACCACTCATTTTTACCTGATTTAATGCCCCCGCTATCACTAGGTACGCATTCGTCCTGGTCGGCAAACCAGTTCAAATATAGAAAAAGAATATAACAATATGGAATATATTTACATCGTTCTGCGCCGCTGGTGGGGTCTCCGAAAAAATAACCTCATCGAAAACTGTCTGCTGGTGCTCTTTCACTTGGTTTATTACGGCCGACTGATATTCTGGGTCTATACATATGTATATTAAAAAATTTATTATCGGCACATATTTATAGTTTTTTTTATACGTACCACTCTGAACACGATTATAGGTTTTTGGCGAACAATTAACTTCGATTTTCGATTTTTCCATTTTAACTCGGTTAAAGCAGCACGTATTGAACATAGAAATATTTGAAGAAGATAGCTGTCAAAACAAATCACAGCTGATTGCTTGATAATTCTTACTGGTTTTCTGTTCATTTACTTTTTTCTCCATCCGTCCCTTTGCGAGAGAATTTCTATCAATCTCTCTTTTACGCTCTCCCTGCAAATTTTTACTGGAAAAGTACGTGAACAGACTTACACCCCTATTCTGTGAATGTGGTAACAATCAAATTGTAACCACAAATTTGTTACGAAGTTGTCACAATTGTTTGTATCTGGTATTCTGGCAATACAGTGACAACGAAATATTCACCACGTAACAAATAATTCACCTCACAATAACAGGTTGTCAAAAGCAGTGACAAAAAACAAAAACATATGGTTTTCTGCACAAAATGAACGCGGTAAAAAAAGGAAAAGTACTTAAGTATTTAACATATTTATGTTTTATTGAATTAAAATGAATACATTATTATTTAGGGAATTTGAGCGCAACGCAAAGGCACAACTGGAATGCAATATTGCCTTCCTGAAGGAATATCCAGAGATGCTAAGCGGCAAGAATACTCCTGTACATCCGCGACATATAGAAGAAAAAAATTACTTTAGCGCCAACTCTCCGACAAAAGCTTCTGCGCTGAGTTCAAAAAGTTGTTTTTCCCCCCGCGGTCGGTCCAACTTCTTGCGATATAGGCATTTAAAGCTTGAGTGTATAATCGTTCGTATGTCCTGGATTTATAATCCGATCTGCTTGAAATGGGAATCATTACAAAGGTCTTTCTAAGCTCTATAAATCAGTGCATAAACATATTTATTTTTATTAGTCCATAGGGGAGCTAATTAATAAAACTTTTTTGACCTCACTTTTCTGCTAAAAATTTATTTTTTTTAAATTGCCCTTTTATACATATTTTTTGGCAGGTTCCGATAATACACAAGACCTTAGCCTTTGTAAAGGTATATTACTCAATATCCCTTGAAAGACCGGAGATATTTACATTTAAAGTTTTCTATCTTTCTAACACAAAATCAAATTCCTTCTTCTTTCTGCTGCATTCCATAGGACAAAATAACAAAAGCCCTTCCTTCATTTAATTATGTCCTCTTGTCGTTTTGGTACAAAATATATTATTATTTTTCCCGTATACAGTTTTATTGTTTACTTGCAGAATATATAAAATGTTTTTGCATCAAATTTCCGGCAAATAAAACAGCTGTCACGCGCTGTTACCCCCTCTTTGGCGGGTAACAATTTTTGTTACTTTTGTCACCAAAAAAATGTGTCAGAATACCGATTTGCGACAATTGTCACATTGCTGTCAAATAGTAACCGTGGTGAATTTTGTAACCCTGCCAGAATATGTAGCGGCAGCGAATAGTTGTATTGTGTGGGTGCGGAGCACTCTTGGAGCAAAAAGAAAAATGACGTAGTTACACGTATGTATATAAAAATGAGATAGCAAGAGAGCAACGAAAATTTTGTAAACTTGTGTAGCGTATATACGAATATAACAATGTATGGATGTAGGGCCTTTTCGGAAATGCATCACTGCTCTGATGCGCAGCACGTTCGTAAATTCAACATCTGACAACTTTGCAGGTGTTTTGAGACCGTAACAAAATGCGAAACAAACAAGCATCTGCAACAGTTGTTGCATTTCTGAATAGGCCCGTAGTATATACAAGTGTCTGTTGCTTTGCATTCTTTGATTTTTGTGGGAATAAAACAAAAAGAATTGAGCAAGAAAATAATGACACATGTGCTTGCACTGGTCTTTAAATAATTTTAAGTATTAATATTAGCGGCATTCATGCAAACGTGAAAGCCGAGAACTTTTGCTCAGCGCAAGTTTCCCTCGCACCGTTTCATGAGGCACCAGGTAAAGTTGCTCAGCGTAGTTGTGCTCAAAACCATATCAGCTGACCAAGATGGATACATAAGGTGGTAGCAGTAGCAATTGCATGTATTATGTATGTGTACTTTTTCTACTGTTCTAGTGCTATCACCTTATTTATCCATCCTAGTCAGATGACAACGAAATGTCAAAAGTTTACACGTTTCTCCATCCCACGTTTGCGCAGCAAATTTGCCTCGAACGTAGCTTCGTAGCTTCGCACCGCATTATGCCGCCAATAAATAGAAATCTGGAAAATGAAGAGATAGATATGTTAATAAATAAGTTTAAAACTGCATTTGACGAAGTCCATAATTCTCACTCAGATATAATCCAATTATATGACAAGAGAATCCCATTGTCGGCGAACATTGAACATCTTTTTAGCATATCACATTATTGGCAAAAACAGCTGAAGAAAGTATACCATCGTAATGAAAAAAGATTGAGTGCTGAATACTCCATTCTTTCAAAGCAAATACAGCTTCTGAAATCAATCTTGAAAGAACTTGTAGCCATTTCCCAGTCGGATCAATTTAAGAACAGATTGAAAAAGATTGTACCCGGTCCAAGGGCGTTTAAGGACATAAATATGATGCTAAAAAGAAAATCGCCATTTTGTCAACAAATCCGTCATAACGATGTAACAACGACTAATAGTGTAGAAATTGCAGAACATTTGCGTAACTTCTACTCCAGTGTATTTGCAGAAAACATACCAGAGAATGCGGTGGCTAACTTAGATTCCCGAGTTACACTCTACACTTTAAATGTGCCAAGTCATATATACACTTTTGATGATGTATTCAATTCACTCGAAAATCCAGATGCCTGCCACTTCACTGAAGTTGATAGGGTGAAATCCATTATTGGCACTCTGAAAAATAAGAAGTCTAGTGGACGTGATGAAATTTCAAATTTTATTATTCGCAGATTACCTGACACAACAGTTAAACTCCTAACTGTATTGTACAACAACTGTCTAAATAACTGTTACTTTCCTACAGCATGGAAATTCGCGAAAATTGTTCCCATAAAGAAGAAAGAGGGCAGTAGCAGAGTTGAAGACTTCCGTCCAATTTCACTCCTTTCCAATGTTGGTGAAGTCTTCGAATGTATCCTGAAAGAGAAACTCGAGAGCGGCTTTATCATAGATCCAATTCCATCTTACCAGTTTGGTTTTCAAAAGCGACATTCTACTCAGCATGCCCTGTTAAAATTCCACAGTGATGTCTGCAGCAATCTGAGAGAAAAGGTTTGCTCTGTGGCGATATCATTAGACATCGAAAAGGCATTTGACTCCGCCTTTCATAAGGGGATACTCTTTAAACTTGCTGAAATTGGTACCGATCCATTTTTAGTCAAAACACTGCAAAGTTACTTCAAAGGCAGAAAATTCTGCATTCAAATCAACGAATCGATTTCATTGCCGGGAAATGTTTGCAGTGGCGTACCGCAGGGCAGTGTTCTGGCACCTTTATTGTTCAACATATTCCTGAATGATTTTCCGCACCTGACACGAAATTCAACGGCAATCCTATATGCTGATGATTGTCTCATATATGCACATGACTCCTCGCCATTCCGCGCGTTGGACAAAGCTGCCTTTCATCTCGGCAAAATTAGTACTTACTACAAAATATGGGGTATAAAAATTAATGCCTCTAAATCCGAAGCCATTTGCATCAGAAACGCAAGTGGCAAATGCCCGGGATTTGTGGTTCCACAAAGCAAATCTCTACAACTTACTCTTGACGGCACAGAAATTCCCTTTAAGTCCTCCATAAAATATCTTGGGATAAACTTCAACAAGCTGTTCCGCTTTAATGATCACGCCAGGATAGTCCTCACAAAATCCAAGCGTATTTGTGGAATGTTTTCCAATCTAATGAACAACAAATATCTTCCCAGGAACACCAAATTGCTTCTATACAAAGTTGCAATTCGTCCTATCCTGACATATGGCTTCCCTATCTGGTTCGCTATATCTCCGACAGTGGCTAAGGAGTTGGAGATCCATGAAAGGAAGATACTTCGAAAATGTATAAACAAACATTACATAAACCCGACAAAACGTTTTTCGAATAAATACATTTATGAAGAATCCAGTGTAGTTCCATTCTGCAAATACGCTATGTCACTCCAGGAAAAATTTGTGCGAAATCTTGGCGACCATGAAAACAGTCTCATGATTGAAGTTCTGCGAAGAGAAGAAAATATTAGTTGGTCAAGCTCTCCCTACCTGTCTCCAATAGGAATACTCACATATATTGAACCTGGCAGCGTTGAAGACCCACATGCAGTACCCAGCTTCCACGTATTGGTCACTCAGGGGGCCCACAGAGGCTAAATTGATAGAAAAATCTTTAATTGCTATTGACTTGTACACATTTATGTCTACATATAAACTCTGTACATATTTTCCTAATCTATTTTATATATTTATAAATACATACCTTATATTTACATATTTATATACACATTAATCTACAATTGATTATTTTATTATATACTTACCGTCCTTACAGCTTAAAATATTGACTGTCAAGTTTAACTCACTTATTCTGTGATATTTATTCATACTTCCATATGTAACCAAAGTCTTGTTTATTGACATTCAGTTCGTTGTTTATATTTAGGTTGTTCACGCAGGGCTGCTTATCAGCTTATGTACTAAAAAGATGAAAAATAAGCTCTGGACTACGTGAACACCCTTCCATGTTGGTTATCTGCTTATCTGCTTATTTTTTTCAATCAGCTGTTCGATAAATGAAATCAAAACCATCAATGTACAATTGAAATTGTTTGTAAAATGCCTAAGCAGAGCATTAAACAACAAATTATGGAATTCAGAGTCAATATGAGTACTTTGGAAATTGAATTCATTAAAGGTAAGTAGTCAGAAATGTATACGATGCAAATATTTATGGTTTTGCGTTTGTACACATAGGTTTCCCCGACCCCCCGACTTGCGCTCATTTTGATTGTTTTTTTTAATAAACAAAAAACAGATGTAAATACCAGTGCTACCAATATTTAAATATAAAATTTGAGATGCCATTTGCTAAAACTTCGTGTTTTTAATGTTGTCAGCAAGTTAAATTTTTGGTATTTTCCAACACTAAAAATAAGCTGATAAGCTTTTGCCAAAGGCACAGGTTGCTCAAAGTTGCTTATTCTATTTCAATGTATTTTGTTGTTGGCGAGATAAGCACATGAGCTGATAAGCTGATAAGCAGTCCTTCGTGAACACCCTAATTGAAAACCAATATGCATATACGTATGTATGTATATACATACCAGCGTGTTCGTTTTGTTTACATCACATCATGTTAGTCTTTCATTCACATTGACTTATATCTATGTTAGCTAAAATTTTAACAGAACTTGTTATTTAGTATTTATTGTTGTTTATTTATAAGGTCGTTAACAGACATACGCTCTGTACGCTAAAGTAAAAGGTATGAGCAAACCTTGCTCTCACATATTAATTTGTACTCTTGTACATTCGCTGTCTCACTTAAGCGCTTGCTTATACACAGTATCATGTGAATTAGAATGTAATCAATATAGTTCTAAGAACACTCTGTTTATTATTGTTAGCCCAAAACAACTCTGTATTAATCGAAAAGTCTCAATAAAGTATACTTACTTACTTACTTGCCTCGAAAACTTTCCACTTTTGAGCAAGTCGCTTTGTATGGGAAATTTGTTTGTTTTGACGTTTGCTGTGCAAGTTTACGATGTTTTCGAGTTTACGAGGTTCTTTCGAGCTTTCATGAAGACCACTATTATTTAAAAATAACGTCATCATATGATTGAACGCTGTTTTTATTTTCCAATGTAACATTTACTAATGTGTTCACAGAAATCGAACAGGTACCGTGTAGCAAAATGGTGTTAACACATCGCCCGTGAGTTCGAACACTCATTGGATTTTTTTGTATCTTTATTTGCAATCTATTTACAAAGAAAATAATAAGCAACTTTTATCAAACTTAATATATGTATATAACAGAGTAGTTGAGCTCCAGTGAGCTTAACAAGAAATTAACGTTATTACGTTGTTATTTAAATACGTTTTGTTTTACTTATAAATATATTTATGTACATATATACGTACATATTGAAAATGTACAAACTTAATTTGATTTTTTAGTTAACGAATGGTAATTAAGTACATGGAGTCTTTTACGTCTTCTTATTTCGTTACTGTCATCTAAAAGAGTTATAGCTAATACATTTGAATGTTTACCTACTTTATTGAGGTAATTTCAGCTATACCTGCTAATTTCTGTTTTTACTTTAGGGACACCACGATCAGTATGAATATTGTTATTGTTTACAAACCAAGGAGAATTTGTGATAAGTTGAAGGGTCTTGGTTTGTTATCTTTACAGTATTTCCACATTTGAATCACTTGTTGTTCCCCAGAGCTCAATACCGTACATCCATACTGGGTTTATACGGACTTGTATAGAATAAATGTATCCTCCAAACTCAATTGGGATTTTGGTCCAATAATCCAATACATCCGTTTGGTTTAAATATTAAGTTGTTGTTTTAATGTGATGTGCTGTTTCCAGGTTAAAGTCCATCCATGTTAAAGCCTAGACATTTTACAGAATCAGACGGTGGAATAATAACTCCGTTTAAAACCACTGGAACCACAACTTTTATGTTCCACTTCTTTAGCCATAATTGAGTAAGGTCAAGTTGTTTTTGAATAATGTTGGAAGCTTCTGCTGATGATTGACTAGTAGCTAATAGAGCAGTATCATCTGCATACGTAGCTACAGTTACTTCATCGATTGTAAGAAAGTCGGATGTATAAATTGTATATAAAATCGGACCCAACACGCTGCCGCGCGTAACTCCGGATTTAATTCGCCAATTTTGGAGTCATCATCATTAATAGTCACAAAAAAATAAAAAAAAAAACCAAAAGTATAGAAAAAGTAAAGAATGTGAGAAAATGGGAAACTAGCCCCCGCAGAGACCTGCCTGCCCCTGATCCTTAACTTTAGCCAATTTTGTTCGTTGCCCTTTTGCATTGGTTAAATCTACAAATATGCAAGAGAAACTCCTGTATGGTTTGCCAACGTGAAATTGCCTACGTTAATTGGTAATATTGCCCAATTAAATAGCTGATCCTATATTGCCCAGTGTCATTAGCTGATATAAGACCAAGCATTTGGGTAATTTTACGCAAGGTTTTTTTTCAGTGTACTCCCAGTTGTATCGTCTGTGGTAAATGCAGGGTAACGCAAATTTCCCAACAACTGAATACGACGGGGCCAAGATATATTTAGGGAATTCACATGGTCTCCTAAAGTCATAAGTCGTAAAGTCATATTTAACAAATTAGTACATATGACTTATGCATGTGAGCAGCATGTTGTATGTGCTAAATCATAAGTCATAAAAACGTCAAATAAACGTCAAGCAACAAAAGAAAATTATTAAAAAAAAATTTAAAAATGCCAACAAGAAGCGAAAAAGATAAAATTATTACGGTTTTGTGCGAAAAGTTTGTGCACAAAAACTTACCGAAGTCCTTCCATTTGTCCAATTTCCTTTTTTTTATTATTTTACCAATCAAAATTAATTCTTGAGTTAATGTTGTAGAAAAATGCAAAATTTCTTCAAAACACAACAATATATCTGATTAAATAGTAAACAAAAAACAGCTGACACAGAACATACAACATAGTACATTGGAAAAACAGACATGCTCAGGTTGTATAGTCGTAAAATATATTTACATGAAGAATACCAACAACATATTTACAACTGTTGTATTATTTTAGCATATACGATAAATACAACGCAATAGTACACCATGTGAACTCCCTAATTGAAAAGGTAGAAGCAGTAGATTTTGTTGGTGTTGTAGGTTTTTGCTTTAGATTCATAAGTTGTCAACATCAGCTGACTAAAACACATACTCATTGAATGGATATTGCATATCATCATGTATGTAAGGAACAGCACTGGGAATCAGATGATTCCTTTTTAATCCTCTGATAATGTCTGAGGGGGAAAAAGGGTCATCACATATAAGGGCGTATTTTGAGAAATTCATTCCTCAAATCTCGCTCCATTTGTTCCTTCTCCGCTTGTCTGTTGGAATGCTGTGGAACGACCCATCTTCAACTATCTTTTTCTTGCAAAGGACACAAACTCACATTTTTCTTTTTCTTACTTTTTTTAATATAAATTTTGAAAATAAACTTTTTCACTCTAAACCGTGTCGCTTTATTTCTTTGAATCAAAACAGTGCATACAACAATAAGTAAACAACTTTTGACAACTTAGTTAACCGTAAAAATATAAACAAAGTAAATCAGCTGTGAACTGCGCTCACCTTTATTAATACATCTTGAACGGGGCTAAAACTACGACAATGGTATTGTAAACTTCACGTGCCGCGACAATGTTTTTGTTTAGAACAACAATGTACACAGAAATAAAATAACAAACACAAAATAAAAGTCAATGTCAGCAGAGCATCTTGATTTGATTTTATTACAGCATTTTGGTAAACAAAAGGTTTGGGAAAACAAGAGTAAACAAACAATACAACAAAAAAACTAGGAAAGTTCGCAATAAAACTGCAGCGTAATCAGGAACTATTCTTGCGAAATACACAAAAAAATCCGTGTAGACACAAGGACGAGAAGGAATTCTTTTTCTAAAATAGTGTGCAAATATTGTAATTTAAGAATAAAAACCAATAATTAGGATACAAAACAGTTTCAAGGCCACGCAAATAACAACGAAATTACAAACTTGCAATGACGACATTTGCTCCTGAAGAACAACATTTAGCCGATATGGCCAGTGATAGATTCACACTCACGGAGACTGAAGATATAACAATATTTGACCTAAGCTGGGAAGATGTTATAGTACCCAGAATACTATCACTTCTCACGGTCAAAGAACTATTCACACTGCGCTGTTGTTCAAACAATTTCAAACGCCTTGCAGAGGCTGCTCTGGAAAAGCTAATTGAAATAAATTTTGCCGGTAATAATAGCAGAAATATTCAACTCACGTTCTCAGTGTTGGGTGAGCACTGCAAACGTTTGGAGAACCTACATTTGGCCTGCTGCCATTGGTTGACTGATGATCTCTTACTGCCTATATTGGACCAAAACAAACGCCTGAAAATAGTAAATTTAAACGAATGTGTCAACATTACCCCGTTGGCTTTGCAGCCCATTATTATTGAGTGCAAAGATTTACGGGTACTAAAACTGTCCAAGTGCCAGTGGTTGACTACAGGCGCGGTAGATGCCCTCACCTTGCATCAGAGTAATCTAGAAGAGTTTGATATATCACACTGCGCTGCCATTGGAGAGAGATGTTTGATAATATTCTTTAGGAAACTGAATAAATTGACAATACTATCGTTGGCCAATACGCCCAGTGTTACGGACCAGGTGTTGATACAGATAGCCAACTATTGTCGGGCTCTGGAGCATATAAACTTGGTGGGATGTGCTGCCATATCGGACTATGGAATACAGTAAGCATTGAATTGTGTCAATTACTAATATTTCAACTTTTTGTACTCATTCTCCTTTGATTTTAAAATGGTTTCGTTACGTTTTAGAGGCGGGTTTAGTTTATGCCTTTAAAAGCCAGTTTTTGGAATGTAGTTCACGACTGTTTGTTGGTAAAACTTGGTCTATTTTAATTCATGTTTGATTGAACAAAATTGGCCAGTTAAATAAATTATTGTTAATATTTAACTGGCATTTCATTCAACTGAAAATCCAAAAACCTTTTGTTCCATGAATTATTTTATGTTTGAATGGAATCAGTTTCATTGTGTTTTGGGGCTTACGTCAGGGGCAACAGTTTGAAGAAGTGCAAAATTGTTTTAGTTCTCTTAAATACCGATAATCGTTTCAAAATTTTTCAAAGTTCCACCTAAAAATGTAGTAAATATTTCTGTTGTAGTATAGAATACTAATGATTTAGTTCCAACTATCACTAATGAACAATTTGTCCAAATTAATTATTCGATTACTATTTAAAAGCACTTAACAATGGTGAGAAGGATAATTGGATGGGTATATTTATAGTATCGAAAAGCCGTCCCCTCCTTAGTTTCAGGCGTAAATAAAAATTGTTAAATTGAGTTGTCTTCCAAACTGACGAATGTACTAACATCTTTGACTTTCAAAATCATCATTAATATATCAATTCCCTAATAAAACTTAGCCAATGGACAAACTTTCAGGTGATTTCCGTTGAGAAGTATGAATTCTCTGACTTTCACATGTACGTTAGTTAGTTTAATCTTCAACGATGTCGTATGCATATTTGGTTCCATCATATGACAATCATTTGTTTTTGAACTATGCGCTTCTCAATCTATCTCTTTGCTCTTTTCTTTCTCTCTCACTTTCTTTTAGTGCTTTGTCCAACCACTGCCTCCGCTTGCAATCACTTTTCATACAACGTTGCCCCCGTGTCACAGAACGTTCCTTAGGTCCCTTGCGCAAGCGTGTATTTATCGATAGACGTAGTCAATTAGATTTTAATCAAAATGATTTCTATCCCAGTGATTTTCTCATCTATTAGCCGTGGTATTATTAGTTCTAAACAATATACACACACAACCCACTTTATATTGCAGAACTTTAACCAAAAATTGTACAAATCTGAAGTCTCTGATGGTCCAACGGTGTGATTTGGTGACAGAAAGAGCTTTGGCACCCTTAAGGGGAAAAGTTCATATAGATCGTCCAGCCAGAAGCGCAAATGTTATGGGTGATGGCGGCGGCGGAAACATGCAATTGCAACTCTATGACATTGGACAGAATATAAATCGTTTATTTCTACAAGTTTGAATTAGATGCTGATGAATCGTGTTTGTTTTTTTTTCTTTATATTTAGTTTGCACCATTAATGGTTTTCAATCATTTTTTTTTATTAAAGTACGTTTTGGACAGCGTTTTATTATTACTAAATATTTATACATATATATTTATGTTAAGCCTATAATCTAAATGTAAAAGAAAAACACATGTAAAACTTTTGAAATAAAAACTTGCTTAATTAAAATTATCAAAATCACATAAAACTTTCAATAGATTTCGTTTATATCTTATATTTATCATTGTGCTTTTATTAAAGGCGAGGTTATCTTGTCTCATTATCCGCAACAATTTTCGTTCTATCCATTTGTTGTGTTAAGTTTTCCATGAAGGTTTTGTGATCCTCTTCAATGTTATGTGTTTTCCATTTCTCATGCAGCTTTTGTAGGTTATCATACGCCAACATTGATATATTGAGACCAGGCATGACTTCCAATAATCCCGGTTCTCCTGTGAATGAAAGACCACATAGGCCCAAATATGTGTGGAATGGATCAGCGGTGGAATGAGGCCATTTGGCAAAACCTCCCACAATATTGTCTTGTGTCTCTAAAATATAGGAACGATTCGCCGCATAATCGGTTAATTCAAATGCATTCATTATCTTGAGGGCGGCACCAATCCAAAATGAATAACAGGTATCAACGGGCTTATTTGGCCGGCCCTGGAATCCATCAACTTGGCGGAAAATACACCAACGTTTGATATCTTCTAATGTTTGAGGATCAATACGATTTAACTGCCCACTTAATTGTAATGCGGCTAAAGCACA
This sequence comes from Phaonia tiefii, assembly GCA_963931995.1. NCBI lineage: Eukaryota > Metazoa > Arthropoda > Insecta > Diptera > Muscidae > Phaonia > Phaonia tiefii. The sequence continues at coordinate 259,609,914 of OZ008368.1, read as the reverse complement.
ATAAGTAGTACCACCATGGCCCTCGCCATCCAAGTGCTGGCTAAATCCATAATCGTAACGCTGAAATTAAACAAGAATTTCAGCAATTGAAACAGTGCGTCTTCTCAACTAATCGTTTAGAAAATACTCACAATACTATTCATTATGAAGTCATACATTTTTGCTCTGTTCACATCACCCCAGTAGTCCAACAGATGACAAATTGCTGCAGCACAGAACACAAACCTCATGTCATTCTCACTGCCATCTATGCAGGCACTAAAACTTCCATCGGGGCGCTGGACTGCAGCAACGCCTGATGCACATGTAAAAAAAAGAACAGATACAACGACTGTAGGACATTTTATTATTTGAAGTTTCTTACCATCCACTATAGATTTGCGATCTAAACGTGACAAATCATCACCCAATGTGACTAGAATACCTATACTGGTATATGTCATTGCCAAGTGGCCCCATTGAAAGCATTTGACATTGCGTAACAGGTCTTCATCGTCAGTTTGAATTGTAACAGAACGGGAACCCTAAAAGAGGATATGTTGAGGAAGAAAATATTAGATATAAGATAAAAAAAAGAAACACTTAAAAGGGAGTTCAATACGAAAAAAACATGAGGCAACTTTAAACCGTTATATTAATTGATGAAATTAGCTCTGTTCGCTTACTCGAAAATTTGTGCAAATGTTTACTGTATCTTGTTCGTTTACTCCAAAAGTCCAGTAAAGGAGCAACAGGAGCAAAAATTTTGATAGTTCGATGTTAGAGATTTTGCTAAATTTTGGTTGGAGAAATTTAAGCCATGATATAAATACAAGCAAAAACGATGTACAAGTAGACAGTCAAAATTTCTCTTCACTAAAATGCCAACAAAACGAGTGAAATCCTAGCCATTCTCTGCTCTCTCTTACTCTCTTCATTGAATATTTCAATACACGAACAGCTTTTTGATAGTGTTATTAGGTTTGTTCGAGAACTTTTCCAGCAAAAAATAGCAAGCAAAAACTATCTGGAGAGTAAGAATGATTTTACTCTCTCAATAAAAAATAGCACAAAAAGTACGCGAACGACATCCAGCAAAAACTAGCAAGAAATCAATGTCTGTTAGTAAACAGCTGATTCGTGTTTTCGTCTTTGGGTTTAATTTTATTGTTTTTTCTACCTCAAGTGCAGCAAGTTCATAAATTGTGTGAAAAAAAATAAATTATTTAACACCAAATTAATAAATTCCATTAAAATGATTAAATAAACATATTTTCTTACTTACCTCTGCCATTGTTAAATTTGTTCTTTCTTTTGATAATTTTGTTTGTTTACTTAAAACAGCTGTTCTGTTTGGCTTGCTAATTCGTGCTGGCAAAAATTTGCCCAGCACAAACCATCAACTTCTCCATCATTGAACTGTCAAAATATTCACTCTCTGGCTCTCTCGTTGCTGGCTGCTGGGAGTTATCGAACACTTTCCAGCAAAAAATAGTGATAATTAGTGCTAATTAATTATCACGTTCTCGAACAAACCTATTGTATATAACTATACAAATTCCAACCAAGTTGAAATAAAATTATATAAACCATGCAAGAAGTATGAAATAATCAAGATATGACGCGAGGGAAATGCGTTTGGGTGAATTACTGGCACTTTTTGGCTCTCTTTTACCAGGGTTGCCAAATTGCGCACATCTTCTGATGGTCTAATTCTTGATTGTCTTTGAATAAAATTACATAAAGTATGTAAAAAGTATGAAATAATCCAGTTATACGTGAAAGAGATATGCGTTTGGGTGAATCGCGTCGACATTTTGGTTCTCTTCTACGAGGGTTGCCAAATTGTCCACTTTTTTCTTCACGTAATCCAGTTATACGTGAAAGAGATATGCGTTTGGGTGAATCGCGTCGACATTTTGGTTCTCTTCTACGAGGGTTGCCAAATTGTCCACTTTTTTCTTCTCTACCTGTACATCCTCTTTGAAAATATCAGAGTATGGAATTTTAAATAGAGAAGAAAATTTACTCATGGAGTGGAATGCCAAAAAATAAAACGGGTAGAGCGTATCGTTGCTCTGCTCTCTCTCTTACTCTCTTCAGTGAATATTTCAATACACGTGCAGTTTTTTGATGATGTTATAGTATATAACTATAGAAATTCCAACCATGTTTAAATAAAATTACATAAAGTATGTAAAAAGTATGAAATAATAAGTTATTCCGCGAGAGAGAAATGCGTTTTGAGTGAATGGCGTCGAATTTTTTGGTTCTCTTCTACTAGGGTTACCAAATTGCGCCCTGTTTTTGTTCTCTAATTGTACAACCTTTTTGAAAATATACTGAACTCTAATTTACACCAAAAAGGATGTACAGGTAGAGAAGAAAAAATCCCGCAATTTGGCAACCCTAGTAGAAGATAACCAAAAAAGGTCGACGCGATTCACTCATTCGCATTTCTTCCCGCGCCATAACTTGATTATGTCATCCTTTTTACATACTTTATGTAATTTTATTCAAAAACGATGTGCAAGTACAGTCAAAATTTCTCTTCACTCAAATGCCAACAAACAAAACGAGTGAAACCCTAGTACTTCTCTACTCTCTCTCTTACTCTCTTCATTGAATATTTCAATACACGAGCAGCTTTATGATAGTTTTATTGCATATACTATACAAATTCCAACCATGTTGAAGTAAAATTAAATAAACTATGCAAAAAGTATGAAATAAGCAAGATATGACGCGAGAGAGAAATGCGTTTGAGTGAACTCCTAGCACTTTTTGGTTCTCTTTTACCAGGGTTGCCAAGTTGCGCAGAACATCCTAATTCGGGTCAAATTTATACTTGTGTGTTTTAAATCAAAATCCAAATATCGGAAGCTGATGCACGAAATACATATTTTATAGTCAACGTTGGCAGAGTGAACAAAATACATTCGACACTTTTAACTTCGCAATCATTACACTATCTGCCTTATCACACAAGTCACATTACGTCACTTGCCATTTTAGACATTACATATTAAAAAAACTAGGTACTTATGGTAACATTTTCATAGGTATTATGCGTGTTTTGGTTACACCGCTTGCTTATATAATCGCTTGTTTTGTATGAAGCACTTAGCGGAGACTTAGCGACACGAATCATTTTCGCTAAGTTTATAATTTTCGGTTTTTGATATTGTTTAAGCCAGAATGACATTTTCACCACTCCTCACGGGATCTTAAGTTGTCGGTTGTTGGCAACCCTATTCTAATTTCTTCCTTTCGTTTGAATCTGTTTACTCCTTAAGATTGCTTTTCCTATTTTGTTCTAGGTGAACAGATTCTAACGAGTAACTGGCTCCCTTCTCCATCTTGTCTTGCTGGCTTGTCTTTCGTTACAAGTGTCTACATACTTTAACACACAGAGCTCTGTACTTTGAAAAAGGTAATATAGTTTAACAATAAAGAATTGTATTTATCATTAGAATACCAATTAACCCAATTGTTTTTTTAATCCCCTTTTTTTATTGCCTACGCAAACAGATATCTTTTACCATATTCAACCCTTTGCCATATTTTTGAATAATATTTTCATATAATCGCTTGCTTGTAACCAAAACACGACTACTAATGTCGCAAATAAGCAATAAATATTTTAACAACAAATATTGGTTAGGTTCTTAATCTAGTCAGGGTATGATGCCAAAAACTCCCTTGAATGTGAAAGTGTCTTACACGATCAAGCCCTAAGTTATACTCCTGTTCCACTTTTAGTTATTTCTTAATTATTCAGTTTCCATATTAAATTCTGTTTGTATATAACATTACATTGCTTGTTTACGTTCCATTTGTTGCTTTGCATAAGTTATCATAATAAATTTAAGTCACAAGAAACAGTAAATCCAAAAATGTGTACCTTAACACCTTCACTTACACTTTACAAAAATATAAATTTGAAAGTTTATACCAAAAAACCAAATTGAACTGCCGCAGTGGATCAGGGTCAAACGCTATGACGATATGAAACAACACAAACAAGCAGACAGCCAATACAGTCACGTAATGATAAGAGGAATGACAAGATGCAAACAGCTCCAAAGAAAAACAACAACAATCATCCATTGAAAAGATAAATATAAACAAGCGCAAATCTCTATAATTTACAACGTAGTAGACCCACTTATGTACGTATATCAATGAAACGTAAAGCACTCACCTGAAACCCCGAACAATTACGTTCACTTTCTTGTGGTATCACCAGACTGCCATAAGTCCAATCTATAATGTTTTTACGCATTTCTGGTGTCAAGAGATGAAGGGAATTCAGGACATCTAAACCACAAACGGCAAAGAAGGCAATAGTACCTCTGCAAGTCAATCGGTATGGAGTAAGTAAAATGGAAGCAATTTTTTAAATTTTCTGATATTCTTACCGGGTGGAATCATGCGAAGCCAATCGTGCAGGAAGGAGGTGTAAGAATCTTACAAAATATTTGGCATGTTTGGATAGTAAGACCGGCATGGGTTCGGTGGTTGGTTCTTCTATGTTCAAAGCGTCATAGGACATTTTGTCTTAGGATTTCAAGGGAATTGGATAACACAACCGGTTGTTTGAACACTATTTTCTATTTAAAGGTGAGAATCCTAAACTGGGGTGGCTTTTATAAGCAGAGACTGACAGATGCTTTTCTTTATCTTTCGGTTAATCTTTGTTTGTTCTAAGATAATTGTTTATCGTTCAAATTAAGAAAAAATTGCAGAAAACACCTGAAGTTCAACACAAGCTATAAAAAGGTGGAACAGATGACTCAAAAATCCGATTAACAGCTGTTTGAGATTTACAGCGGTTACAGCTGGTAAACGTGGAAAACAGAGATGGCAGTCGAAAACAACTTTGTTTGATATTCTGACCACTTCCCAAGTGGGGCTGGCACCAAAAATTGGTACTGTCGTGCCATGGTGCAATAATATATACACAGAAAAAATAAACATAGGTAATATTGCCAAGTTTGTGTTTGAAGATTTATTTGTCTGAAGGCAAGAAAAGGTGGCATGGTTGCCTAACACGGCGTCTACACGAGAGATAAAATGTAAAATAATATGAGAGATAACGTCGGCAGAATAATGAAAAAATATTGTTTCTGTTAATGGTAATGGTAGATAAGGGGAACTCGTATTTACGTTCATTTTATGAAATTTCACAATTGTCTGACTCTCACAGAGAACACATATGTTCTTTGCTCGAAGAGTTAATTGTTTGTGTATTTTTGTATTTAGACGGTCATACCTGGTATGATACCACGGTATGATGAAAAAAATATGTTTTGCTATTACACTATCATACCAAGCTGACATATATCAGTTTGAAAGAAACACCGAAGTGTGAGGTTGTTTGCGCAATGCATTTATTTTTTTTAACACTATCTATTGTCGCTTCGGCTTCCACTTCTTTTAATTTATTTAAAAGAATTTCGTATGCTTTTTGTTTCTTTTGCTTATTGTGATATATTTCGCTTTTGACATTCCACAATTCTGGGAAATGCTCATAAAGCGAAATAAACTCACGTAAAACTTTGAATGCTTAACAACAAATGAAATTTCTTATTGTGATTGACACAAGAGCTATTACACGAGTATGATGGTATGATGGTATTCCAAAATATCAAAAAATTTTGATATTCATGATACCTTGTTGACAAACAAGTATTTTTGCCTATTACACGAGTATGATCGCATACCGCTCTATCATACCAGGTATGACCGTCTAATAGGCGCTTTAAACAAATTGTTATCACCTTGTCTATGTTTTTGTTCACAATGTTTACCGTTTTCGCGCTGTTGTTTACCTTTTTGTATCGATTGACAGTTTTGATTTCATAAAATGATTGCCATTAAAAATTGCTTCCAAGAGTTTTCATAATATATATGTATTATGAAATTTTTTTGGAGCCTACACGTCACATAATTCTCTCAGCAATTGAATTTGACGTTTGCTAACATACAAATTTTACGTTTTATCTCTCGTGTAGACGCCGTGTAAATCAAAGTGCAAAACACACTACCAACAAAAATGCTGAATTTGCATATAAATGAATGTTGGGCAAATTCCCTGTTTCTTATTTGAATGTCAAGAACTGTAACGAGACAGCAGCAGTTTGACTAGACACCGTGTGTTAGAGCGAGACGAGTATAAATCTCTAAGAATTTGTATCACTACTGTGTCGCTATGTATGTATGCAACAATTAATTTGTGAAAAGAAAAACAAATAAGGAGTTTTGCCAAATTTCTAATTGCCAGTTTTTGAGTCAGTGGTGATCTGTGTTTCTTATTTAAATTGTGGTTAAACGTCGAATTTTGTTGTTCAGTCAATGGTTAACTATGATTTAACCACCCAAAGTTGATTGGTTAGCTTGCAGTCAGAACCACATGATTTTGACATGTTATATTTTGATTGCAAATATGCCACTCTCTCCGATTCTATTTTATTTCTTCTTTGCAGAACGCGGCAGTCAATGCTCCTACAATCATGATTTGTGTTAATCTCTGTTAGCCTTAATCGTTCTTTAGCTTTTACACAATTTAGGCACTTAGCAATATTATTTTTGCAATCCCTATGCGTATGACCAATTTCACTACATTTCGCGCAAATTTGTTCCATATTTGTACAGTGCTTACATGTATGAATAAATCCCCAACATATATAACATCTTAATACACTGCAGCTTTAATACACTGGACACCTGTCCTACTCGATATTAATTTTATTTTTATTCATGATTTGATTATATCCTTCACCATCTGTATCAATTATTGCATTTATACCCGAGGATTTTTGAAAGACTTGTAAATTTTCGCGCACTCTAAGTGATTATATCTTGCTCCAGTTATTCATTCATTCCACTAATTACTATTTTTGGATTTCTCATCCTTGGAGCTTGAACCTCGTACTCGTTGCCCATATTTTCTTTAATTTGATCTGTCAACGCATTACGGTCGCCGTCATTTTCGCACCTTATGGCAACAATCATCTTATCTTTGTAATTCCCTTCACTTGTATATTAAGAGCGGATGGTTTGGTTTTCTCTTTAACTTCTTTCTCTGTCATGTCACTATTTTGTTTGTTTTGGCTTTAAAATAACTGGTACACTATTAGTTGTTTTCAGTTTGCTTGCATATGTCTCTTTTTCCGCACTTAATTGTTTTCTTTTTAACTCCTTCACAATCTCGGTTTTTGCTTCTTCCATTAATTCACTTGTTTTATTAATTTTTTCCGACATTTTGGATTCATTTTCTTTATCGCAAAATTCATCGCAAATATACTTTATGTTCGCAAGTTTAAATACCGCACCGCATTCATACTTCGAGAGGCCAGTGCATTTCATATAAAAACATTTTGCACAAAATCTGCCACATCCACGATTCCTTAGGAATCTTATGGTCAGTGAAAAACCCATCAAAAGTATATAAAATATGTAATAATCTGATACATTTTATGTAAAAAATCCAATTTTTTATGGGTGTTTTAAATACACGTCCGTTTACTTTGAATATCTATATGTCTGAATATCTATATGAACATTTATCAATGGAAAAGTATCGAAAGTATTTTAATCAGCGACAGGAAATGTAAATATTAGTACATGTATGTTCTTTGTACAAACGAACATATCAACCAAGTGTTTGATACATTTATCTAATCATTAATATATTTCTTCTCAGGGAACGTGACGAGTCTTTTTGGCCGTTATTGAAATGGTTGTAAACAAACGTACTATTCGTTCGTACTGTGAGATCAAAAACGATGTACAAGTAGACAGTCAAAATTTTTCTTCACACAAATGCCAACAAACAAAACGAGTGAAACCCTAGTACTTCTCTACTCTCTCTCTTACTCTCTTCATTGAATATTTCAAAACACGAGCAGCTATTTGATAGTGTTATTGTATATAACTATACAAATTCCAACCATGTTGAAGTAAAATTACATAAACTATGCAAAAAGTATGAAATTAGCAAGATAACACGCGAGAGAGGAATGTGTTTGAGTAAACTCCTAGCACTTTTTGGTTCTCTTTTACCAGGCTTGCCAAGTCGCGCACATCTTCTGGTCTGAATTGATGTACCATGGTAGAATTATCTATTGGGAAGTTGCATTAAATATTCCGTGGTAAAGCTGCCAAAATAAGTTAAATAATGCAAAACACTACTTGATACAAAGTTTATAAATAAAATGCATCTTGATTGAAATTCAATTGAAAAAACTACATATCAGCTGGGCTAACACCTTTACCTAATAGATAATTTGATCCTGTCATGTATTGAATATGGGTTTGTTCATGGTAAAATAAGTAAGGTAAACGCAGTAGAAATTGTTACAACAAAAACAGGCATTTTGTTTTTGTTTGGTGTCCATAACCTGTCAAATTTTCTACATGCGTGTACGTACTGTAAAAGTAAACAAAAAGTACAAAAACAAAATAGGGAACAGACCTAGTATAGATCGGCACGTCCAATTTTTTTGCTTTTTTTTTTGGTTGTAGGGATCGCTATTTTAAGTAAAAAAAGTAAAATAAAAAAATCGGGGGGAACCCCTATTTTGGGAGTTACGGGCCAAGTAGCCCTGGCAGGGACCTATGTTGCTCGTACCGTGTGGTAGAACTTTTGGAAAATCGTTAAATTTATATTGCAATTAGTCGCCCGGCCGTCCGGCCGGGCTCAGGCAGGGGGGTTAAAATCCCCTCTGTACCTGAAGTCGATGTGTGGCAAAATCCGAAAAATCACTCGATTGCTTGAAAAAAAATATTTTCTGGATATTTTTAAAAATCCGATACGTGGATAACTAAGCAGTTATCGAAAAAATGTATTTATTTATTTTTGTTTATTTCGACTCGTTTTATACAAAAAAGTTGTGAAATCGGTCCCATAACACGGCACCACACTCGTAGTATCATCCTGTATGTCCGAACTTTGGGTGCCCACAACTCCGAAAATAGGCGTTGCCCCCGATTTTTTTATTTAATTTTTTTTACTTAAAATTAAAAGTTCTATCCAATGGTAATAGTTTGGAGCCGAAGCGAGTTGCCGACCTATTCTAGGTTTAAGCCCAAAATAGTTACATGTAAATTTGACATAAGAGAAACACCTAAGCAAGAAAAATGTTCAAATCAGCTGTTCTAACGAGTTTACCTTACTTATTTTACCATGGGTTTGTTTTTGTACACATTTCGTTTCTCATCTCCGACCCGATTGTTTCATAAGCATTCACGTTTTGTTATTAAGCTACCAGATATTTTTAATTTTTCCGTATTGTAAATTTATAACAGAAAAATGCGAATTACACAATTTCTGAAATCAAAACTCAAGGACTTTTCCAATTTTCCCAAGGAATATATAGAAAGGAGTAAAAGACAGGTATACAGTGAACTCAAAATGCCCCCTCAGATAACACCGATACATGGAGTACAACGACAATTGTGAATTTGCAGGTATTCTATGAAACCCCCAAAGGTACGCCTCAATACTTGCCCCGGACGGTGGAGCGTAAACGTTATCGTTACACAATGAACCGATCATGGTCGGCTCAATTCCGGCAGCAAAATATGCCGGGTACAATACGCAAAAAGGTGTTCACAACACCTATTGGTGAGTTAACCGGTTGGACACTTAATTGCAAACATTTATAATATAAAAAAATTATTTTTAGATGAATGGGGCTACTTCCGTGGTGACCGGGTTGAAATTCTCGTGGGCAAAGATAAAGGAAAACAAGGTTTAGTGACACAAGTGATAACCGAACGTAATTGGGTTGTCGTGGAAGGTATTAATTGCCATCATCGTACTGTGGGTGCTGAAGGCAACTTTCCGGGGGTGTTAATAAAGTCTGAAGCGCCATTGGATGTAAGATACCTAATAATTTTAGAGGGAAGAACTCAATCAGTTAATGTACCTTAAATGTTCTTATTCATCATAGGTGACCAAAGACATCCGTTTGGTTGATCCGTCTGACCTTCAAGGTTGTGAGTTTGAGTGGCGTTTCACCGAAGAGGGCGAAAAGGTGCGTGTTTCTATTCGTACTGGACGCTTGATACCTATTCCAGAATCTAACAACCAAACACATGATTATAAGACGGTGGGGACTTATATTGAAAGGGAAAAGGATACACCAGGTAAGAGTGGATTGCATAGATATTAATAGAAGACATACAAAGCTACTAACTTTTTGGTGGAAGTATGGAAATTGCACTCCTCTTTACAGTGAACATTTTGGGAGTAACAAATAAAAATATTTGTTCTTAAGTCTTAAAAGTATCAGAAATTGCACAGTGACGTCGATACAACTGAGTATTAGTCTTGAAAAAGCTTCTCCAAATACCGTTCGGAAACGGTGTAATATTGTAGGTCCCGATCAGTGAGTATAAAACTAGAAAGCGCACAGCTCACTGGTTGTGAGAAGTTCTCCCAATTTTTCCATGGGATGTAATGGGAACCCATTTTTTGTATGAGATATAGACAAATTGCAATTCTCTATAAAAGTATGAGTGGAGTATATGGAGAAGGAAATAAGTTAACATACACCGTATGAATATGTAGTTTTGCAGAAGATATTTGAAAAAATGTTTATAATATACGCCGTAAGCAATATAAAAACAAACCAATCAAAAAAAGTGGGAAGAAGTCTACATACAGCTGTAATAGGAACATATTAATGCCTTTTTGTACTGAAAATGCATATTTTTATGATTTGCAATACATTTTTTTCGTCCAGCGTGAGCCTTAATAAGTGCTGTTAGACGTCTTGGCATCGTAGATGCTAAGTTTTCGGTAATTTGGGTATTTATTTTTGACCATCCTCGAATGAGAACGGTTTTTAGAGTTTCGCTGCTACTAATGTCATATTTTCTTATTTTTGTCTCTAAAATGTTCCATACGTGTTCTACGGGATTTAATCCGGTGACTAGGGAGGAGAATTGAGTTGTATAGGAGCGTAACAAAGAAGTGTTTCCCTTTCGAAGTTTTATTATAAGATTTCTTATAATAAGATGGCATTTCTTGCAGGTATATTTTTCAGTTTTCTTCTAAAGTTGCTACGAAATTCATCGAGGTATTACACGTTGAAATTTCACAATATGAAATTATTGAATTATCAAACCATGAAATATCAAAACCAAGACAAAAAACGGAAAATACAGAAAGAGAAATTGAAAAAAATCCACCGCAACACAATGCCAAAGCATTTCGTGTCATTTTTCCTCCCCTCTTAAATAAATAAATAAATAGTTTCCCGTTACAACCCACGAGGGGATTAGGGAGAGCTTCTCACAACCAGTGAGCTGTGCGCGTTCAAGTTTTACACTCACTGATTGGGACCTACAGTTTTACACCGGTTCCGAACGGTATGTTGAGAAGCTTTTTCATGGCTAAATACTCGATAGTGACGCCGTCACTAAGCGAGGTGACCGCCGTCGAAAGAAAGGTGGTTAGAGTAGGGATCGAACCCACGTCCTCATGCACAAGAGCCGCGCACACTACCATTGCACCACCGACGGCCTCCCGTCTTACTCCTCTACAACTCTTGCCAACCGAACGTACAATTCACGAATTTTCTTGCGGGTATAAATTCATCTTGAAATAGTGCTCTTACAGACATCTGCATTTATTTTCGACTTTCCATTTTCAAAGACTGAAAACATTTTTTGAGTATATTTTTCTCAAAGACACTTCAATCGACTGTTACCTACTACCGACTAGGACATTAAAATCCCCCTTTATTTTAAATTTTCCGACATATATTTCGACCCCGCAGATAAGATTATGCATTTTTAATGCATGTCCCAATTCATATTTTAAGTGGCAGAATAATGGCAGAATAATGTTTTAATTTTTTACGATCTCTTAAAATTTAAATATGAACAACGTGACCATTAAATTTTAGATTAGCATCAATATGATATGTAAGGCAAGGAATTACAAATGATGATGATGAACTTTATTTCATACTAAAGTATTTAGTTCTCCGAGTTTCTGTCCGTGTTGAAAACGATTCATTTTGTTTTATCAGCATCATCAAGAAAGGCTACACAATAATTAAACTCCATTGTGCGGCCGGATATAATTACTTTATTTATTTATCTATCTATATACATCTATACTTTTATATATAAACTTACTTATAACATCAAAAATTATCTAATATATGTAAAGTTTTTGAACATATCGAGACCTGACCGCCAAACTATCGTAAACGACAACATTTCCGATTTTAACTTTTTAGTGAAAGTTGAAAATATATCACTAGTAAAGTTTCACCATCTAGCAAAGTTTCAGAACACAATTGGGTGGCGTACCAATTGTGCTACAATTAGAAATTCAAATATATTTTATGTTGTAATCAATGTTTTTCATTTATTTATTTTCATTGCGTAGAAAAGTCAATTATACTTTATATAAGTATAACTAACTAATGATATACCGTAAATGACCTCCATACTTATCCATGCACCTGATCAGAAAATTATTCCTTGCGGCCTGAAGTATTGAAGTCGGGATCGCCTCAATTATTGTTTTAATATATTGCTTCAATTCAGTCAAATTCCTTGGTTTCGTATTGTACAACTCTTGCTTGACATGACCCCATGAAAAAGAGCCTGATGCAGTCAGGTCGGGTGACCTTGGAGGCCAGCGGAAAATGCAGATTCTGGATATTAATTTGTTTGGGAATTTTCGTTGGAGGTCCGCCATAACCGGTCTGGCTATGTGTGCAGTTGCTCCATCTAGTCGGAGCCAAATGCTGGGTAAAAAACTCCTTTAACATCTTTAAATAACGGTCCCCATTGACAATTATTCTTACACCGTTTTCTTCAAACAAATATGGCCCCACACGATCTGGGCGCAGTTCCGTTTCATGGAGTATTTCTGGATTAGATTCACTCGATATACGGTAATTTTGCTTGTTTGCATTGCCGTTTAGATCAAAATTGGCCACATCAAATATAAACAAGCAATTTATCGAGTTGTTGTCTTCTTCGGCCATTTCAATCATTGTTTGGCAAAATTCCAGCCGAATGGGCAAATTCAGAGGGTTTTACTTGCTTGTAATTTGTACTTTGACTGTGGGCGGATCGAACTCTTTTAGTCCGTGGTAAAATTGGGTGAATAAATTTAGGTATGGTAGATACAATTTTGTCATTTTGCTGTGCGGATTCATGTGATGAAATTTTGACAGATTATTAACAAATTTTTGACATTCAGTCGCCGCACAAAACCGGACAAGTCAGTGAGTGGTGGCGTTGAAATGAAAAAAATAAATAAATCAGAAATAGTTAGTTAGTTCGAAAAGAGGGGCGTGGTGTTAAGTGTTCAGAAGGAGCACTCTAAACCTTCCCATATCAGTAAAGACATACACTTAAGCCGCTAAGTTCGACCTGTTGTGCGCTCTAAGATTATCCTACTACTTCACTATGTCCCTTATAGGAATTCGGTGCTATTCACGAAATTCCTTAGTTTATTCCAGTCCATACCCACAAGTTTGGTCATGTCCGGTATCGTACTACCCGAAAGATATCTGGATCTAGCTTGTGTGAAGGCCGGGCAGTGGCATAAGAAGTGCTCCAACGTCTCATCGTCCTCCATGCATGCCCTGCACTCACTGTTCGCCACTAGTCCAATACGGTACAGGTGGGCTCGTAATCCCGAATGCCCCGTTAAGACTCCCATCATTTTGCCCATTTCGGCTTTTCCCAGTTTCAGCAAACCTTTTGTTCTCGATCCATCTGGGTCTCCCCATAGGATCTTTGTCATCCTGCCTACTGATTCCCGGTTCCACTGGGCTATATGTGCCGACTCCGCCCATTTATTTAACTCAGCCTTCGTCACCCCAAAGGGTTTCGCTCCATCTAGGCTTACCGTTTGGAGTTCCCTGGCTTTCTTTGCCAGGAGGTTCGCTTTCTCGTTGCCGAATACCCCGCTGTGCCCCGGCACCCAGATGATGTTGAATCTGCCGTGCATAGAGTAGTCGTTTATCACCTTCTTACAGTCAAGGACCGTTCTAGATTTTACCGTTTCTGATGATATTGCCTTTCTGATGATATTGCACTTATTTTTGTGGCTTTGGAAGAATTGGTGAAGTTGCACCAAGGCGTTTTTGTTAATATTCCGCGTAAAAGACAAACGACAAAACCAAAACAAATAAAACATTAGTGTCCAAAAGGTGGAGGGAGCAGCAGATGTTGATGTTGTATAACAAACTTTGGTTTTAATATGACCTGATTAAAGTGAAAATAAAACTAAAAATTACATAAAATTTATTATATTTATATTTTTCATTTTAAACAATGCAAACATAATTGTTTAAACAACATTTGGCAATTTTCGTTGGTCAAATGGATGAAACAAAACCAATCAGCAATGTTGATGCTACCACCTTACCAAATACATAACATATGTCATTTGTTTAACATTAAATTTTGACACTAGAAATTCACCACGCAAACTTCAAAATTTTTTTCGGTGCAAAATATTTGAACCAATCCGCCCACAGCCTTTGTACGGAAATAAAGGGGCCCTTAGGCGTGTGGATAAGTTGCTCGACTTCAAGTTGACATCAACTTCGATTTTGCCCTTACACTCTCAAACTAGTTGAGGTAACTTCATTTTCTTGTCAGATGTCGAAATGAAAGGTGGCGAGCGCACTGCGAAAATATCAAAAATTTTACGAAAAAACGCCATTTTTATTTTCTTTAAATTTTTATAAATAACACTACAAATCATATTTATTTAGTTTATATTTTTCCGATAATGTTTAATTTATTTATTTTTTGGTTAATTTATTTACATTTTGCCGATAATGTTGCCTCATGAACTTTTCTCACCGAAATGCGTATGAAAGTTGATGCAACTTCCCCTTACACTGGTGGATAAGTTGATATCAACTTCAAAAAATCAAAATGGCTTTGATTTTACATCAACTAGTTTGTACAAACCACCAACTTCACCTTACACCATGGATAAGTTGATGTCAACTTGAAGTCGAGCAACTTATCCACAGGTCTAAGGGCCCCTTAAGTTTAAGTCATCATGAATTAGTTGTCAGTATCAAAAAGGATGTAAAGGGGTTTTCAATAGAGACGCTACAAAAGTAAATCGATAGGGACAGCACACGACGCCATATTTTTTCCCGCTCTTTTGACATTTCTCTTCAGTAAGGTTTGCCATTTCATCATGGAAAGATATACGAAATTATTAAAATTTACTACCGAAATTTGGAGTCAGTGGCCTTAACTTTAAGAGCGCTACGTCCAATTTATGGTCGTCATAATCGTCCTACCAGATCAACAATTGAGCGTCTAGTGGAAAAATTTGAGTCCACAGGCACAGTACAAAATGTTCCCGTGCCAGTGAGACAAAGAAGTGCCCGTAGTGTCGAGAATATTGCTGCCGCTGAGGCTACAGTTCAAGAAAGCCCAAATGTGTCTCTCACACGTCGTTCTCAAGCATTGGGCATCTCTGTGACGTCGTTGTGGCGAATTTTGCGAAAAGATCTTGGCCTACATCCTTACAAGATCAAATTGACGCAAGAACTGAAGCCGCTTGACCACCATAAGCGTCGTATGTTCGTGAATTGGGCTGAGCAACAACTTGAAAATGATTCGGATTTTCATCGGAAAATCATCTTCAGCGATGATGCTCATTTCTGGATGAATGGCTTCGTCAATAAGCAAAATATGCGTTATTGGTCAGACAGCAATCCACACGTAATCCATGAGTCAACATTGCATCCCAAAAAAATTACGGTTTGTTGCGGTTTATGGGCCAGCGGCGTCATTGGGTTGAACTTCTTCCGTGATGATCAAGACCGGCACATTACTGTGAATGCGAATCGCTACCGTTCAATGATAATCGAATATTTTTGGCCCCAATTGGATAATATGGACTTGGAGGACATGTGGTTCCAACAGGACGGCGCCACAAGCCACACAGCGAATGCCACAATCAATTTATTGGCAACCAAGTTTGGTGAACGTGTTACCTCACGAAATGGCCCAGTCGATTGGCCGCCTCGGTCGTGCGATTTGACGCCGTTAGATTATTTCCTGTGGGGCTACGTCAAGTCTATGCCAACAAGCCAGCGACGATTGATGAACTTTGTACGAATATCGAACGTGAAATTGCAGCAGTATCGGCCGATTTGTGCTTGAAAACCGTCAAAAATTGGGTTCAGCGTCTGGACTTCTGCAAGCGTGCCCGTGGTGGCCATGCAAAAGAACGTACTTTCCAGGACTAAAGAATTTCATTGGTATCTAAAACCGGTTTTGTTTTATTTACAAAAAAACTTTTGTAGCGCTCGTATTGAAAAATCCGTTACAAGCATTGTAGAAAAAATCACCGCAATGTGGCAACCCTCGTAGAAGAGAACCAAAAAGTCGACGCGATTCACTCAAACGCATTTCTCTCTCGCGTCACTACTTGATTATTTCATACTTTTTACGTACTTTATGTAATTAAATTTAAACATGGTTGCTCGTGTATTGAAATATTCATCGAAGAGAGTAAGAGAGTTAGCAGAGAAACGAGGCTCTTCAGAGTCCAAACAGAACCAGTCACGCTTCAGACGACGACGGAAAAAATCTGTAACGTCTAAATGAAATGAGAGACTTCCGTTTTTTTTTTCTCTCTGCATCGTATATATTTTCGGCCCTTTTCTTTAATTTGTTTGAAAGTTTGGAAAAATAATATTAAAGTTGTATATAAATTAAATTGTTTTTACTGCTTTTAAAAATGTATTCACTTTTTCTGTGTTGTGTTTAACAATAAATTATTTTTCGTATATATCGTATATAGCTATGTGTTGGATTCTCTTATGATTTTCATGAACAAGTGGCAACTTCATTCTCTGAATTGAGAGATATCGCGAGAGCGCCGTCAAGAAATTAGAAAAGATTGTATTCTAGCGGCGAGTCGCCAGCCGCAGCTGATTTTCGTGACGATTTTTCGCTGTCATAAGAAACCTATGTAGAAAAAACGTCGTCGTCTGTATCGTGTTTGATTATGTTTAGACTCCCACTCGTTTTTTTATTCTCTTCTACGAGAGTTGACAAATTGCTCCGGCTTTTTCTTTCTACTTGTACATCCTCTTTGCGAGTATTGTGTTAAGCGCCTATTAGACGGTCATACGCGGTATGACAGCACGGTATGATGAAAAAAAGTGCTTTGCTATTACACTGTCATGCCGAGCTATCATACATCAGTTTAAAAGAAACACCGAAGAGTGAGGTTGTTATTTGTAATGTCGCGCGAGTTGGTTGCAGCTTTCAATTGTCGCTTCTATTTCAACTTCTTTCAATTTTTCCGAAAGCTTTTCGTAAGCCTTTTGTTTTTTTGTTTATTGTGGTATATTTCACTTTTAATATTCCACAATTCTGGGAAATGCTCATAAAGCAAATTAAATTTTCTCAAAAATCCCCGATCTAGCCACACCATCTTTACACTTCGAATGTTAACTTCAAATGAAAGTTTGTACTGTGTATGACAGCAGCGCTATTACACGAGCATGATGGTATGATGGCATACCAAAATATCAAAAAATTTTGATATTCATCATACCTTGTTGACAAACAAGTATTTTTGCCTATTACACGAGTATGATGGTATGATCGCATACCGCTCTATCATACCAGGTATGACCGTCTAATAGGCGCTTTAGTAAAGCGACAGCACGAACAACAAGTTTCTAACTAGAATTGTTTTTTATACCCTTTTCACATTTACCGCGTTTCAGCTGAAACGCGGGCGTTTCGCACTCTTTCGATGATTTCAGCAAAACACACTTTAATTGGCACTTATTTCCATGCAAAAAAATCCAATGAGTGTTCGAACTCACGGGCGATGTGTTAACACCTTTTTGCTACACGGTACCTGTTCGATTTCTATGAACACATTCGTAAATGTTACATTGGAAAATAAAAAACAGCGTTCAATCATATGATGACGTTACAGTTAAATAATATTAATACTTAAAATTATTTAAAGACCCAGTGCAAGCACATGTGTCATTATTTTCTTGCTCAATACTTTTTGTTTTATTCCCACAAAAGTCAAAGAATGCAAAGCAACAGACACTTGTACATAAATACATACATTGTTATATTCGTACGATATAACCGGAGATCAACATAAAATACTTTTTTAATATTACTCCAAATTAAAACACTTCAATCTCGGCTCGCCGATATCGGATCGCCTTAATTTTTGAAATAAACTCTTCGTCGAAACCCGCACTAGCTTTTTAATCCAAAAATTAATAAAATCGGCTATGAATTTCCGGAGAAAATCGCGTGGGAAAATTATATGAAAATCGCCCAATAATCACTTTCAATACCGACTGCCAAGCAACGAACAAACAAACGATGATTTACTCTTACAAACCTAACACTTGTGTATGTATTAAATTTATAGTTTACTGCCCTAGAACGCAAACATTATGCTCTTTTTACTGTAGTTTGTTTGAAACCACAGTAAAAATGAGAGAGAGCACAGTGTTGTACTCCAATAGTAGTTAAAAAAGGAGTAAAATGAAAAAATTTCCATTGCTGGTTCAAAGCAAATGTCAGAAAAATGAGGGAAAACAAATCTGTTTGTTTACATTAGCTCTGTTTCTTTACTTGCACAATTTTACACAAAGTTACACAAATTTACACAAAGTTACACAAAAGCGTTTCTTTACTCCAAAATTGTGTAAATGAGAGAGATTTTTTTTTCTCTTAACGTCAAAATGCGTTTCTCTTTTACCCAAATTTACACAGACTTTTTCTTCGGGTAAGTTTGTGTAAAGTGATAAACAATCAGCTGTTTGAAACGTCAAAATAAGAACATATGTATTATTTCTGAAAAAAATAACACAAGTGAAAAAAATTATTGAATTTACAATTTTATTAACTTGAAAAGTGATTGCTTTGAGAGTGCTTATTTAAAGAAGATGTTAAGTGTGCAAATGAACAGTGAAAATTAACATGATATGCAAGATTTGTTATCAAGCATATGTTTTGTGTTTTGACATTTGTTTGCGTGTAAGAAAAGTGGTTTTTTGCGTTTCTTTACTTTTGTGTAATTTTGAGTATTTGACAGTGAATTTTGCTTTTACTCTCATTTACACGCACTTTACACAAAAAGTAAAGAAACAGAGCTATTTTGTATGTATCATTGTTATTTTATATTTCTTTATTCATTCACAAATGTGCGTTTGTGTTGTTTACAGTCAATACAGAAAACACAAAACAGAAATGAGAAATGTTACATGAAACCACAGTAGTTAAAAAAAGTATAATGTGAACACCATGGTTTCGAAATGATCTCAAGAGAGCGAAACGCCGGCGTTTCAGCTGAAACGCGGTAAATGTGAAAAGGCTATTAGTCGTAGTCAATGGTTAGTCAAGTCAGTTTTAGCTAAATGCAACAATGATTGTTGGAATTTTAACAGCCACCATTTAGTTAAAGTGATGAATTAAAATCCGTTAAGTATTTCAAGATCATTTTCTCCATTAAATATAATTTTTAATAGAGAAAGTTTATAAAAAGAAGAAGTGAAATTGGTAATTTCGGTAGATGGTGGAGGTGGAATATAGCTATTTCGATGCCCACCAAGGCATCTCATCAGCTCCCTTCTCCACAAGTATTTAGGTATGTATATCATCACACATTATAGGGATAAGCAATTCCCAAATTAACGAGAATTGTTTCAACAACACCTACTAGTGCGAAAACATCCAAAACAATTCTCTACCGAAATCATCAATATTCACAACTTCTTGTCTATGTAGGCTTTCATTGAAAGCCAATGCATAGGATGTTGTTGTTTCAAAATAGAAACAACGATTGCCATGAGATTGGCGTTACTGTGTATTCTGCGTATTCCTTCAGATGATGGCTTAAACCTAGAATAGGTCGGCAACTCGCTTCGGCTCCAAACTATTACCATTGGATAGAACTTTTAATTTTAAGTAAAAAAATTAAATAAAAAAATCGGGGGCAACGCCTATTTTCGGAGTTGTGGGCACCCAAAGTTCGGACATACAGGATGATACTACGAGTGTGGTGCCGTGTTATGGGACCGATTTCACAACTTTTTTGTGTAAAACGAGTCGAAATAAACAAAAATAAATAAATACATTTTTTCGATAACTGCATAGTTATCCACGTATCGGATTTTTAAAAATATCCAGAAAATATTTTTTTTTCAAGCAATCGAGTGATTTTTCGGATTTTGCCACACATCGACTTCAGGTACAGAGGGAATTTTAACCCCCCTGCCTGAGCCCGGCCGGACGGCCGGGCGACTAATTGCAATATAAATTTAACGATTTTCCAAAAGTTCTACCACACGGTACGAGCAACATAGGTCCCTGCCAGGGCTACTTGGCCCGTAACTCCCAAAATAGGGGTTCCCCCCTATTTTTTTATTTTACTTTTTTTACTTAAAATAGCGATCCCTACAACCAAAAAAAAAAGCAAAAAAATTGGACGTGCCGATCTATACTAGGTCTGTTCCGCTCCCTTTTCCACAAGTATCAGATGATAATAAATAAATAAATGGTTTCCCGTTACATCCCATGAAGGGATTAGGGAGAGCTTCTCACAAACCAGTGAGTTGTGCGCGTTCTAGTTTTATACTCACTGATTGGGACTTACAGTTTTACACCGGTCCCGAACGGTATTTGAAGAAGCTTTTTCATGGCTATATACTCGATAGTGTCGCCGTCACTAAACGAGCTGACCGCCGTCGAAGGAAATTTAAGGTGTTCAGAGCGGACATGGAACCCACGTTCTCATGAACAAGAGCCGGGCACACTATCATGGCACCACCGACGGCCATTTAGTCAGATAATAGCCGGTGGCTAACTTTTCGTTACGAGTACAGAGGTTAGTTTTTGTAATTATGGTAGAAATTTTGAAACCATATAAGGCCTAATCGCTAGTTTATGTATATGAAGAGAAATAAAAAAAAATATATTACACAAGCAGGCTTGAACTTTATTTGAAAAATGTAGGTGAATTGTAATCCTACTTTTCATAGTGAAACACAGTTATCCCACTTTTTTGTTATTCTGGGGATCGATTCTGTTTCTGTGAAACTGTGAAATCAAAATGTTTCCAGTGTTATTGTTGGTGAAAGAATTTTTACTGAAATGATTTCACAGAATCAGAATCGGCTCACTAGTCTGTATATTACGAAAATAATATTGTATACCCAAAGAACTTTATTGGAACGACAGAAAAAAAACGTAGCATATACAAAAATTTTACTTAAATCTACTATAAAACTTATGCTACTTTTTTCTTATAAACATATTTTAAATCTGATTTACTTCATTATTCTCTTTCAGCTAGTGTTATTAAGGATATAACGTTCAAACCCAAAGTTAGTACTTTCGAAATGGATATCATGGAAGAAATGGGCATTAAGGAGGATCGTATTGCTAGAAAATCCTACTGGTATTAGAAGCAATCAACCCCGCAAACAACCAGCATAGTAATAAATACCCATTAATTGTTTTATAAAAAAATGTTAATTTAATTAACAAATTTCTTATTATAATAAAAATAAATTAATAAAAAAAAATAAACATGAAATATGTAACGAGACTTTCGGTCGCACAGTCAATTGCTATTTCCTTGCCATTGAAAAAATTTCCTCCCTATGATCTCTTAAAGTTTTGGCTAAATTATTCACTGTCTCCTCGGCTCTATCAAAGTCTTGCCTCAGCGTTTTATTAAAGGTCTCGTAAAGCCATGTTGCAGCCTTGGAAATACTCGATTCGTAGGTTACAAATACTTTACTCGTATGCTCATAACGCGCCAGATTGGCTACGTCGGTGATCATATATGTGTTACAATGTTTTACTGCCAATATCTGGCGATTGCTGGTATATTTGATTTCGACATGAGGCAAAGCGAGTTGAGCACATTCCAGCGAAACCAATGAGGCTTGAAGATCTTTGCGACAAGCTAAGGCGGTTTCTAGTTTATCCTTAGGATTTCTAGGAAGAAAAATTTTAGAATGTAATAATGTTCTTTTTTCTTTATAAAATTCAAAAAACTTACACAATAGTTTTAAGTTTCCGCCATTGTTTAAGACTCTGGGTGGCTGAATTGGCACTGGCTCTAAGCAAAAGTCCACATATACGCCACTGTTCCAAAGTGCTGCCCAATTTATCTCTTACATCGCGGGCTGTTTCGAGTTGAGAATCTAGACTTTCTTCCAAGCGACTCATGTATGTACCACCGCTTATAAAAGCTACAAATAATTATTAAGAATTATGTACAATCGAGTTAAAAGGTTTTTATTTTATAAAAATTTTGAAAACTGAAATTGTATTAACAAAAAAAAAAACTTGCAGTCTCTGATAGAGTTGCGCCTTACCTATTATACCATCATGATTTACATATAACTCATTCAATTCTGCAAAACTTTCCATTAGCATTTTCAGCCTAACCTTTGTGTGTTCCAATATTTCTGTGAAACAGCGCAGTGTCATCAAATGTAACGCCGATTCACTTAGCTGGGCAAAGAAATCTTCGTGAGTGGAAGCCTTTGGTACATCAACAATAACTCCTAAATTTAATGCTAACTGCAAATTAAAGAACAAACGCCAACACACAATTAATTAAAGTTAATTGAGGAAAACAAAAATTATATCGTGGGTAGGTGGATGAATTGTGTTTTATCATTCGAAATCTAAAAATATTGCAATAAAAATCAAATGGAACGTTGATAGTCCACATTACATCCTAATCGTAACGTAATCCAAATAATCCATGTTTGTCATGTCACGAAATAATCAAAATGCGGTAATACGTATGTGTGTAGTAGATATATTTGCAATTGTATCCTTAACCGTGTTGCATGTCCAAATAGAATGGGATTTGTTTTATGGATAATTAAAATTATATGAACTAAATAAAAAATTGCATGTTATATGTGGAGTGTAGAATAGTTGCCTATTGTAATAAGGAAAACAAGATTTTTGTACATTTCTTTTGTATCCACTTTAGTTTTATATTCACGATTGTAATTGATTATGTTGTTCACAAATCAATCGAATACTGAGATCTTTTCTGTATGTAACACATTCATGGGTTAGGCAATATGAGTAATCGCTCTCAACGAGATATTCTATACGTGTATATTTACTAGCAAATTACCTGTACTTCGTAGGCGCATATACAGGAATACATAAAAGTATCTAGTACAATTTTACCGCACCAAAGTTTCATCTTCGAAAAATTACTTACTTACTTATCCGGTCTCGGACAACCCCGGGGACCTTACAAAACGAAGATAACATATTTCGCCAACCAGTTCGATCTTTTGCTTCATTTCTCCAGTTGGCAATACCAAGTGTACGCAGGGAGTTTCTCCCGTATCGGACTATCGAAGGCCGCTTTATAATCGATAAATAGATGATAGGTGTCGATTTATTTTTCGTGTGTCTTCTCCAGGATTTGACGTAGCGTGAAAATCTGGTCAGTTGTCGATTTTCCAGGCCTAAAGCCACACTGGTATGGTCCAATCAGGTAAGCGATAATTGGTTTTAGTCTTTCGCACATTATATTTGATAGAACCTTATATGCAATGGATAAAATGCTTATTCCACGGTAGTTGGCACAGATACTCGGGTCACCTTTTTTAAATATGGGACATAGTACACTGAGACTCCAATCGCCGGGCATGCATTCATCTAACCAAATTTTGCTAATGAGCTGATGCATGCACCTTATCAGCTCATCGCCGCCAGCCTTAACAGCTCCGCCGGTAATCCATCGGCTCCTGCGGCTTTGTTGTTCTTAAGCCGGGCAATAGCTGTTCTGACCTTGTCTAGGTTAGGAGGGGGGCAATCGACGTCGTCGTCCATATTGTGATCGATTGTCCCATCGTCATTGGATATCTCAGGTACTAGTATTCCCAACATATTCCCAACATGCTCTGCACATCTGCGACGAGATTTCCGTCCTTGTCTTTACAGAAGGGGGACCCTGAACCATGTCCATTAGTTCCGTTTTTAACTTTTTGGTAGAATTTTCGGGCTTCGTTCTTCCTTCTGTATGTCTCAATTTTCTCACTCTCGCGCTTTCTCCACTGCCGTTTCTTACGCCTAAAGAGACGGTTTACCTCCTTTCTCTTCTCCCTATACCGCTCAGCTGCAGCTCGCGTTGCAATTGACTGAAGCATTACCATACGTGCAGCGTTCTTTTCGTCATTTGCAATGCGACACTCTTCATCGTACCACGGTTTATTGCGAAGCGGTTTTTCTAAACCAAGTGCGGTTGTTGCGGCAGTTTTTATAGAGTCGGAAATGGGTTTCCACTGCGCATCAGGATCGTCATCGGGAGGGGGTGGGTTCTGTGCCAAAAGTTGCGAGAGCTTCCTTGAGTAGGCTGTGGCTACCTCTGGTAATTGCAGCTTTCCGATGTCCAGCTTCCTCTGCGTCTGATTTCGTACGATTTTCGCCCTACTTAATCTTGTGCGAACCTTTGCTGCTACCAGGTAGTGATCAGAATCGATGTTAGCTCCTCTGATCACTTGTACGTCCATTACACTGGATGAGTGCCTTCCATCAATTACCACGTGATCAATTTGGTTCTTAGTTCTTTGATCAGGGGATACCCAAGTAGCCTTGTGGATGTCTTTATGCTGGAATCTTGTACCACTAATGACCATGTTTTTTGCCGCGGCAAAGTCAACCAGTCTCATACCGTTGTCGGAACTGTCAGCATGTAGACTGAAATTGCCAATAGTTGGATTAAACACATTCTCCCTTCCTACTTTGGCATTAAAATCTCCTAGTACAATCTTACTGTCCTCTCGTTTCCTCTAGGAGCTCATAGAATATGTCTTTGGCATCATCATCTTTCTCTTCTATCGGGGCATGCACACAAATTAGGGAAATATAAAAATATTTCGCTTTTATGCGGATTGTGGCTATTCGTTCACTCACAGGATTGAACCTAGAGACTAGATGTCGCAGTCTTTTGCCAACTACAAATCCACAACCAAATTCATGTTTTTTTTCATGGCAACTGTAGTATATATCGCAGTTTCTTTTTCTTGTGCAGCCATGTCCTGTCCATCGCATTTCCTGGATAGCGGTAATGTCAGCCTTATAACTTTCGAGGACATCTGCTAGTTGGATACTTGCACCGGATCTATATAGAGTTCTTACATTCCAAGTGCATATCCGTAAATCGTGGTCCTTATAACGTTAGAGGGGGTCGTCAACAAATAGGGGTTGTTTATGTTTTCTTTTTCGTTTACGTATTTTCACTGCCATTATGAACGGTGGCGGGAGGCAAACCCAGCCCACCGTGTTTTTGCATTTTACCTACTGCCAAGATAATTTGATGCAGCCACCCATTATGGATTAGACGCTGACCAGGATGCGATATGTTGAACCTGGATTTTCTTCTTTTAGTTTCTATCCGCCGTTGGCCCGTATATTTGGGTCATCCGCCTTCTAAGGACAAAAGAATATGCCCGATTGTTTGATGAGCTTCAGTGACATCAGTCACCTACTAAACCTGATTTGATGCTCATTTGTTTCGCCTTCTCACTCTAGCTAGCTAACGGAGGTTTCCGAAAAGCCATTGCCCAGGACATACTGCGTGGAAGTAGTGAGCTGCTTGGACTGCCCAATGAAGGAATCATTTCTGGCCACTCCCAAGTGAATGGCAATCAGAAACTTTCCGCCTCCACGGACAGTCCCATGTCTTCGAAAAATTACAAAGTAAAATTTGAAGTTTTGAGATGACACACAAAAACACCGAGGCACCCCAACTAACTTTTGGGTCATGGAAGCCAGTGGTATACTCCGTTTTAAAAAGTTAGCTCAAAATAACGAGATATTTCGATTTTAAATTTGTAGTAGATTTAAGGTGATTTTTGATTTTATTTGAGGGAAACACCTGCAAAAGCTCGTGTTAAATCAATTTATATATTTTTTTTGTGGACAAAAATGTAACCGTTGAGATAATAGACATCTATTTGGAAGCAGAATTAGTTTACCTCTTACAATTTGGGGCCATAATAATTATAATAATTTTGGGATTCGGGATTTTGGGATTGGCATCCCACTTTGATAGATTAGTCCCTACCCGCTGCTATAAATGTTAACACATCAAAAATTAAAGCATTTTATTGATCATTTTGAAAAAATTGAAAAATGAGTGACGAAAAATGCAGATCACATTGCGAAAAATTAAATATGTTTTGTTTTGTGTGTGGAAAATTTACACCGAAAAATCATCGACTACATTTGGTTGAAGATGCCCTCAAAGCTTACAATCAGTATTTTTTGGTTACCTCCGCTGAAGAAATGCGAAATGTTGATCATGCACCTGAAGTTACGTGCATCACATGTTTTAGTGCATTAAACAAATGGTGGAAATTACGGCGATATTCGATGCCATTTGGACTTCCAATTATATGAACCGATCCAGGGGAACATGATGCAGGAAATTGCTAGGCGTGCAAGAACGATGTAAATGGTCTCAATCGAAACAGTATGTTCACTTAGATAGGCTATATATGGAATATACAATAATTTATTCTTATAGAACGATCCCGTTTTATATACAAAGGTGTGCCAAATGCTCACGTACCAGTTCCACACAGTGATTAATTGCCTGTCACAGTACATCCGTCGACATACCAATATGATACTGCGTCCTATGAAGTACAATCACAAACTTCAGCAACATCATTAAATCATGCTGATTCAGATTACCTTCAGTCAGTTATACAATATCCATCATTAATTTCGCAGGAACATTTACATAGAATCGTTCGAAATCTGAAGCTATCTCAAAATAATGCAATGACTTTGGCCTCGGAACTAAGAAGCGTCAAAGTGCTGGCACCAGGTGTAAAAGTTACATTTTACAAATACCGGCAAGAACCATATATGCCTTATTTCATGATTTCCGAGGACGAAGCTTACGCATATTGTCAAGATATTCAGGGTTTAATGAATGAAATGGGAATCTGTAACTATAATCCATCTTTATGGCGTCTTTTCATAGACTTCAACCAGAAGCTTAAAAGTTATTTGAATTTGAAAACAGCAGCGTTAAACCAGTTCCATTGATGTATGCTCTTGGAATGCATGAGTCGTATGATACCATGAAATTAATTCTGGAACGAATCAGTTATGACGAACACAATTGGCGCGTAAATTTTGATTTTAAGGTTCTTTCACTATTAGCTGGAAACTGGCTATACAAAGTACATGTGTATTTTGTGTAAATGGGACAGCCGTGCAAAATGCAACCAGTACGGAAAGCGAGATTGGTCAAAACGCGATTCGCAAGCTATTTGCGAATTTAATGTAATTCGTCCACCATTGATCCCCCTTCAGAAAATAATGCTTCCCGATCTTCATATTGTAAAGAAGTTTTTCAAGCGTTTGGTTCGCGTTAACGAAAATGCATTACCACACACAGAGAAGAGATTCGTTGTCACAACTATATTTACAGCCAACTAAAATTTGGCGGTTCATTGGACTATCACATTATTCTGTTGTGATTACCAATAATTGTGTTCAGTATCACCAAATGTTGTGCATATCAATTGATTTGTAATTCAGTTTTGGTTGCAAGAACTGAAATATTTAGTTGAAGCCACAGCAACAAGAAATAAATGTGATCTGTCAATCGAGTTTTAGTTCTAGCAATCAAATTATCCTGTAGTGGTGAATATTCAATTAGTTGGATGAACAAAAAATGTAAAAACTAATCTGGTTGTACCAAATAATATATTGGTATACTAAACTAAAGTAATTACTTGAATTTGATGGCTGTCACAACCATTTGGTGATGCTTTAACCCCTTATGAATCTTATAGAAAAAAAGTAAAAAAAATAACTTTTTATTAAAATTGTGTATTTTATATTTAAATATAAACAAAATTATTATTATTTGTAATCAGGGTTCGTATTTCGTGCCCATTTTTTTTTATCAATTTTTTTTACAATTTCTATATCTCGAAAACGGAGCGTCCAATCGAAAAACAAATACAGACTATCTTTCTAAATTTTTCATATTTTCGATCAAAAATGGGGATGGGTTACCCTGGGTATCATATGTATGTTTAAGTTAATTTGTGTCATCCACAATAATAGTTCCTCCAGCCAAGTGCCCACAATTGTCTGCATGTGTTTGTGAAGGCGTCAATAGTAGCGTCATATTCAACGATTATGTTTAAAAGTCTCACTTCACCTCAATTTATGATAATATGTATTCTTCGCTGTCTGATATCTATATACTTTATTGTTTTTTACAACTTTGTTTATCACTTTCTGTTTAAAATATTAGTTTTTCTGTAAAGTCCTCGTGTAACATTCCAATATATGTACGCAGTTCTCTTTAACA
Source organism: Phaonia tiefii (assembly GCA_963931995.1). Taxonomy (NCBI): domain Eukaryota; kingdom Metazoa; phylum Arthropoda; class Insecta; order Diptera; family Muscidae; genus Phaonia; species Phaonia tiefii. The sequence continues at coordinate 259,581,533 of OZ008368.1, read as the reverse complement.
ACAAAGCCTCTTGTGAAAAATCGAATACATACTCGTAACTTTGCAACAAGTGTTTTTGTAACAGAAACTAAATTATGATTACAGTAACTAATATTTGAACACGAATACTAATATTATATTGTACTTTTTATTAGTTGTATCTTCCATTTCAGATGAATGAGGTTTTAGAAATACTCAAATTGGTTAATACAACTAAAGTTCGGTAGTAGCAACTTGTATTTAGTAAGAACTATTTTTAATCTATCAATAACATCGACAAATAATTCTGATGTTTGACAATTATGAATTCTAATCAAAAAATAGACTTTATCATGGAATTTCCAATGCCTGAATTGATTTCCAACTAATCTTTTCCCTGTGTGCATACTTGAAAAACAACACTTTTCCAAAATTATCAATTGAAAAATTAAAAGAGAGTAATTTTGTGTAACTAAAAGTGTGTGACTGCAATATATTTTATATGATTCTTTTTAACAGATGTAGTTAACGGTCCAGATATACGGAAACTTTTAAGGGATACGAGTTTTTCTGAAATGTTAGATGAAACTGAACTAAACGCATGGAACTCAATTCGTGCGGTAATTGAAAACGTTCTTTGCAAAAATCGCTCACCAGAGTACCGTGATTATATTGACAACATGATGAAGTCTTTCGACAAACTTGGGGTTAATATGTCGTTGAAAATCCACATGTTACATGCACATTTCGAGTTTTACGAACGACAATTGTCCACAGAAACAGACGAAACTGGCGAAAGATTTAATCAAACTATAATGGCATTCGAAGACCGTTGCGCTGGAAAAAGAATAGACTCAATGCTTGCTGATTTCTGCTGGTCGATTGAAAACAAAGAGTATAAATAGAATAAATCCAAAAATATTTATAAAATTATCAAAATAAGAGCAAATATAGTTCCATATCCGCTTGAAAATGGACGTCCATTATTTCTAGATATAAATTTTGACAAATAAATAATAAACAAATTGATTTTAAACAAGTTTTTAAAGTTTTTTTATTCTACAAATCTACTTATCTTAAATCTTAAATCTACTACAAATTTAAAATCGAAATATCTCGTGATTTCGAGATAACTTTTCAAAACGGGGTACACTACTGGATTCTACGATCCAAAATTAGGTTGACGTGTCTCGGCGTTTTGGTGTGTCATTTTCATCTACTTACAGTGTTATAATATGAAAAAAATTTACTACCGACTAGTCTCCACTTTAAAAATATCTACGAGGACGAGTTGTCATATATCAACACCAACAAATTCTTCCATTCGACTTCACTTTGTAACTTCAACGATTTATCAAAATGTTGATTAATATATATTTTAAACACGCCTCATTTCGATGTGAATATCGAAAAATGACATCCTTCATATAGTCAACATAACCTAAACATTTCATCATTATAGCTTTATGTGTTGAATCAGAATGCTAAGATATAGTTTTCTTTGACACGTCCATTTAGCCGCACCATATACAAAATCGAAGTACAAATCGAATCAATATAAAATAAACTTGAAACGCTTTGATTTGGGCAGAAATATTATTTGTGAAATATTATTTGTTTGTGCCACGCCCTTTGTTAGGTTAGGAAGGGTTAAGGACATGCTTCCACTAGAGATCTGAAGATCTTAGCAGATGGTCCACTCGGAGGCCAGTTGGGCCATTGCGGTCGTCCTTTAGAAGAAAATAAGAAGATAGATAGAAATAAGAAAAATAGGAAGATTTAGTGTGAGAGTACTGAAAAGGGAGTGAGTGGACTTAGAGGGGAGTTATGCAGGTTCCAAAGAGAGGTGGGGTGATCATCCGTCCCCCTGACGCCGCATCCAACGCTACACCCTCATGAATCCTAGCAGTTCCACGATGTCAATGTTGGTAGGGGCATGCAGCCCTACCAATATCTGCCACCCGAGGTACCGCGGTCTCCTATAGGACAGGACTGGACATTGACAACAGGGGTGATCCACTGTCTCAATCTCTTCCTCGACCTCACAAAAGCGGCAGAAGTCGTGTCTTCCGGTAGTAAAACGGCCTGTGAATACACACAAATCACAGTGTCCTGTAGCAACACTAATGAAAAGTCGCACGACGGCCTTTGCCATTTGTAGAAGATATTTCGTTCTACTCTCATCCAGTTTAGGCCAAATGTCCGTAAATACCCTACTGCCCGATCTCCTCGACCAGTACGATTCGGTAGCGCATCGGGCCCATTTGCCAATTAGTCCATACAGGAACAAAATCGGGGGTCTAGTAGGCGCCTACAAAGATCGATCCGCACTTGAACAGTCTATTTTCACAAGAGAGTCCGGCATATCGTTCCCAATAATGCCACTGTGGCTAGGAACCCAGCAGAGTCTTACCTTATAGGGAGTCAGTGAGGCTAGAGCTTGAATGCACTCGTAGACCACTCATGATTTGAACCTTGCTGTCCACAAATATCACAATGTCACTAGTGGTTAATGGATCCAGCTTGTGAATCTCGTCTACCGTTCTCGTGATCGCAAGAATTTACGCGTGAAAGACACTACACATCCAGTAAAAGGGATAGACGGCATTGGCTGTAAAATTCACATCCAGTACAAGGGATAGACGGTATTGGCTGTAAATTTCTGCCCCCGTTCCAGTATCTGTTTTGAATATATTCAGTAAATATGGACAACCCCGCCATTGATGAAGGAATCCCATCCATCCAATCTCCCTTGCCCATCATGGTCACCTTCGCGCCAGCTGGGAATATTCGAATCGGCATCATGTAATCTGGTGTCTCTGCAACGATGCCCTTTGTTACCGCACATTATTCCAATTTCAAAAATTCCAAAATTTTTCCTTTATTTAGCCGACAGAACCTACATACCTACATAGGTGGCCTCAAACAACCAAGAGGGTTCAAGGGCTTTACAAAATGAGGATAACATGTTTCTCCAACCGGCTCGATCTTTAGCTTTACTCTTCCTGTTGGCAGCACCAAGCTCTCCCAGTATACTTCCACCTGGCTTTTCCAGCGAAGTCGGTCGTTCTATTTTTCGATATCTTTCGGTTACGTCTTCGAATACGACCGACCATATAACATTTTCCTGTCGAAGATTCTACATGATCTTTCATCATCGTCACATATAACCCAGGATTATGCGCCATAAAACCAGACTGGTTGTATGAGAGTTTGATAAAGTGGGATCTTCGTTTCCCAAGAGAGGGTCTTATCTCTGTAGTACTTGATTAGCCCGAAATAACACCTGTTTTTAAGCACAATTCTCCGTTTGATTTCTAGACTTACGTTATTACTTCTGTTTACTGCAGATCGGAGGTAAATGAATTCGTCCACTACCTCGAAACTACTTATGTATACAATGGTTATCGGCGTTCACCCTTTCCTAAAATCGGGTGGATGTTCTGCTTGTCAAAACCATTAATTTTGCCTTATCCTCATTTACTGCCAAACCCACTTTTGCTGATTCCTTCTCTACTTCTTGTAAATAGTTTGTAATATGGTAAAATAAGTAAGGTAAAGGGGAGGTAGGTAGGCAAGGTAGGAAAAAAAATGGTTTCCCATCACATCCCATGAAGGGACCGGGGAGAACTTCTCATAATCACTGAGCTGTGCGCTTTCCAGTTTTCACTCACTGATTGGGACCTACAGTTTTACACCGATTCCGAACGGTATTTTTGAGAAGTTTTTTCATGGCTATATACTCGATAGTGTCGCCGTCACTATGCGAGGTGACCGCCGCCGAAAGAAATTTAAGGTGGTCAGAGCAGGGATCGAACCCAGGATCTCAAGTACAAGAGGCGCGCACACTACCCATTGCACCACCGACGGCAAGGTAGGAATTATTGTTATTTTAGGCAACAAAACCACGATTTTGTTTGGTGTTCCCTATCTGTAAAATTTTCTACATGTGTGTATTTACAGTAAGAGTAAAAAAAAGTACAAAACGAAATTTCATGTGAACTTTACATAAGAGAAACATCTAATCAAGAAAAGAGTTCAAATCAGTTGTTATAACAAGTTTACCGTACTTATTCTACCATGGTCTGTAAGGATAATTTCCATAAACAAATTAATCACTAAATGAATAAAAACGATGAGTGCATTGCTAACACCGTCAACGAAAAGCGATACCGATGGCTGACAACCAATTTATTTTGAACAAAATTGGGTGATATGGATGTGAACGACATGTGGCTCTAATAGTACTGCGCTACGTGTCACACAATTGATGACACAATGCACATTCTCCTCGAGCAATATAACGGAGTGGTTATCTTATGCAGAGGTGACATGAATTGTCCACCGTAATAGTGCGATTTGACCCTTTTGAGGCTTTTCCATGTGGGGTTTCATTACATCGCAGGTATATGCCAATAAGATCGGTGTCATCAAAGTCAACAACATTAGTGCCATCGCTCAACTTCTGCCAGTTCTGTGCGCTAGAGTTATCAAGAATTAGATAGCTTGGATGCGCACCGTCCAGCGAAGCCGCGGCGACCATTTGGCCGATGTCATATTCCACCACACATAATATCATTGATAGGCTTTTCAAATAAATCACGGTGATATCTCACACGCAACTTGCCAATAGTGGAAATCATTTTACATAAATACTGGTCATGTGCTTCGAAAAAAACGGTGACTGGAAAAAATGGGCGGCACCATCATGAGACTTATGGCGTTTTCGATTCTAAAAAAATACGGTTGCCCTTGTATGAGGCGACATTTAAAAAGGTTGCCTTGGCCCCTTCAAAGTTGTCCCTCTTTTGGGGTGGGAAAATAACATAACAATTCTGAATTTTCTCACAACTGTATTCCTCAGTTAGCTTTTTTTTAGCATGTTTTATTTTTTATTTATCTCTCTTATCTCAATTTTTCGACCAGTGTATATGAAGACTTAAGCTATATAATTTGTCGCAACCAAACTTCGGTTACGTTGTCAACTGACAACGCCACTGAAATAAAAATATGTATTATGTATGGCAAGTTTTGCCAGTTGCCGTAGGTTTTAGCATGTTTAATTTTTTATTTATCTCTCTTATCACAATTTTTCGACCAGTGTATATGAAGACTTAAGCTATATAATTTGTCGCAACCAAACTTCGGTTACGTTGTGAACTGACAACGCCACTGAAATAAAAATATGTATTATGTATGGCAAGTTTTGCCAGTTGCCGTAGGTTTTAGCATGTTTAATTTTTTATTTATCTCTCTTATCACAATTTTTCGACCAGTGTATATGAAGACTTAAGCTATATAATTTGTCGCAACCAAACTTCGGTTACGTTGTCAACTGACAACGCCACTGAAATAAAAATATGTATTATGTATGGCAAGTTTTGCCAGTTGCCGTAGGTTTTAGCATGTTTTATTTTTTATTTATCTCTCTTATCTCAATTTTTCGACCAGTGTATATGAAGACTTAAGCTATATAATTTGTCGCAACCAAACTTCGGTTACGTTGTGAACTGACAACGCCACTGAAATAAAAATATGTATTATGTATGGCAAGTTTTGCCAGTTGCCGTAGGTAACAATGTTTTGTCGTCGATAACAGAGTTTTGACAGTTCGCCAACTGTAAATATTGTAAACAAACAATAAATCTAAAGTGTGTTTGAGAAATAAAAGTGTCTTTAAGAAAAAAAAGAAAAACCTTTTTAATAACAAAGATGGAATTATATTTGAATAGGAAGACAAAGTACAAAACGTAGCATATATTAGAAGGCACTTAAAAGACAATTCAAATCCTTTAGAATTGCCGGCTACACTTAGTAAATGTTATTGCTGACAATAATTGTTAATAAACAATTCCCTGTTTTAGGTTAAAGGCATATTTTCGCCTTCCAAAAGAAGGAATAGATTATGTAGTGGATTCTTTGGAAAATGACTTCGATCGAAGTAATCAGGCGACAGCAATACCTCCGCTCTTAAAAGTTTATGCAGCTTTAAGGTTTTTTGCGGAGGGAAGTTTCCAAAAGTATCATGGCAACGACTTCAACCTTGGCATGGCTCAACCTACGTTGTCGGTTGTTTTGAAGGAAGTTGTGCATCTCATTGAAAAAAAGAAACATTTGTAAGATTAGGATAATTTAAAAAACGCCAGACGAAGAAAAGGCCCAAAATAAAACTGGGTTTACTCGAAAACGAAGTTTCCTGGTGTTGTCGGATGAACGGATGGGCCGAAGGAAGAAGTTCGCCATTTATATATAAACAGGAAAGGGGTTATCTGGGTCCATAGATACCGCTCCACAAAAATAAAGACACCATTAAAGTTGTGACCAGAATACCATTTATTTGAGTACCCACAGTTTCCTGTTTCTAACCATATCTAACTGGACCTGTTTTTGGCACCTTGTGGGCCCATAGGCCCATCAGAGAAAAACAAATCCAATGAGTGTTCGAACTTGTTACACGGTACCTGCTCGATTTCTATGAACACATTAGTAAATGTTAAATTGGAAAATAAAAAACAGCGTTCAATCATACGATGACGTTACATTTAAATAATATTAATACTTAAATTTACTTAAAGACCAGTGCAAGCACATGAGTCATTATTTTCTTTCTTAATACTTTTTGTTTTATTCCCACAAAAAACAATGAAAATGCAAAGCAACAGAAACATGTATATACATACATACATTGTTATGTTAGTACATACGCTACGCAAGTTCACACAATTTTCGTTGCTCTCTTGCTATCTCATTTTTATATACGTATAAAAAAAATGGTGTCCATTAACATCCCATGAAGGGATTGGGGAGAGCTTCTCACAATCAGTGAGATATGCGCTTTCTAGTTTAAACTCACTGATTGGGACCTACAGTTTTACATCGGTTCCGAACGGTATTTTGAGAAGCATTTTCATGGCTAAGTACTCGATAGTGTCGCCATCACTAAGCGGGGTGACCGTCGTAGAAAGAAATGTAAGGTGGTCTGAGCAGGGATCGAACCCACGTTCTCATGTAAAAGAGCCGCGCACACTAGCCATTGCACCACCGATATACGTATAATACGTCATTATTCTCTTTGCTCTGAGAGTGCTCCGCACCCACATTTTATTTATAATTTATAATAAAAAAACCAACCCGTAAAAAAAAAATAGTTTTTGACAATAAATTGTTTATATATGACCAAGCCCCTTTGTCCAACTCCGCCCATATTTCCAGCAGATCTTAGAATATGTACACCTAACCAACATACCCAATTTTGTTCAAATACCGTTAACAGGAGCAGAAATAATGGATTTTTAATTTGTGATTTGTATGGGAGGTACCACGGCCCTTTGTCCAATCCCGCCCATATTCATTTTTGTCTTCGCCATTAGTTTGCCTGCGAAGTTTCAGCTCGATTGGATCACGGGAAAAGGGTTAAAAATCAATCTAAAGTTGTTTCGGCATACATACATGCATGCATACAAACAGAATACTAATACTTAATAACACTTAAAAATATTTAAATACAAGTGTCATTATTTTCTTGCTTAATACTTTTTATTTTAACATAACATTGTTATGTTCGTACCATACATAGAATAAGACATACCATAGAAGCTTTTATTCGCTCAATAAATTAAACGTCATAGGTACGATGGAAAGTAAACATTGGATGGTGGAAATTATGGGTTCAATAATACCAGATAGTGGCAATAGTATACAGCGATCAACAAAGGAACAACAACCTAATTTCGTGTTTTTGTGGCAAACTAGTTGTGTTAATTACAATACAAATGAATACCAACGATAAAAGTCAACAAAAAAGCGCAAAATACATTTAAATTTTTCAGTTCTACACCAAAACGACATGAAAAAGTTAAGTGAACATATTTTATAACTCCACCTGGTGTAAGTTAATTTTAAATTTAATTGCTCTCATTTCCACAAACCTACGATGGAGAGTGTGAAATGAAACGTCAGATGAGAGAATAAGTTTATCTATGTATGTGCTATTCTATGGTACCATAGACTAATACTTATAGTAAACCTAATAGTTCTCTCACCAAATTTATGACATTTGGCCTGGTGTGATATTTACGTTCGATGTTGAAAGGAATTGATTTTCTAATACCAGATAGAGGCAATGGTTCAAAACAACGAACAATATAACAACAACGGCATTTCGTTTTCTGTGTTAAAATTATTGTGTTAAATACAACACAAATAAATGCTAACAATAACAGTCAATAAAATAGTTTAAAACACATTTAAATTTCACAGTTTTTCAACAAAACGACATGAACAATTAAAGCAAGAAGATATTGAAATTCCACCTGGTGTATGTCACTTTTCGTCAAACATCTCTCTATCACACCGACCGCATCAAGAAGAGTGTGAAAGGAAACGTCATATGAGCCAAATATTCTCTCTAGTATGAGATTACTCTATGGTTCGTACATATGCTACACATGTTCACACAATTTTCGTTGCTCTTTTGCTATCTCATTTTTATATACGTATAACCACGTCATTATTCTCATTGCTCTGAGAGTGTTCCGCACCCACACAATACAACTATGCGCTGCCGCTACACCAGTGTGTGTTTTTCGCAGTCTGATAATCTGTGTTTCGCAGTCAGACAAATCTGTGTTCTATATAGGAGTGGGTCACCCTTATCATTTAGGGGTATGAAAAATAGATGTTGGCCGATTCTGAGACCTACCCGATATGCACACAAATCGATCCAGCCATTTCGTAGGAGTTTAACGGCAAACAAGCTGTGAGTAGGCCGTATCCGAGCCTATAGATGTTAATACATCAAAAATTATGAACCTTAGAAACAATTATATTGAACAGTAAGGGAATTTGTAAATTACATGGTTTTAAATAGTGTATCTGGCAAATGTCGACCTTCGCTATCCACACACTGCTGCATACGTTTTCTGAAGTTTTCATGAACTCTAAGGGCTAATGATGCCTACTCGTGATATGGCGCACCACATAGTGCGTTCACATAACACATTCCCTGCTGTTTTCAATGAAGTCACCCAATTTACAATTGATTGCCGTCCAGGAACACTTCCGCGTGGGGGATCAACGTATCGTAAACGAAAAGCGCGCTACACTGCAATGATCGAGTGCGAATTTGAAAAATATGCTTCAACACAAAATGACCTCTCCTCACGGGTCCAATGCATGATGGCAACTGAAAGGCAGACGAATACAAATCTCCCGTCAGCCACTATAAGCCACGCACACTCTCCACTCTCTTCGACCAACAGTACCGCCACAGCCTGCAGTGCAACAAAGCAAATTACCGCGCTCCACCCTGTAGAACTCAGCTGACGAATAAGTTTTCGGCAACTGGCAACGCCACTGAGGGTCGATTGCTGTCGGTAGTCGACCCATAAGCCATTTTAAATGACTCTTCATACAAACTGGTCGAAACGGTACCAATAATATTGGTATTTTTTATTATTACCGCTTAACAAAAAATTCGACCACTGTGTTTGAGAAGGTAAGCGAATTTAACTGAAGCCGCTTAAAATGAGCTTAGTGAGGACAAATAACAAATAGAAAAATACAAATGTCGGCCATTTTATCGGGCAACATTCTCCCCCGTGACACGCTGAGGGGGTAGAAAATGGTACATTTTTGTACTTTTTGAGTGCAATATTCTCAGAAACGAATACATAACTTTGAAGTAGGGTTGGACTTTTTTCATAAACGAACACATGAAGGCACTTTTAGGGCAAAGGGCAGAAAAAATGTTGAATTTTTTTTCCTGAGAATTGAAATCGCCATTAGACTTGAAAATAATATCCCGTCAAATGAATAGAACGATAGGAAATTAATAGATTTCATAAAGCTCGGTAACTCGGAAATACATCGATTTAAATCGAAATCGATTTGACATTAAAAATTATGTTATTTTTGCAATATTATGGACATCAATTAAATTATTTTTATTTTTTTTTAATGATATGAAGGTAAAATATAAAATGTTCGAACGTTAATAAATGTGGCAAAAATATTCGTTTGAATTACACTGTTTGTAATTTTGTAAGTCATGGAAATATAACCATATACTTCGTGGTAAAAGACCAAAAAAAAAAAGACCCGTGTGTCCCAGTTTTGCCCAAAGTAATGGACTTTTTTTTATGGGCCCCAAAGGTAAATTTTTGTAGTTGATTGTTTCCTTGAATTTTCAACGGTTTGCTACCTATGGACCTGTACAGGGGAAAAAAGGCAAAAAAAATCGAATTTTTTAAACTTTTTTCCGATTTTGATCTTGAAGATGAAGTTTTTTTGATTATATATGTTCATATATGTTTTATTCTTTATGACAAGAGCTACAACTTTTCCTCAGAGAGCAAATCAAAATTCCTGACAAAATTATCACTTTTTTGCAAAACCGACACCGAGGGCCCTTGGCAAGAGCTACAACTTTCCCTCAGAAAGTAAATCAAAATTCCAAACGGTTTGCAAGACATGACCCTGACAAAATGATCACTTTTTTGCAAAAAAGACACCAAGGCCCCAAATCTTTGGGGGCCCATAAAAAAGTGCATGACTGGGCAAAACTGGGAGACACGGGTCTATTTTTTGGTCTTTTATCGCGTAGTGGTGTCCGTATATGGTTATATTTTTTCGTGTTGCACTGTGTTATCAAATCGAATTCAATTTTGGTTTGATCGATTTTCATTACATTCTGGACTGTGTTTTGTTTGGGCGATGGTATCATATTAGTGCCGTTCATTCCTCGAAAATGCGAACATCCAAAAATTAAGTACGCCTAGTACATCGTATTGGTGATCCTTTTCCCAAATTTCGTGTTCCTGGCTTCAGCCCTGTGGGCAGGACAGTGATCAGATAGTCAGTCAGTCACGCAATGTAAATACTAAAGGTGTGCGCGTTACGTGATTTTGTCGTGAATCACGCGTGATCTCGTGATTGCTGTAAAACCCAATCACGTCTTCGTGATCGTGCGTGAGTTGTAAATTAAAAACCGTGCGTGAATCGTGCGTGAGTATCATTGTTCGCTCGTACCCAAACAAACCAAAACAATTTTTTTGATTCTTTTTCTTGCGTGAGCGTGCGTGACGTGAGTATTTTTTTTCCGTGAACGTGAGAAAGTCAAAAATAATATTTCGTGAGCGTGCGTGACGTGAGCGGTTTCTATCGTGAGCGTGCGTGACCGTGAGCCAAAATCACTCACGCGCACATCTCTAGTACATACTACTTGTACATTATAGATTGATTTTTGATAATTCTATGTTTTTCACATATAACTACCTATGTCGATTTTTGTCCATATTGAAATTTTGATGTCAGGGTATTTCAATCTTTAAGATCTATCAATATTTATAATAGAAAGTTTATGGCCGATTATTTTTGAAAAACACACTACACACACTACAATTTCTATTAATAGATTATAAGTAGTATGATGTAATTTCTGTCATTAACAAAGGGATAGATTACGATAATCGAACGCAAGCAAAATAATCATCCAAGTGTTTACACGAATACTCAGTTACACTCGAAATTCATTTCAAATAAATGTCGATAGTATTCTTTAACATCAACTCGTAATGAACGCATTTTATCGAATGCCCAACTATTTCAGCGAATTTATATATTTATAGTAATCATTGGTAATATCCTTGGAGAATTATCGGGTAATTAAGGATATACCTGCGATACAAATATAGTACTTTTTAGCTTATTAGACGAAGAAGTACCGATACTTGAGCGACCAAAATACTAAAAGTTAAGGTGGTTTCATATCCCCCATTGCCTGTAGGAAAATGAAGTAATTATTTAGTGGCACGTTCTTCATAATGAATTAGTTAATTTGAATATGAAATATAATTGATGCAACAATGACTTTGTAATCAAGCAAAAGGCCACAATGGACAAACCCCGGGGCAAGATGTGTTGGTCTACTAAAAATGACACAATCCAAGTAATCGATGGATTTTGAGAACAATATCCTTGTACGAAATTAGTCGTAAACAAATTATTGCCAGCGTGGTGGTTATGAAACCGACATCGATGGCTGTAATTTTTAAGAAGGTATTCAGTTTTTATGAGATTTTAGATACCATAAGAAGTACGTATGTATAATCTTAAGATTATACTTAAAGTAAACTAAACTATTTTTTTTTACAAAAATAAATTGTATTAAATTAAACATGAATTGTATTTGAATTATATGAAATTGAATTACCTAACGAACCTTTATCTAATGAACTTCTTTAAACTTTCTTTATTGTTACTACTTTTTATACTTGAATAGTACTCTGTACTAAATTACATTCGAACAAAATTATTGTGAATTGTTATTCTCGTAAGATAAATGGATAAGCCAAAATAGATAAAAGAAGAAGTTTCCTGTAACGAAAAAATGTAATTGAAAAACACTTTCATATCAGCAGTCTCAAGGTGAGCATCCGTCTCTCTCCAAATAAAAACTTTCAACTTAAACATCTTGGATCTAATCCATTTGGTTTTATTCTTTATTTCTACCCCTAACTCTTCTCATACTTACATAAATTCTCATAGATCAATAAAGAACTCCTCCAATCTCCTCAGGAATTCTTGCGCCATATCCAGCGATTTAAATACAGTCCACATCATCCACAACTCCAAGAGACTATCGCATATTGTCTCTCGCCTACTCAATTCAACGTGTATAAAGAATAACGAAAATTTTGCTCGCTGCGAAAATTTTGGAGACAAAATCAATTACAGGGTTGTTACGCCAAAGTTATTTCGTACGGAAACAATTATTTGATAATTGTTTGAGACCAGAATTTTGACATTTCGATAATTTTAACAACCAAAAGTAACAAATAATATTTTTGAAAGGTAAACCAAAGATTGGTAGCACTACGCGCAATTAAAGATTCCGTTTCCTTAAGAGGTGATTTTTGAATGTGGTGCTATTTTTCAATCTAAATATCAAGTTGGGCTCCCCCGAAATAAAATATTGAGCACGGTCCTGCGTTTAGAGATAAATGACAACATTTTTTACGAAAATTTCGCAAGAACTGAATACGGGGCTTAACGCCGAACACAACCCAATGGAAACACATTTCCGGTTCTAAAATATACATGAATTGCTGTTATGAAAACTTGCCTCAAGACAAGAGAATATAGAGAACGATAGTGTCGATTGCCCCTTCCTAATCAAAACGAGGTCAGAACAACAATTTGCTGGCTTAAAAACAACCAAGCCGCAGGTGCTTATGGATTACCAGGCGTATGCTCCAGCCGCATGTGGTAAATTCACCCATATTCAATAGCAAAGTGGCATTGCCCAAAATATTACCTAATTTCGAGTTTAATTAGGATCTGTTGTGTTTCCCATTTATGACTAGGTTTATTATGACTAGGTTCATAATGCCCACTACCTCTATGAATTACGGTTATTCCCTGAGAAATGCAAGAATGAACCTCGGGACAAAAAAGGCTATGTGGGGGTTCCTCGAGAGCAAAAAACTAAAATGGAGAGTCATAAGGAAACAAATAAAGTTACAGTGCAGGGGGTAATGACCCCAATGACAGCGGTAGCTGATCCTTACGTGAGTCATGCGCCGTCGATATCCAGTAATCGTAGTTCAATAGGGGTGGGTGCCTTGGCCCCTGTAGTACTCGTAGCAAATGTGACAAACACATCCAAAGCCATAGGAAACATTTGTAAGGATGATGACGAGGTGATACCCAAGGGGAACTGTAAAAGTCCCCAGGCTTCAGAAACATGTGCAGACTCCAACTCTTACTCTTTACGTGATAAAGATAATAATATTACTATTTTAGCAACTCCGAAGAATGACTAGGTCAGCAAAATGTTCGATGAAGTGGGCGAGAGAACAATAAAACCCACAACCCATAGAAACTGGCGAAACTGAACGGATTAGCTAGACACGGCGAAACGCAGGATGTTCCCAAGGATTGGTCGGCCCCTTCCTCGATCTCAATAGAGGCTGAGAAAAGGCTCCAATCACCGGAGGACCAGAACATTGCGAAATAGGTGTCAAAAAGGAAAATTAGTTCCACGTCATCCAGTAATTCAGAGACGTCCAAACACAATAACAAGCAGGGTGTTCGACGGAATCGCAGCAACAATAGGGGAGAAACCGATGCGGTTCCCACGAGGCGAGCACTTTATCGAAATCAACCGGGGCCCGAAGACACAAGCCCAATCCTAATCGGAAGAGGAAGCTGAATGTGGAAAATGGTAAGAAACCACCGACCTACGCAAAAGTAGCTAAAAGACAATATCGGGACGATATCTGCTATGCAGTCATTGACAGCAGCAACCCAACTGGCAAAATACCAAGGGACCAACACGAAATCGTGGACGACGTAGTCAACATGAGGGTGACGGAGCATGTCATGGAGGTAGAAGGTGGACTTTCCCTAGAAGTAGACAGAAGTGGGTTCAAAGGGGAGGTAGTAATAGTGCAGCTGGGCTTACAACTTTACGCGTCAACCCTGGGAAAGCTAGTGGATGGTATCGTCGCTCCATGGGAAGGCGGAAAGCGGGCTCTGGTGTGGAAAAACGACATCCCCAGGCTGACAAAAGCGACCCTATATATTAAGGGATGGGGTAGCAAGATTCCATTGGACGCCATACTGAAGGTCATTGACAAGCAAATCACAGGAATAACCGAGGATAAATGGGAAGTTTTCCACAGGGCGGAGGGTCAGGAGGGCTCACTGCTTGTGATTGGAGTTGACTCGGAATCCATGGCTAGTCTTACCAAGATAAAAGGTATGGTGTTATTTGTGATTAAAGCTGGCTGCGTCAAGACTGGGAAAGTGCGAATAGGCATGACGGCAGGGGCAACACGCCCGGACAATGCGACCAACGCAGAAGCGAGTGGCGATCCAGTGGGAGAAGAGTTATAGCTGAAAGAGAACGAGGAAGTCACCGAAAACATCACCAACTCCCAGAAAGACTGGTTACTGGAGGACCAAAGCCCTCCAGGACCAAATATAAACCTCCATCGGAGCGAGACGGAAACTCACGCTTGTTGGATAAAATGAATAAAGATAAGATAAACATTGCTTTAATCTAAGATCTTTGGACCACTTGGGACAAAGTTAGTGGATTAAATCACGCTAATTACCAACTAGTCTATGCGAAGATGGGTTCCCAACTGAGAACATGTATTTTGTGTCATAAAAACCTTTGTTTTCTCCTCTTTCCAGAGTTATAGATATCGGACGCTGAAACATGGAGACGGCAATATGTACCTGTTGACAGTATGCCTGCCATACTACTTGCCGACACCACAACCTTCGTCGGAACTACAACGACTGGTTGAGAGGTCCAAACGACCGGGTAACGCCGTATTGATAGGAAGTGATGCTAACTCTCACCACATGTCGTGGGGTAGTACTAAATGTAATCGTATGGGTCAGACCCTAGTAGAATTCTTGAATACTAACGACCGTTTGACACTGAATGTTGGAACAAAGCTATATTTGCTAGCAAAATTAGGGTAGAGTTATTAGGAATAACAATTTGCTCCGAAAATTTTATAGACGAGGTTCAAGAATGGAGGGTTTCTGATGAACACTCATTCTCGGACCACAGATACATAAGGTTCAAAATATCACTGCCACCACCGCAACTAATAGTTAGTTAGTTTGAAAAGAGGGGTGCGGTGTTGAGTGTTCAGAACCTCTAAACCTTCCCATGTCAGTAAGACATACACTTAAGCCGCTAATTCGACCTGTTGTGCGCTCTAAGTTTATCCTACTACTTCACTACATCCCTTATAGGAATTCGGTGCTATTCACGAAATTCTTTAGTTTGTTCCAGTCCATACCCACAAGTTTGGTCATGTCCGGTATCGTACTATCCGAAAGATATCTGGATCTAGCTTGTGTGAAGGCCGGGCAGTGGTATAAGAAGTGCTCCATCGTCTCATCGTCCTCCATGCATGCCCTGCACTCACTGTTCGCCAGTAGTCCAATACGGTACAGGTGAGCCCGTAATCCCAAATACCCCGTTAAGACTCCCATCATTTTGCTCATTTCGGATTTTCCCAGTTTCAGCAAACCTTTTGTCCTCAATCCATCTGGGTTTCTCCATAGGATCTTTGTCATCCTGCCTAATGATTCCCGGTTCCACTGGGCTATATGTGCCGACTCCGCCCATTTACTTAACTCAGCCTTCGTCACCCCAAAGGTGTTCGCTCCATCTAGGCTCACCATTTGGAGTTCCCTTGCTTTCGTTGCCTGGAGGTTCGCTCTCTCGTTGCCGAATACTCCGCTGTTCCTCTGCCCCAGATGATGTTGAGTCTGCCGTGCATAGAGTAATCGTTTATCACCTTCTTACAGTCAAGGACCGTTCTAGATTTGACAGTCTCCGATGATATTGCCTTGATTGCCATTTGGCTATCTGTGAAGATATTTGCCTCGGCTGGGATTGTATTATCGCCGAGTCATTTGATACAAGTTTGTATTATGATCCGGGAGGCGTAGATGGGATTCGGTTACTGGATTTTCAATGAAGAATCTTAGACCCGTTTTATCTCCTAGCTTTGAGCCATCCATTGGTGCCAGGGTTCCATTCTGCCAGGCGTCTCTAGTTGGCGTTAAGGTCACGCAGTTCGCCTTAACCTTTATCTCGGGTATTCGGTCAGATTCACTCGGATCTTGCGTGTACCCGACTAAGGCCCCAGTTATCCGTTGGTGTTTTGACGTAAGATCCCTGTTGATCCATTCACCTGTGGCTTGTAGGCGTTTTGCAACTAATAAGCTTTCGAAACAAGGCCCGGACAAACTGTACAAAATTCGGAAGCCTACTTAGAAATCGACAAGATTATCCTCAACTCGACTACTCTAGTAGGGACGAATTAGACGATAAAGTGGCAAGGACTACGCGATGACTGGCATAGTCATTCGAAGATAGCTGCCCACTTCGAGCAGGGAAGTTGATCATAGATAAACCGTGGGTTATCGGGGAGATACGACATTTTGGGGGGAAAGTCTGCAGGCTATATAACAGGGCTAAGCGTAAAAAATTCCCAGTATACTGGAAGGACTATAAAAGAAGTCTCAGTGAATACAGCACGATATTGCGAAAGGCGAGACGAAACTTCTGGAGACTATTCTGCGAACAAAACACTTCAATGATACGCCGAAGATGAAAATCTTCCTCTCTAAGACCCACATTCAGACGGGAACGCTACTGGAATATACAGAGAAGAGGATGGAGACAATCAAACGTTAAAGTACCTGATGGACACACACTTCCGAATGGAAACGCGCAGACCACTAGGGTACGGCGACAACACTAATATGGGTTACATCAGGCGCCAATCTTCACGGACCAAATTGTCAAAAGAGCTTCTCCCCATATAAAGCGGCGCGACCGGATGGGTTCTTCTCGGCTATCCTACAACACGAGGTTGACCTTACAGCAACTCATTTGATGGGAATCTTCACCACATGGTTAAAAATTTCCTACACCACAAAGAATTGGCAGGAGGCTAGGGTAGTATTCATAATCAAACCTGGAAAGGCAAGTTATACGACCGCAAAGGCTTACAGACCATTTAGACCCACCTCGTTTCTACTCAAGACATAAGTCAAATTAAACAAAAACTTGGTCTGGAGGTAATTGATAACCACTCAAGTAGTAGCCAATATTTTCCTAAGTGCATTTAAGACTTTATTCCTTTTTGACACAGAATTCTTACCGATGAAGGACTTTTTAGTTAAAATGATCCTAATCGATTATGCAGAGATACCGAGAGGTTACTGAATATAGCATATAACTGCTTAAATCTGAACCCGGGAAAAAGTGAAATATGTCTATTCACAAGGAACAAGGCCTATTCACAAAAATCTCAGAGTTTGAAGAGCCTCAGTCCCTGGATACGACGATTAAAATATCCAATAAGGTTAAATATTTAGGGGTAATCTTAGATCGAAAATTTAACTGGAAACACCACATAGAGGAGAGGGTAAATAAGGCCTTCAGATGTTGGTCGCTATGTTCTGTAGGCAAATTAGTTCGTACATCATTGATATGAATGAGTCATGCCGGCAGCCTGTATTGTATTTTACGATTTTACTTCTAATACTGCCCCTAGATGGAAACTGAAGTTGCCCACAAAGAGTTGCTGGTCGTTATATATGTCAGCACCACGCTTGTATTTGACGTCCAGCGGCTACCCCGAAACATCTTGCTGTATACGGTCAATTTGATTGAATGTTCTGAAATCGGGCGATTCCCATGTATGCTACTTGTGTATATTCGTATGGAGCGATTTGGTTCTTCCAACAAATAGGTGATGGGGAGTATATAAACCTGTCAGCGTGGCATCATTGTTATTCTTTAGAGTCCAAACCCATGTCGTCGCCAAACTTCCTGCAAGTTGTTGTTTCCCACTTTGACAGAAATAGTTTTATGTCGCAAACTGATAGGTAGCTTACTGTAAAATTTAGTTGACTGTAGGAAACGTTCTTAGCACTACTGCACGCAAGTGGATCATTCCTAGCCTTAGGTGAACGATGAAGTCTGGCTCAGTTTTTTTTTGTTGCATGTCATTGCCGAAGTATATAAAGCCGCGAGGAGATAGTATTTGGGGTTTGCAACTAACGTGTTTTTCAATAAGAGCGCTACAAAAGTTTTTTTAAATAAAACAAAACCGGTTTTAGATACCAATGAAATTCTTTATTCCTGTGAAATTGCGTTCGATGCCATTATGTATGGAACTCGATTTCTTTTGCATGGCCACCACGGGCACGCTTGCAGAAGTCCAGACGCTGAACCCAATTTTCGACGGTTTTCAAGCATAAATCGGCCGATACTGCTGCAATTTCACGTTCGATATTCGTACGAAGTTCATCAATCGTCGCTGGCTTGTTGGCATAGACCATAGACTTGACGCAGCCCCACAAGCAATAATCTAACGGCGTCAAATCGCACGACCGAGGCGGCCAATCGACTGGGCCATTTCATGAGATAACACGTTCACCAAACTTGGTTGCCAATAAATTGATTGTGGCAATCGCTGTGTGGCTTGTGGCGCCGTCCTGTTGGAACCACATGTCCTCCAAGTCCATATTATCCAATTGGGTAATGTGCCGGTCTGGATCATCACGGAAGAAGTACGGCCCAATGACGCCGCCGGCATATAAACCGCACCAAACCGTAATTTTTTGGGATGCAATGATGACTCATGGATTACGTGTGGATTGCTGTCTGACCAATAACGCATATTTTGCTTATTGACGAAGCCATTCAGCCAGAAATGAGCCTCATCGCTGAAGATGATTTTCCGATGAATATCCGAATCATTTTCAAGTTGTTGCTCAGCCCAATTCACGAACATACGACGCATATCGTGGTCAAGCGGCTTCAGTTCTTGCGTCAATTTGATCTTGTAAGGATGTAGGCCAAGATCTTTTCGCAAAATTCGCCACAACGACGTCACAGAGATGCCCAACGCTTGAGAACGACGTGTGAGAGACACATTTGGGCTTTCTTGAACTGAAGCCTCAGCGGCAGCAATATTCTCGACACTACGGGCACTTCTTTGTCTCACTGGCACGGGAAAATTTTGTACTGTGCCTGTGGATTCAAATTTTTCCACTAGACGCTCAATTGTTCATCTGGTAGGACGATTATGAATTAATACACGCTTGTCTTGTATGAACTAGAGTTGTATATAAGTATATTGTTTGTGTACAAACGCATAGTGATAACCAAGCCATGTGACAACCTTCTGGAAACAAAAACGTGAGAGACAACAAAGAAAGGAGAAGCAAAATAACAGCAGATTCTCATTTCATAAAAAGTAATGCATTCAGCAAGTAAATGTAAAATATATTTTAATATTTTGTATTAATTATTTATTATTTTAATTATAATACATAAAGAAAGAAAGAATAATTCGTCTCTAAATATTATTATGTTTGGGAGAAAATACGCTTATGTTTCCATGTAAGTATATGGAGGTTTGGGGGAAACACGAGAAACACGCGATACACGCGAATTCTTCCACGTAAGTATATGGATGTTTGGGATGAAGCACGCATATGTTTCCAAGTAAAAGCATACATATTTGACAGTAAACATGCTAATGTTTGCATTTAAATACACCTGAGTTCAGGACATGCAGACATATACATTTTTCAAGTTTATTCCAAACAAATACATAGTTCCTGCACAATATGTTTGGGAGATTATGTTACAGAGGCATTTTTTTCAGCGTGTAGTATGCTACTTGGGAATTTCTAAACGGATTTGCTGCAAAGAGCTTTGTACACAATGAGCAAGAACACATCGTCGTATGTGTACTAAATTCCCGATTATCTTACCCTGCGTTTATACGAGACAAGACAATTGAGAATTATAAAGACAGTACACTCTTAAGTAACCGCCATCAGTGTCGTTTCGTATGGATTCAATATCAATATCAATTTGGTTTGGGTTCTTGAGTGTACCCCTCAGGGTATACAAAGTGGATACGCTGAGTGGCAAACTGGCCGAGTCGAAGTCAGAAGTCACAGATGTAAATACTGGAAAGCATTCTGAAACGGCGGTAGATGCTGAAGACGCACTACTGGATGATGACAGTGACAGCATCTTCGACCTGTCCATCACTAGCAAGGGTGATCACGAGACAACCGTGATCGAGGTACCCGGAGTTGAAGATCCTATAGATGATAGAAGTCCTGCCGATAAATCTTCATCGCAGTAAGGCACCATCTGCCAACCTCATTCTCCATCTTGCGATGGATGGAGCCGATGTGGCCCTGATATCCCATCAACCCCAGGTAGGCCAAGATCTTGCATACTCATTAAAAACAAATTTAATGCTCTTCTATTGCATAATTTTAGTGATAGCGATACAACCGCCATCAGCCTCTCGCTGGAAAATGGCCAGCGGGACATCTGGCTGGTTTCATCGTAATTGGCGCACGACCATACTGAATCACCCCCTCCGAAGTGCGTCAGGGATATTGTATCGGAGGCAAAAAAGCGGAATTGTAGCGACATTATAGGTGCCGATGCCAACGCGCACCACACAATATGGGCGAGTACGGGCACCAATGATCGAGGTGAGTCTCTTTTTAATTTCATTATAAGCGAATCCTTGACTATATGTAATAGAGGCGAGGAACCGACCTTCATAACTTCAGTTAGGAGGGAAGTACTAGACCTAACTTTAATACTTGGCTACGACTATGTAACTGTTTCCGATTGGAGCGTACTTTCTGATTACTCATTTTCTGATCATAGATATCTACAGTTCCACATAAATATCGAACCTCTGAAAAAGGAAGTTTTTAAAAATTATAGGAAAACGGACTGGAACGTCTATCTTGGACGCCTAAGGAAACTCTTAGGTAACCATCCGAAAATTCCGGCTAATGTGCGTCAGTTAATGGGGTGCAATTACAGTTGACGGAAAAGGCCAAGTATCTGGGAATAATTCTCGACAGAAAACTGTCTTGGAAACCGAATGTGGAGGAGAGGGTAAAAAGACGTCTGTTGCTCTTTACTGCTGTAAAGGGGCGATAGCAAACCGCTGGAGACTATTTCCTAATATCACCATGTGGATTTATACGGCAATAGTCAGACCAATACTTCTCTATGGCACCGTAGTTTGGTGGAGGTCCCTCCAAAAAAAATATATTCTGAATTCCTTGATGAAAATTCAAAGATCAGCACTGATTAGCGTTAGTGGGGCAATGGACATGACGTCATGTACTGCACTTAGTGCTATCCTGAACATCTGTACTCCTGATATCATGGCCGGATCGGCAGCCGCTATATCCCTGGTGAGAATCAGAGATTGTGGTGTCATGATATCGGGGCATTACGGACACGCTGAGTTGCTACACCAGATCAAGTCTATTCCCTTACGACAAATCTAAGGACTTCTATTCCGAACAGGAATATCTGGAAAAAGCCACTGGAAGGGGACACCAGTAGTATAAGATTTTTCACGGATGGATCAAAGTTGGAAGAGCAAGTAGGCTATGGGGTCCATTCACCGGACTTGAATGTAAATATCTTCTTCAAGCTGCCTGATCACTGTAGTGTATTTCAGGCGGAAATTACCGCCATACTGGAGGTTACTGAACTACTGAAAAGTAGTGTCACAACCCTCCGTAGAATATGTATTTACATAGACAGTCAGGCTGCCATAAAATCCCTGGAAGCCATGTTTGCTACGTCCCTGACGGTGATAGAATGCCACTCATCACTTAGGGTGATGGCTGAGTATTTTGACATCAGGCTCATCTGGGTACCGGGACACAGCGACATTCCAGGCAATTGCGTAGCGGATGCGTTAGCTAGACAGGGTACTACGACACAGGTTCTTCCAGCAAAAGAAGGTGTTAGTATGTCAATCTCTACCTGCCGTTTGCAGATCAGGCAGTGGGCCGATAATATGTTCAAGGACAAGTGGAGACTTACTTCAACTTGCAAACAAGCCAGTGTCCTCTGGCCACAATGATAGGAACACTTACGGGTCATTGTCTTGCAGGAAAACACGCCCAGGGTCCTCTGGCCACAGGTGTACAGAAAGAGGACTGGGTAACTACTTAACTTGCCGAGAGGCAGGTTATCCACAATGATAGGAACACTTACGGGACATTGTCTTGTAGGAAAACACGCCCTAAGATTGGGACATAGAAACTCCACTCTCCGTAGATGCTGCATGGAAGAGGACGAGGAAACGACAAAACACTTTCTCTGAGAAGTAGGATAGGCGGAACACATTTAGTTAGCACCGTAGCCCCACAGGATATTCCTGTAGGTCTTATAGACAAATTCATTGAATGGGCAAATTGGCTAGACGACTAGTCAATAGTTGCTATAGAGGAAATTGCAGGTATCACAATGGGCTTCTTTCGCCTAAGTGTGCTAGACAGCGTGCTGTCTTGCAGCCTTTCCAACCAACCAACCAACCAAACACCAGGTTAGAGTCTGTGAAGTATCTAGTCTGCGAAGTATTTAGAGAGTATTTCCAGCAAGTGTTCGCAGCCCAACCAAATAACGAATCTGAATTCAAACCCCAGAGAAGCGTAAACCAATCTTTTCTTATTACGAAATGTTTAGTCGATCATAATGATAGATCCAGAATATAAATGAGCTTACTTCAGCCTTTGGCCAAACGTCGTTAAACGTCGACAACTGTTGTAATTTCAAGGTATTAATTTGTAATTTCTAGGTGAGTTTGCCTTCTTCGGAGCCGCATTAAATGGAAACAACGACGTCGGCCTGGAAATCAATCCGAGAATTTTTCTTGTGAATTGGTTTTATTTCGGGCTTAGCAAGTATTTAGAGATAAACTCATGGAGAGAAAATGCAAAGAATCAAACCCGTTGGAAAAATATATTATCTGAGTTGTGTAAGGCACCTGCCCGGAACAGGTTGCTGAGGGCCAATAAAATTAATCAGATGACCTGATCATTGCAAAGGTTGTTTGGTCAAGGCAACGGCGACTAATCAATTATTAATACATATGTCCATCTAGTCTAATTAACACACTCGTGGGAAATTAATTTAATGAATAATTAAGAGTTTAGATCTCTTTTGCCCAATTTGTACAAATATCATTGCGTAGTGAAAAGTTGTAGTTACTAATCAGTTGTGATTAATGATTAGTTCTAAGGAAACACATTTAATCAGTATATTTCTGAAGAATAATTGATGTCGAATACGAATTTCACAAGAATACATAATCTAATTACTACCCCAATAATTCGGTTTACGGAATATGTCACAAACGCTAACGATTAGGATTATACAAATCTGTTGACATATTGGCTTTACAAGGTAGTAAATTAACGTACTAACACGTATAAATTATGAACTAGACATTGTAATTAATGTAAAAATAAAATTATAAAGAAAATAAAATGAGTCTATAATTATCTTGTCCACTTACGTTAACTAAATCCTGCGAAGGTGTTTTCGCCACTATGTTATTAGAGGGAAATGAACGTGGTGCACCAATTCCCATGCCACCGGCAGCAGTAGCACCACTATTACCGCCTACACCATTTGCTACCAGCGAATTTGGAGGAAGCGGAAGAAAAGCATTTTGTTGACTATTCCACTTAGCACCACCACTATGACTACTATAACCGCCAGTTACTCCACCATTGCTACTAGCAACTACAGCCACCGCGTTATTATTGTAGTAGGGTAGTCCTTGTCCCGAAGTAAAACCTTCAATGTGAAGTTCATTGTTGTCCAAGACATGAGAAGGTAATACTTGTGGATCTGAAAGGGGCACAGGTGCTGAGGATGATGCCTGTTTTGCGAGGGGACCATCTTGAGCGGTGTCCCTAAGTTGAAATGCATCAAGACCCAACATTTCGTTACGTTTTCTTTGTAGGTGTTCTATCCAAGCCTCGCACGTGGCCAAACGAGGTCCCGGGCAGGTGCCCTCCAATTTGCTAATTTTCTCGTCAAGACGCACAAATTCTCTAACAACATCCGTTCGATTCTACAAAATATAACCGAAAACCCGTAAAAACACAATGGCATTGTATTAAACTCCTGTACATATTCGTGCCAACTAATTAATCCATTTCATTATGAGTTAATGTCAATAAATTGACTGTTTTCTTTGGTTAAACAAAAAAAAAAAAAACAAATATAATTAATGACATTTTAATTACCGCCTGTGACAATGGCCACTGTGAGTTGGGCATGCCCAGGCCATTGGCCGTGGTTAAACCGCCCCCAGCTCCGGGGAGAGGCTCATCTAAAACACTATTCGTATCCATTGAAGAGTTACAGCCCATCATTTAAACCCAAGTTAAACTAAACTGATTTCTTTTCAGAAATCATTGTTTATTCGCAATTTCAAATATCAAAATTTCCGCCTAAAAAATTCACAGTTCACTATATGTCTCTACTCTTAATGCAGGAAAAACTAATATAATACGACCGTCAATAGTTCCGGTCACGTTTGTCCGGTATCACGTTTACTCTTCGAATGAACTCAACTAACTCTTAATACAATAAATAATAAATTTAATTTTTGTATATGTTAATATAGTAAGCCATGAACGAAACGAGGATGATACTATAAGCCAGGAAAACCGCATGGAACTGAAAATAACGTGGAAGTTAGGAACGTCAATATTAAATGGTTATTAATTGACGTCGGCCTGAAGCAACTTACTTATTGGCGGAAAACATCAGGCCAGCCATTGCAGAAGGGTCAGAAAGGACTTGACCTATCGTAAAATTGGCGCAGCCAAGAGTTCTTAACATAAACCCGGATAAAACCGAATACGAAGGTAGACACTTTCCGATGAAGGCTGTACAAAAATGTCTAACAGAGTGAAATACGTGGAAGTAATGCTGGTCCTGAAACTACACCCACAGAACAAACTGTCTGAAAAGAGGTTGTAGCAACCAAATTTCGGTTACCCCACAACCACACTGAGGGTGTCACAACCGAATGGAGGTTGTCAGAACCGAATTGAGGTTGTCGCAACCGAATTTATGTTGTCGCAACCGAATTGAAGTTTTCACAACCGAACTGAGGTTGTCACATGCAAATTGAGGTTGTCACGACTGAATTGAGGATGTTACAACCGAAACGAATTTTTCACGGCTGAATTGAGATTTTCACAAAGGAAGTGAGGTTCCCACGTCTGACTTTAGTCCCCACAACTGAAATTCGGTTGAAACAATTTCGATTCATAATTAATTCAGTCGTGACAACTGAATTTTCAATTGCAGTTGTTATACCAACAACATTTCCTATAATTTCAGATGTACCAAACTTAACGGGCTAGACGCTGCTGAAGATGATGCTTCTCAAACATCGAAATGATCGTCCAGCGAATGTGAGTTCGAATCCCACCAGCGGCATTTACATTTTTTTCACTAACCGGAGAAAACATCATCTCTTAGCCTTAAAGGAAATTACAACTTTAAAACTAACTCGGATCTAATAACGCATTTACACCGCCGTTTATCGCGGCCTTTAATCTTTGCCGTTTACACCACCCAATTTGCACCACCCAATTTGAGATTAAATTAACATTTCAGGAGGCAACTCCGTGCATAGACAAACTTCGCGACGAGACAAAATTATCGACGACGGCGTTACAACAGAAAAATTAAGTTGGCGGCTTATGGATTTGCCAGTTTTGTAAAACTTTGGAATGTTTTTGTAATAACTGATCCTTTAAAATTGTATCAGTGGGTCAAATCGAGCCAGTCGACAAAATCAACTCACAGTTTAAACCCATACGAACCATTTGTATTGTCGGCGACGATACAAAAGTCGTTTTGGTGGCGGCGACGCGTTGGAAAATTATCGGTCGGCGTCCGCCTGTCAAACAGTTGATTTTTTGTGTATGTTTTTATTATGGTTGTATTTTTTTAGTAACTAATAATGTTGAATCTAAATGTACACCAGTTTAAAATGTGGTTAAAAATTAAACTTCAGTTTCTACAGATGTTTTTGTTTTTATTATGGTTGTATTTTTTAGTAACTAATAGTGTTGAATCAAAATATACACCAGTTTAAAATGTGGTTAAAAATTAAACTTCAGTTTCTACAGATTAAAATTGTATGAGTAATCTTCTGGGTTAGATCGGGTTAACGGAGTTAACCTTCGAAATGTGTTAATCTTGTTTGGTGTAAATGCCGTATTAGACAACTAAACTTGAATCATATGGTAGGGTCAAACCAAAACAGAACGAGCAAACTACAATCACAATACTGCTTTCTATAAATAGAACTTTCAAAAACTTCGGCATCAGTAGTGGTATTCATGCAAACAAGAAAACCTTGAACTTTTGCTCAGCGTAAGTATGCCCCAAAGCGTTTCGTGAGGCACCAAATAAAGTTGCTCAGTGTATCTGTGCAGCAATTGTCAAAAAAAGGCTGATAAAGTAAATAAACGAAGTAAAATTAAAAGTATAAGCTTCACCTATTCCATTATTTTATTTTTTTCACATAAATCAAAAACCCTCTCTTTTTTTCAATACAAAAATATTGACATTGAAATGTCAAAAGTTTTCACGTTCCTTTTTCCAGGTTTGCTCAGCAAATTTGCCTCGAAAACTTGTCGCTTTGTATGGGAAATTCGTTTGTTTTGACGTTTGCTGTGCAAGTTTACGATGTTTTCGAGTTTACGAGGTTTTTTCAAGCTTTCATGAAGACCACTTGTTAGTGTAAGTAGAATGCAACGTGTACGTAGTGCCAAATAAGCACTCGACACGATAAACGACTTCGGTTAGTGACATGTGTGAATACACACCGCAGTGGCTTAACGTGCTAGACGCTTAACATGGAAACTTCTTAAACATGGAAACGATCGTCCAGAGAATGTGAGTTCGAATCCCACATTTACATTTTTTTCACTAATAGGAGAAAATATGATCACGATAGACTTAAAAGAAATTACAACTTTAGAAATTGGTATCAATTCGGTGGCAGAAAACGAATTTGGCATCAATTTGGTTGCAATGTCGAATTTTCGGGAACAAATATAAAAATCGGAAATTTTGTATTAAAATTTTATGATTGTTGACAATTTAACTACCGATTTTTATCGTTAAAAAGTTACAGAATTTCGGTGCAGTTTTCTTAATTTTACTCATGCAATACAACTTAAATCTTTAAAAGAAGTATTTGCTTAATAAGAATGTGTACCTTCACTCGGCTAAACTGAGAATCGCACATCAGTTATTTATAAGAGTTTAGCCGTTTCCAGAACCATACACCAGCAACGCCGCCCTTTCTCAATTTTTCTCGAAAATTCGACATAGTTTTAATAGTTGGTGGTTAGATACCATCTGTTCGCCATTGTCGCAGACTGTTCCCCCGATATCTTCAAACATTCGTGGCGACTTGGTATATGGTAGCTTTTTAATTTGCAACGACGGTATACTTTTAGATGCTATTAATATTGGTCAATCAAGTTGCAATACACACCACTAACTTCGTCGGTAATGTTACGATAAGTGACATATTTATATGATTGTTAAGCCGAACACGTAAAATTTATTAAGCATATTTGTTTTGAAAAGAAGTAGAATAGTTTAAATACTTTATTTAGTAAAACAAAATTATTTCAAAAGGGTATCAAGCGGTTTAAGTCAATATCGACAAAATATTGCGAATCAACATAAAACATTTTAGGTTTCATTTTGTTGCAGGATATTATTTTTGTGAACCACTTAATTGATCTTAACATTTAATTATAAGCGATTACTATACGGTGAAAGGTCATGCGAAAAAATCGAAATTGGAAGGGTTTAGCTTAGCTTATTATTTAAATTCATATAACATTAATCACTTGGGTCTTACATAGACAGTTAACAAGTGAAGTTAATATAAAGAATTTAAAAATGACTACCAGATTAGATTTCCATCTGTTTAGTGCAGGGCGTAAGATGCCTCACCACCACTATCATAGAATAATTTGGTAAAAACAGAATTATTTGAATTTTAAATTAATAAAAAAAAAAAGACTCTGTATAATCCTAAACAATGGATTTAAATAAAATTTATATATTTTAACCAATCTTGTAAACTAAACCTCGTAATAAATTTCATTTCAATTTAATGTACTAGTTTGTTCACCTACTACGAATGTACGAATTCGGTTATGGTATTTGTTGGTCCCTGTCTTTCATTCAAGGTCCGTACACACACATACACCCACACACATGCTAAAACTCTCAAAAAGTAACAGTAAGTTTTCCATTATTGGCATGTCAATGCTATTTGTTGTTGTTTGTTTTTGACCGCCAACGCAAACAATAACAAATACCCTCACACAAACTTACACCTATTGTCACTTCGTGCACACAACCGAAGAACTTTTCCCTGCTCAGTAGGCATAATGTGTGGTTCGTTTCATTTTTTATGAGTTCGTTAGGAAAAGTGCATGTTGTTGTGTTGTTTATTTCCCTAAATTGTTGTTATTTTGCTTAGTTTCCTTTTCGTTTGTTTTCTGTTGTTGTTAATGTTTACTTTGGTGGTTCTGAAACGACATACATTCAAATTATTTAGTTATGAATATTAGGCGCACTCACTCACACCCACATGCATATGCCCACATTTGTATGAATGAAATGACAGTGAGGAATATTCGTTTAGAGCAACTGTCACTTTTAACAGGTACAGTCAAACCTTAATAACACTGTGTGTAATTTTTTAAGTCAAGGAAATATAACCATATAGGGACACCACTACATGATAAAAGACCAAAAAACCCGTGTCTCCCAGTTTTGCCCAAAGTTATGCACTTTTTTTATGTCATTTTTGCAAAAAAATTATCATTTTGTCAGGCTCATCTTAGGATCTTAGGTACATTTTTTTAGTTGATTGTTTCCTTGAATTTTGAACAGTTTGCTACCTATGGACCTGCCCTGAAAAAAGGTAAGAAAATCGAATTTTTTAAAGTTTTTGCGATTTTGACCTTGAAGTTGAAGTTTTTTAGATTTGATTTTAACATGTTCTTTATGACAAGAGCTACAACTTTCCCTCAGTGAGTAAATCAAAATTCCGAACGGTTTGCAAGAATGAGCCTGACAAAATGATCAGGTTTTTAGAAAAATGACACCGAGACCACAAATCTTTGGGCCAATAAAAAAAGTGTATGACTTTGGGCAAAACTGGGAGACACGGGCCTGTTTTTTGGTCTTTTATCACGTAGTGGTGTCCGTATATGGTTATATGTTTTCGTGTTGCACTGTGTAATGGTAGTCTTGCTAAGCGGGACTACCGCAACCGTATCCTCGGTAGAGGATAACGGGAATAACGAATCCGCGGTGCCTTCGTTAAGGCCAGGAGCGACTGATCCACAATGGGCGGCTCCCTGGTCGTGTCGAAGCCCAGGCTACTATTAGGGCCAGCAGGTGGCCAGAAGTGAAGATTAAGCCGTCCCGAAAAAGGCCGGCAGAGTCCGGGGACGTAGTATAAAAGGCTACAAGTGCCCGAAAAATACTCCGCGACATGACAAAATGATACCGCCATTTACTAGGCACCACACCATAGGGGGTGCCCTCAAGAGAGGTGTAAATAGCAGCGTAACGCCTCCGTGGTCCCCCCAGTCAACTCAAATCCAGAAGCGTCTGTCCCATAATGGGCGGCTATCTGGTCAGCGTGTGTTCTCCATATTAGGGGCGGGCTGATAGGTAAATCACATTGCGGCTAGGTCCAAACCGCTACGAGTATGGTTCTGGAAAGAAAAACACTAATGAAAAGGTAAGAATGAGGAAATTTTGTTACGGTGCACGGAGTAATGACACCAGTGCATGCTGCTTTGGGTAGTGCGCGAGCAGGATACCAGTCGTCGATATCAGGAGACTGCAATGCTACCCCGGTTAACTTAGTACACTGCAAGGAAAAGCTTCATAAAATTTATGAATTCGTTCCTCAATTTGATGGAACAATTCTTCATTTTCCAACCTACGACACATTTCATTGAATTGATTAAGAACATTTCATCAATCAATCACTAATAGTTTACGTCTATACAACGAAAATGCTACATCAAGTTGATGTAAATTTGTCATCAGTTTGATGTAAGTTTGTCATCAAGTTGAAGTACATTTTTCACCGTATGATTTGAATTGTTCATCAATTTGCTGTACATTTTTATCAATTATATATAAGGTTGTCATCAATTTGATGTAAGTTTGTCATCAATGTGGTGTAAATTGGTCATAATTTTTATGTAAATTGTTTGTTAATGAGTAGCCAAAACATTTTGAATACTTTTCATCCTAAAAAATCCACCATAACAGGGTAAAAGGTGGTCATAGCATGGATAATGTTTTCTGTCCATTGCACTATTTCTTTTATGTATTTATTTCCAATTTTCTAAAACTCTTTTTCTCCTTCTCTTTATTTTTTCAATAATACGTCCATATTTTGAATCGATCCCACTAATTATTTCCAAATTCCAATGATGAAGATATGCCAACAAGGTA
The DNA here is from genome assembly GCA_963931995.1 of Phaonia tiefii. NCBI lineage: Eukaryota > Metazoa > Arthropoda > Insecta > Diptera > Muscidae > Phaonia > Phaonia tiefii. The sequence goes on along the minus strand of OZ008368.1, from coordinate 259,550,626 downwards.
ATCAATTCAACAACTCTGGAAAAGTTGAAGAAACACACAATCTTCAAATTGAAAAGCTTTTTCATTAAATTGACGAAATTTGGCATCAATTCTGTGCAGTACAACTGATGAACAAATACCATCGATTTGATCTAAAAATTTTCTTTATAACCTCAGTGTAGATAATGCTACAAGTACAACAGGGGAGAAGGAGCCAACACCCTTTAATCGAAGCACTGTGTTAAAAAGGACACCTCCATCAGGACCAAATGCAACCGTTGTACTGGATGTAGAGACAAATCTGGGTTTGTCGGAAAATGTGAAAGGGGATGATGTAACCCCAGTTGAAACTGATGCATTTTTCGTACTAGAGGAAATGATAACAGGGATTATAAAAGTAGACTACGTTAAGTTCCATAACAATGTCAATCATGTCATCAAAGATCAAGTGAGAGCGATAAAGGTCATATATTATAATATACGTGATGAAAGAGGCAATAATTAAAGTTTTGAAGTTTTATAACGGTCCGGAAAGGAGTCGGAATAATGGCGAGACTGCTACGCAGACGTCTCCAATAATTCGGCATAGTAAAGGAAAGGCTACAAGTTGAGCCCCAAAAAAAATTAACAATAATATTAAAAAGTCTTCGGCCACAGGAAAACCTAGTGTTCGTAAGTCTTCTGCGGTCACACGCAAGCGGTGGTAAACCCTCCCCAACTACGGGGAAAACTAAAAATCTCCGCCCCTTCCGGAAGCGGAGAGCTGATCTTCGACTGGCCACTAGATTGGTTAGTCAACTCTCCGCACGGCCAGTCGCCGCACTCAGTCCTGCACAGGTAAACACTTTGGGGTGGGCTAAGGGCGTCTATGAGGGGTCCAAGTCTGTACGGACAAAGCTTCCTCTGGCTGTTACTAAAAGACACCCGTCAGTGGAGGAGGATACAAAACCTGGTCCCTCATCTAAGAGGCATAAAAGCCACCCAGTGTTCGGCAAGTTCTTTAGTGATGTCGCGAAGGACAGCCTAATCATTGGCGTTTTGGATGAAGGTTCCCAGGATGGACGTAGCCCCAACGATAAATGGCGCCTAGTCGAAGGAGCCCTTCTTACGGAGTTCATGGACATCGTCAACCACAACCCTGGTCCTGTGCCAATCTGCGAAGACGCGGGATGGTTCCAGGGAAGTATTAAACTTATCGGCTGCTCTGATGAACGAGCAGCGCGATTGTATAAGTCCGCCATGAGTCGGATAGGTGAGGTTTGGCCGGGGGCCAAACTCAAAGCCGGATATAGGATATACCTTCTAGACCAAGGGCTAGGGTTTGGGTACCATCAAACTCATCTACTGACCCACTGGACATCCTAAAGATCATCAGCCATTAGAATCCCTCCATTCCTGCAAAGGAATTGGAAGGTGGTCAAGGTTGAGGATCCTGTAGGAACCTCCCGGCAGGTAGTTTTGGTCATGAACCAGGATTCCTTAAAACCCCTAGAGGAGTCCAAAGGCCAAATTCGGTTTGGGTTCATGAGCATACCCCTCAGGGTATACAAAGTGGATACGCTGAGTGGCAAACTGGCCGAGTCGAAGTCAGAAGTCACAGATGTAAATGCTGGGAAGCATTCTGAAACGGCGGTAGATGCTGAAGAAGCACTACTGGATGACGACAGTGGCAGCATCATCGACCTGTGGGGCCGCTCTGCCTGGCTCCGAGATGGGTCCATCACTAGCAAGGGTGATCACGAGACAACCGTGATCGAGGTAGCCGGAGTTGAAGAACCTGTAGACGATGAAAGTCCTGCAGATAAATCTTCATCGCAGTAAGGCAGCTTCTGCCAACCTCATTCTCCATCTTGCGATGGGTGGATCCGATGTGCCCCTGATACAAGAACCATGGACGATCAATGATCTTATATGTGGTATCAGGTGCAATGGATACAGGACCTTCCTACCAACCCCAGGTAGGCCAAGATCTTGCATACTCATTAAAAACAAATTTAATGCTCTTTTATTGCTGAATTTTAGTGACAGCGATACAACCGCCATAAGCCACTCGCTGGAAAACGGCCAGCGGGACATCTGGCTGGTTTCATCGTATATGGCACACGACCATACTGAGTCACCCCCTCCGAAGTAGCGTCATTGTAGGTGCCGATGCCAACGCGAACCTCACAATATGGGCGAGTACCGGCACCAATGATCGAGATGAGTCTCTTTTTAATTTCATTATAAGCGAATCCTTGACTATATGTAATAGAGGCGAGGAACCGACCTTCATAACTAGTATTTACTAGACCTAACTTTACTCCTTGGAGCGATTGGAGCGTACTTTCTGATCACTCATTTTCTGATCATTGATATCTACAGTTCCACATAAATATCGAACCTCTGAAAAAAGAATTTTTTTAAATTATAGGAAATCGGACTGGAACGCCTATCGTAGGCGCCTATGGAAACTCTTAGGTAACCATCCGAATATTCCAACTAATGTGCCAGAGGTGGAAGAACTAGCTGGCAAATTTACTGATGCGTGCAGGAATACGCTCAATGAATCCTGAAAGACCAGTGGTTATAATGCTGCCAAGGGTAACAAAAAACCTTATTGGTGGAACGCTGAGCTTCAGGATCTTAGGCCGGGTCCACACTGGCGTTTTCTTGTCGCCCGTTTTCAAAAGCTCTAACGCAAAAAAAAGATCAACGTTGGGTTGTATACGTTGATTGTGTATACTTCTACGAAAGCTTTTGAAAACACGCGACAAGAAAACGCAAGTGTGGCCCCGGCCTAAGATCGTCCATTAGGTGGCTTTTCAACAAGGCCAAAAAGAGCGGCGACCAAAGGGATTGAGACGTTTACAAGATTATTCTTAATCTATATAAAGGTGAAATCAAGAAGGCCAAACGGAAATCCTGGCGAAACTTCTGTGAATCCATTGAGAGAACCAACCAGACTGCACGCTTACGATGTGTGATCGCTAAAAACCCACCGTGTGCGGGGTTCTTAATGAAAGGCGTTGGAACGTGGTTGTAGTCGTTTGAAGAGTCTCTTGGGATTCTCCTGGATACCCACTTTCCCAACAATGACAAGAATGTTGGTCATCAGCCAGAAGAGTTAGGCGGAAACTCACCTAGCATAATAGTGCTCAATAGTGAGTTCCGTCTCCACTATTATGGTTAACTTCTGTCAATGAACTGCTTCTTGAAGTGGACAGAGAGCCGAATGCCAGGTCTTTGCCTATGCCGATGATATTGCTATCATCTGTACGGGTAGAAACCTCAATTTACTTAGCATTCGTACAACCAGCCCACTTAGTCTGATTTCGAACTGGACCGCTAACAATGGACTATCACTTAAACCACTTAAAACCGAGCTTCTGTTGTTCTCTCGGAAATATAAAATACCCGCATTTGAACTGCCGTCAGTTAAAGGGGTTCAATTACAGTTGACCGAAAAGGTCAAGTATCTGGGAATAGTTCTCGACAGAAAACTGTCTTGGAAACCGAATGTGGAGGAGAGGGTGAAGAAGGCGTCTGTTGCTTTTTACTGCTGTAAAGGGGCGATAGGAAAGCACTGGGGACTGTCTTCTAAGATCACCATGTGAATTTGTACGGCAATAGTCAGACCAATACTTCTCGATGGCACCGTAGTTTGCCAGTTGCTTTTTACTGCTGTAAAGGGGCGATAGGAAAGCGCTGGAGACTGTCTCCTAAGATCACCATGTGGATTTATACGGCAATAGTCAGACCAATACTTCTCTATGGCACCGTAGTTTGATGGAGGTCCGTCCAAAATAAATATATTCTGAATTCCTTGATGAAAATTCAAAGATCAGCACTGATTAGCGTTAGTGGGGCAATGGCCACGATGTCAGGCACTGCACTTAGTGTTATCCTGAACATCTGTACTCCTGATATCATGGCCGAATCGACAGCCGCTATATCACTGGTGAGAATCAGAGATTGTGGCGTTTTGATATCGGGGCATTCCGGACACGCTGAATTACTACACCGGATCAACTCTATTCCCGTTAAAACGGACTTCTAAGGACTTTTATTCCGAACAGGAATACCTGGGAAAAGTAACTGGAAGGAAACGCCAGTCGTATCAGATTTTTCACGGATGGATCAAAGTTGGATGAGCAAGTAGGCTATGGGGTCCATTCACCGGACCTAAATGTAAATATCTTCTTGTATAGTGTAGTGTATTTCACTGTAGTATATTTCAGACGGAAATTTCCGCCATACTGTAGCTTACTGAACTACTCAAAAGTAGTGTCACAACCCTCCGGAGAATATGTATCTACACAGACAGCCAGGCTGCCATAAAATTCCTGGAAGCCATGTTTGCTACGTCCCTGACGGTGATAGAATGCCACTCATCACTTAGGGTGATGGCAGAGTATTTTGACATCAGGCTCATCTGGGTACCGGGACACAGCGACATTCCAGGCAATTGCGTAGCGGATGCGTTAGCTAGACAGGGCACTACGACACAGGTTCTGCCGGCAAAATAAGGTGTTAGTATGCCAATCTCTACCTGCCGTTTGCAGATCAGGCAGTGGGCCGATAATATGTTCAAGGACAAGTGGAGACTTACTTCAAAGTGTAAACAAGCCAGTGTCCTCTGGCCACAGGTGGACAGAAAGAGGATTAGGCAACTACTTAACTTGCCGAGAGGCAGGTAATCCACAATGATAGGAACACTTACGGGACGTTGTATTGTAGGAAAACACGCCCTAAGATTGGGACATAGAAACTCCACTCTCCGTAGATGCTGCATGGAAGAGGACGAGGAAACGACAAAACACCTTCTCTTGGATTGCCCTACTCTGGCAGGACTGAGAAGTAGGATATTCGGAACACATTTAGTTAGCACCGTAACACCACAGGATATTCCTGTAGGTCTTATAGACAAATTCATTTAAAGGGAAAATTGGCTAGACGACTAGTGAATAGTTGCTATAGAGGAAACTGCAGGTATCACAATGGGCTTCTTTAGCCTAAGTGTGCTAGACAGCGTGCTGTCTTGCAGCCTTATCAACCAACCAACCAAAGGAAAGGCAGAAGGGATCAGAGACCCTACCGATGCTACACCGAACTTGGTGACCCCGAATAGGCCTAAAAAGCGTCGCCAGCGAAGAAGTGTCCTGTACCCCAACCAGTGGAGAAACCCGTCGAAATAGCAGAGCGAGCAGATCAAGCCCCAACTACGGCAAATGAAAGCAAGTGGATAAAGGTGAAAAACGGGAAAGGACCAGAATACGCAAACCTAAATCGGGCACAGTGGTAATATCTGCTAAAGGAGGCTTGAGCTACGCAGATATCCTAAAAAAGATGAAGTTCGATCCCGATCTGAAGGACCTATGATATGAAGACAGATATGAATACGTTAGATATGAGATATCAACGCTGCCGAAATGTTCAATAAGAGGATAGAGAACTATCTCGAGGGCCGAGGCGATAGTTCATAAATCGCAGCGCAACGCTTTCGACCACTTAAGAGAGCCAACAAATTAGCTTGAGTTTTTGAATGTTTTTTTGTTTTGATTTCTTACGAGTTACGCTAATAAACTGAAAGCAAATCGTAGGGCGATCTATCAAAGTGAACACATGCAAACAACACACACAGCGTTAGCATCATATACATACAACAATAGTCTCTGCCTGAAAATAAGTATGATGGTATTGATGTAGCGGCAGCGAACAAACAAGTAGGTCGCCGTCGCCAAAGAGTATTGAATAGTATAGGGAACTCATGGAACGAATTGTATGACTCAAACGCTCGGGCGGCATCTGGCGAATGATTCAAAACGTATTACTCTCTTTTTGCCATAACTTGGTGCATTCATAATTTTGATGTGAAACATTGATGCCTTTTGAAACATGTATACTTTTTGTATTGTTTTATGTAATAACATTGTCGAAGTGGTGCATTTATATTGAAATATTCTATAAAGAGAATAAAACTCGTTTATGCTCTTTTACTCAGACTCTCTACATGAGAGCGGAGAAAGAGTGCAATAAATTCTATATACTATTCAATACTTTTCATCGTCGCTCTGTTTGTGACAAAATAAAAACAATTATTTCAGTGAGCTAAATATTGTTTTGTTTTATTTAAAAAATATTACATCTAATGTTAAAGCAGATGTAAGAAAAAAGAAAGTGCAATAGAAAAGGAGCCTTCAGTACAAAAAACAACGATTTCAAACCACAACAAAACAATTTTAAACTAAATTTTATGTATAATGGAAGTAAGCACATTTTGTATAATGGTTTTTGAAATTGACTGCATTCTGGGCATCATATAAACCTTGATCAATACTTATTAAATGAATTTATTAATGTTTAAAAGAGCTTGCGTTTTTTTATTTTCCAATGTAACATTTACTAATGTGTTCATAGAAATCGAACAGGTACCGTGTAACAAACACATCGCCCGTGAGTTCGAACACTCATTGATTTTTTATTTTAGGAGAAATCAAGCTGGAAAAAAAACTCAAGAGGGGGCGGTATTCAAGTGAACGGCAGTGTATATTAGGGTGTGCCAAAACACAAAAGTGTAGAATTTTAGCGCTCCACAAGGCTGTTTCTGTTCAAACAGAACTTAGTAACACTCCGTTCAAATTTCAGCATAATTGGTTAATATAATATTTAGAGGTTGTGGTCATTTTTGTGGTTTAGGTAGAAGAAACACATAAATACATTATTTTACGAATGGATTCGTTTCGAAAATTTGTGTAAAAAATGTTATTATATTACCTTGGCAGCTCAAAGATATTACTGGGGTGTATTGGAAACATATTTTAACTATTTGCAAACCTTATGTGCATACAATAAAAAGAAAAAAAGTATATATAATGAAGGGAAAAGATAAAGAATTTATAATTTTGATTAAAGAATTAAAAAAGTATTTTTTAAATTATATTTTATTACTTTTTTTATAAAGTGCCTCCAGCCATTACGCAACTTTGTCTTTAAAAATCCGGTATTAATTGGCTGAGTTATTGAAGTCTTTATTAAAACAAAAATTTTGCAAAAATGCCTGCAAAACTTTTTTCGTGATCCTTTTATGCAAGCTTCATGATGCTGGTAAAATTTTATAAAAATAAAGCAAAATTCATTTTTGTTTTAATAGAACTCAGATAATTAATAACGGATTTTTAAAAACAAAGTTGCGTTTTACTCATTAGGAAACGTCCCTTTTGTATAAATTCAAGAGTATTATTGTTTCTATATAAAAGAATGTGTGAAATCATCGCCGCAGTTGAAAAATGGAGAAAATAATCCAAAAAATATCTGTCTGCTGGACAAATACACACAAACTTCTCATATTTTCATAAATAACGTATATATCGTTTGAACGGCCTAAGTTTCTTCTTTTTAAATACCGTGAAAAAATGAAAATCGGTTGATAATCAACTAACTTACAGGCTTATAAGTGCGCAAAGGTACGCAAAACCAAGTTTTTTGGGGGTGTTTGGGAAATTTCAGAAGAAGATTCTTGTTTCACTCGACAGCACCTACAAGAAAAATACTATCTCTTTCCAGATCTGAGATCTCTGAAATTTAACGGATTATGTTTACGAATTTTTCACAGCCGGTGAGAATGCTTAGAATAAGAGGAAGACCTAAGAAACGAATCTTTTCTGATGCTTCATCGGGACGCTATCAGCATCAGAGTGGGAGATTGTAGCAGACCATACATAATTATTAGTTGAATTACATTTTGTTTATTTTATAATTTGAGTTATCAGTTTTTATTTTCATTTTTCGGTTATATTTTAGTTGAATTCCTTGAATAAGTTTTGCTAAATACAACACTGTATGTATGTTCATTCATTAATTTAATACAACTCTGTTTATGTAAGTTAACGAGTATATTCTCACTGCTCATTAATACAACTCTGTTTGTTATGACAATTAGCATACAGTATATGTACAACTCTGTGGCCGCAAACTGTATAAAAGTAGAGCAAGTTGCGGTGATGAGATCACTTAGCTTTCTGTCTTCAACGAGTAAATAATAAGTTCCGGACGGCTACTTTTCTTCAGCGAATAAAGCATGAAACACATAGACGACGACAGGCTACCGACCACAACCTGTCAAAAATAAAATACATGCGTTTATGTGCAAGTGAATATTTTAACGACGGCAAGGCGACACGACTGCAGGTTGTTGTCTATGCTACTTATGTAGCTGTAGTTGAATTAAACTAATTTCTATTTGTGTGGGCGACAATCAACAGGTTAGAGCTGTCAATGCCTGAAGTGGCACCACTGACAGAATAATCAACTGTTTTCACAATTTTTGTTATGTTTGTAATAATATTTATTAAATATTCTCCAGACATTTTATTTTCTTCTAACACAAATAACACAATAACACAAACGTCAACATTACAGATCAGCTGTTTACTTTGCAGTTGCCGTCTTGAAAATAATTCAGTAGCTGCCACACGTCTACATTTGCAGTCAGCGGCATTTGTAGTCGTGTGTTCATGTAGCCTGTCGTCGTCTATGTGTTTCATGCTTAAGAAATAAAGTAATAAAGTGTTTTTTTTTAAATTCAACGTCTATCATGTTTATTTTCATGAGGAAAGTCTATGACTTAAGGGATGGACCTGTTTCAGTTATTAATTAAAATCGTACCATGAAGAATTCCATCTGGTTAAGACAAAGCAATTAAATGATCTTTAATTAAAAAAATTAAGTCTCTATCATCATTGGTTTGAGAGCAGTGGTCGATCGAAAACACACTTAGGGGGTGTCCTATTCAAGTGATGAGGAGTGTACAAAGTTAATTGAATCATTTTGCGTATCAGTAATATTTTTTTTATCATATAACTTATATGACTAGTTCAAACATATCCATTAATGTGACCTAACTATCAAACACGGCAGATTTCGACCTGAATTTTAGTAGGGGGAAACACAACAAAAAAAAAATAATAATGTATAACACTTTTAAAATAGGACGAGTAGTTTAGAAGATTACCCCCTAACTACAAACTAACAAATTCACAAACACTTCCCCTTTATAATATTACAAGCAAACCCGGCAGACTTCGTCCTGAATTTAAGTAGAGGAAACAAAGAAAAAAGAAGACTATAGCACTCAGTGATAACAGAACACTATACTGGTGAAAGAATATTTATAATCGGATCAGTAGTTTAGTACATACAAACTAACAAACTCAGAAACATTTGATCTTTACGAGTATAATATTAAGTATTGATATAGATAAATATATAAGTGTAGAAAACCCAAAGTATGTCAACTGTTAAATATAAATCAAATTACGAGATCAGGTTCTATTCATAGTGGATAGTGGATATAGGAGTAATTTCAACAGCTCCAAATGATGTAAATGTAAAAATGTATATTTGTACCTCGATACATACTAAGTGGTGACGACTCCAGTACAAATGTTATCGAGCATTCTATGATAAAGTGGAATTCATAGCCATTTTAAGAATGTTGAGTTGTCCATTTTGCGGTTTCAAAAGTAAACGTAAATAAAAGACATAGAAAATATTTTTTTTCATGATATTTCTTTTTTATTATAAATTTTGAACGTTGACATTATGTGTGAAACACTACATCATTTAAATGACCACCACGCGAAGTGTTGCAAGCATTGATTCTTTTGAGGTAATTTTCGACCACTTTTTGACACATATTGGGCGGTATCTCAGCCATAACTTGACGAATGTTGGTTCTTAAGTGCTCAAGAGTTAAAGGTTTATCTGCATAAACACGGTCTTTCGCGTAGCCCCACCAAAAAAAGTCTAATGGTATGTGGCTGTGCCAGAAACACCATTTTTGTAGTAGGTTTTAATAATTTTTTATGCGTTGTGTGATAGTTAAGCGATCCATTTTCGTCAATGTCAGACTTTCAACTGAAAAGAAAAAAAATTGGTTTAACAACTTAGTTTGACAGATATCGAATTCCAGCCGCCCTATACTTTTGAAATCACGAAATGGAAAACCCTTTATAATTGTGCAGAAATTAGGAAGATTGTATTCTTGCTTAAATACCCAAATTTATTCTGATCGTTTATTTATAGATATTATATCTGCAACTTTCATTTGGTCGGTGACTTATAGTGAAATTTTACGTAGAACACTTCTTAAATACACACCAACCCCCTAGAATGCTGTTTTGTGGGTCATTTTGGCGCCAACTCGGAATATGTACGAAATTAACCCTTAAATGGATTTTAAGTTTTGACTTAATTTTGGCATTCAAGTTGAAATTTGGTTTGTTAAGAAGTAGAATTTTATGGGGAATATTTTTGTGGTACATTTTAACCCTTAACACCCCTGTTTTAGACTTGTATTTTACCCTTTTCAATAAATAGAACAAAAAAGTCTCATATATTGAGGAGGTTGAGGGTTAAAGTATTCCACAAAAATGTTTCTAGTAAATTTTTACATAAAATTGCTGAACACATCCTATACCTAAAATGTAATGATAACATTGTTTCCTATGCCGATTCATCAGAAGAATGTGGAATCAGAAGAGGGTGGAATTTTCACCCCCCATTAAAAAATAAATTAGACGTAAACTTTCAGAAACTTTCAGATACACGTTTATATTTTTTTTGTCCCCTATACCAGAATCCTTGTAATTTTCGGAAAAGTTTCAGTTTGGTCCACAGTGTAATCGGGAGCGGAATGGTTTGCAGTTTTTTGTACTTTGTACGCTAGTGTAATAAGTACGGGCCCCACAGCGTATGATCAATAATTGAAAACGTCATTGCGTATTACTCATACGTTATGCATAACGAAATACGATACGAAATACGCAATATGTGAGGTTGGCAACAAAGTTTTATACAAAAAGGGAACTCACCGGTTTTATGGCACATTATTTTTGTTACATGTCGTTAAATATTCTGATAATATTTGTACATACATTTAATAACTGACTAAACACACAAAGAGACGAAGGGAGCGTGTGAATTCATTAGGATTTTAGAGAGAGAAATGCAAATTTAATGGGGGTGTCATTTTACTGTTCCCTTGAAGTAAAACATAAATAAAATGTAGGGGTTTGTATAAAAAGGGACAAATTTTAACGGCGGCACGTAACCTGCACTTGTTGCGAAAGGTGATGGGAAGTAATGACCAAACAGAATGTAAAGAAGAGACGGGAAAATTGAAAAGAAAATCATGGAAAATTGACAAACATCTGCCGCACAAGGAGCATGGACGGGGACGCAAACAGAAGGAATAAATTAAGTAAAAAAAGTATTAAATGACACGGATGCTTAAAACAACAGAGAACAACGAATAAACGAAAACTCGCTGCACACATCGTAATGAGCCATTTTTGTTGTCACAAGCAGTCACCTACATTGCCAGTATCTACTAACGTTAAGTCCACAAACGTTTTTGTTTAAAGGCCGAATTTGAAAGCATCTGAAGCTACACAATACACACGTACATATTTTTAAAAACAGACTACATAATTTGAAAATATAAGAGGAGAAACACAGGGGGTGTTCTGTTTTCTGTTTTCTGTATTTTAAAAGAGACATTTCCAAGAAAACAATAAACATATTTCAAGCATTGTAGATAAAAGTTTATCTCAATTGTTCTATACTTGATCTCTGGGTATAGGGTACAGAAGTAAACTACATACATAAGCATTTAATTCATTATTGAGTTCTAATGCCAATCATTATTTTCTGTTTTGTTTTTGTCGTGGTAAAAGCTGACGACGAAAAACCTAAGCGAAATAGTAAAACAAGAAAAGCTTAACATCACTAAATAACACAAACACTTAAATACAGCAACTACAAATTTCTACACTCATACATACATAGATACATGCCCAATATACATACACTTTCCGCAAAGCCAACACACGTGTACATGTATAATTCACACATACAAATATTTACAAACGAAATGTTATGCGAAAGTCAAGGTGAATAATAGCCATCAAATAGTCCAAACAATGTGAGATGTGAATGGAAACATTTGTTTGTAAACAGAGAACAAAGGTGGATTCCTTAAGAAGCTCTAATGGAAATGAGCAAATCCTTTACAAGTGCGAGCGTAATAGAGAGAGAGAGAGAGAGACCTAGACAGAGAGAGAGAGAGAGAGAGCTAGAAAAAGCGCGCACAATTTAAACAACTTTCCAGTGCTGAATCTAAAATTATGTTAACAATGGCAGGCTATTGTTTTAACTGCTGCTAGAGAGTATTTCCGCTAGGTAGAGGGAGAACGTGAGAGGAAATATTCTATGCAGAACAATTGTGGAAAATGTGTGTCTGATTTGAATTGGGGATGATTGTATGAAAATCGTACTAAGCTTTTAATGAAATGGTACTTTTTGTTCTAATTGTTGTGTATGCGTATATAAAGGGTTTTTCAACAGAGACGCTACAAAAGTAAATCGATAGGGACAGCAAACGACGCCATTTTTTCTCCCGCTCTTTGACATTTCTCTTCAGTAAGGTTTGCTATTTCATCATGGAAAGATATATGAGCCAACTACGAGTCGAAATTATTAAAATTTACTACCGAAATTTGGAGTCAGTGGCCTAAACTTTAAGAGCGCTACGATTCGGATTTTCATCGGAAAATCATCTTCAGCGATGAGGCTCATTTCTGGCTGAGTGGCTTCGTCAATAAGCAAAATATGCGTTATTGGTCAGACAGCAATCCACACGTTATCCATAAGTCATCATTGCGTTCCGAAAAAATTACGGTTTGGTGCGGTTTATGGGCCGGCGGCGTCATTGGGCCGAACTTCTTCCGTGATGATCAAGACCGGCACATTACTGTGAATGCGAATCGCTACCGTTCAATGATAACCGAATATTTTTGGCCCCAATTGGATAATATGGACTTGGAGGACATGTGGTTCCAACAAGACGGCGCCACAAGCCACACAGCGAATGCCACAATCAGTTTATTGGAAACCAAGTTTGGTGAACGTGTTATCTCACAAAATGGCCCAGTCGATTGGCCGCCTCGGTCGTGCGATTTGACACCGTTAGATTATTTCCTGTGGGGCTACGTCAAGTCTATGGTCTATGCCAACAAGCCAGCGACGATTGATGAACTTCGTACGAATATCGAACGTGAAATTGCAGCAGTATCGGCCGATTAATGCTTGAAAACCGTCGAAAATTGGGTTCAGCGCCTGGACTTCTGCAAGCGTGCCCGTGGTGGCCATGCAAAAGAAATCGAGTTCCAGCATCGAACGTACTTTCACAGGAATAAAGAATTTCATTGGTATCTAAAACCGGTTTTGTTTTATTTAAAAAAACTTTTGTAGCGCTCTTATTGAAAAACCCGTTATTTACTTTTAAGTATAAGAAACATGAAATTTCTCCCACCAAATGTAAGGGCGGATCAATAAGTCCGTGACTTTTCGAACTCACCTCGTAATTATATGAAATGCAACACTGCTCCCATCAAGTACCACCTGTTAATACACTACTGTCAAATTTTGAGCAAGTTCGGTCATTGACTTTACGTTGCATTTTTTTAAAAATGGAAAAAAGTGAATTTCTAGTGCTAGTTAAACATTACTTTTTTTCCGAAAACACCGTCAATCAAACCAAGGAAAAGCTTGATAAATACTAAGGGGACTCTGCACCATCGATTTAAATCGTAAAAAAGTGGATTTTAAATGATCAATTGGGTTTAAGAAAGCTGCCTGCAAGATGGGTGCCGCGTTTGCTCTCAGTTGACCATAAACATAAGGGTGCATACGTGTGTAGTTTCAATGGCAAAATTCCAATAATTGGGCTACGAATTGGTACCTCATCCTTCAAATTTTCCGAATTTAGCCCCCAGTGACTATTTCCTATTTCCAAACCTAAAGAAATGGCTCGGTGGTGAGAGATTTAGCTCCAACGACGAAATTATTGATCAAACAAATGCGTATTTTATGGACCTCAAAAAATCCTTTTTTTTTGGAAGGATACAAAAATTGGAGAAACGTTGGACTAAGTGTATTGAGCTAAAAGGAGATTATGTTGAAAAATAATTTTTTTTTCCAAAAAAAAACTGTGTTTCATTCAAAAAGTCACGGACTTATTGATCCGCCCTCGTATATGCACTGATTGTATGATAACATGAGTTTGCCTCTGCTTGCAAAAATAAAACTATTGATGCTTAGAAAAGAATTTCAGGCTCCGCACAACCGTTTCTGATGCTCGCAAGAATCGATAAACGCTTCCAGTAGGAACCATGAAGTTTGAAAAAATCTTAAAACCGTTCGCAAAAGAACTGAAAAATGGATTTGTGGTTCTTGTAGAATCAAATCTTGGTTCAAATGAAACAGGTTCGACTTGGTGGAAAGTTTACATAAATTACGTCAATCACATGGCGAGTACCACTATGAATAGGCATTCGGACCCTTGATATATATTGGCGTGATATATTGCATCCCCTTCTAGAAAGCTAGTGAAGAAGAACAGACAACATCGTGCGTAATATATTTTTCCAGCGAGATTGCATAACAAAGTGTTATTGCTATTAATTTGTATATTCTTGACAGTAGTTTCGAAACTATGAGACTTTTCGGTTTAGAAATTTGCTGAGAAACAAAACCGTTCGAAATTGGCGGTTCCTCTTGAAACCGGACTCGACTGAATCGGTCCGTCGTCACTATAATGATCGTATCGAATTGTATCTGTCGGTATGAATTCATCTATTATAAATCATAAATTCTGCCAAATCCTTTAGTAATTTAAATTCAAACAAATTAGGCAATTCATTATATCGGATCCTATTATTCAAACCTTAACTTGCGTTGCAGTTGGTTGTGCAGTGATAGTGTGCGCGACTCTTGTACATGAGTACGGGGGGTTTGATCCCTGCTCTAACCACCTTACATTTCTGCCGATGGCGGTCACTTGGCTCATTGACGGCGACACTGTCGAATAATTAGAATAAAAGCTTCTTAAAATACTGATCGAAACCCGTGTAAAACTGTAGCACTCAATCAGTGAATGTATAACTAGAAAGCGCACAGATCATTGGTTTTGAGAAGCTCTCCCCAATCCCTTGATGGGATGCATAAAACAGAGACATGTGGTGGATACATTTGTTTCTTTCACAATCACATGTGGGTTCTCTGAACCTCAAACGCCGTAATTTTGACGACTAACGAAGCCATCAAGGCGAAAATGAGCACAATTTTTAATAACCCTAAAGAGTCAGCTATTATACTGTCATGTTTTTACAACAACAATACTTTAGCACACTAAAGGTGGGAAATTCAAATCTGGCATAAATTTCGGAACAGGAGTCATTCAACAATTCAAGGCAGTCACACATCCAGCCTATGAATATCAGATCATGATCGCTACAGGAGATGTGGCGTTGCAGAGGTGTACGAGAGAATCAAATATATCTTAGGCTTCCGTCCGGCTGTGGAAAAAAATCACATGAGGTGTCAGGGGACACCCAGTTGGAACGAAGTTCCTTTCGCTTAATATATTATGTACTAGTTAGTTCCAATACGCCTAAGGCGCCCGTTGAAAAATACGATAATTTAAATGGATGTTTAAAAAAAAATACTTTTTGTAAAATGATAAACTTTTTTAAAAAAATATTTTTTTTAGAATGTAATTTGTTTTAAATAAATTATATTTCTAGGTCCTTTTTTCCTTTTTTTAAGAAAATATTTTGTATAGAATGTATTTTTTTAAGTATGTTTTGAGATCCTTTTTGTAAGAATATATGATATATTTTCCCGAAAACGTAATTTTTTTAAAGAGAGGTACTTCTTTTATTAAAAGCTAATGTTTTTTTAAGAAAAGGTAATAATTTTAAGAAGATGTACTTTCTCCAAGAAAAAGCCATAATAGTAGGAATTTTTTTTTACAAAGAAGTACTTTTTTTAAGAACAAGTATTTTTAATTTTTTTTTTATATTTTTTTTAAGAAAATGTACTTATTTGAGAAAGGTTACTTATCTCAAGAAAATAAAAGAAAAGGTACTTTTAAGAAAAGGGATTTTTGTAAGAAAGATATTTTTAAGAGAAGGTATTTTTATGATTTTCAAGTTTAGTATCGGCTCGAAGTCATAGGTATGAAAAAAGAAAAAGAAGTTGCATAATTTTCCTTTCATCACAATTAGGTATTTTTTGAAGAGAAGGTTTCTTTTTAAGAAATTGTAATTTTTTAGAATTGGTCCGTTTTTCAAGAATAGGTCAATTTTTAGGAGTAGGTACTTATCTCAAGAAAATGTACTCTTTAAAGAAAAGGTAGGTTTTTAACAAAAGGTGATTTGTTTGTAAGAAAGTATACTTTTTTAAGAAAAGGTAGTTATTTAAAAAAAAATATTTTTTTAGGAAAATGTACTTTTTGTTAGAAAATTTCATTTTTTTAAGCAAAGGTACTTCTTTAAGATAAGGTATTTTTTAAGAAAATGTACTTTGTATTTTTTTTGAGAAAATGTACTTTTTTTTAAGAAAACGCACTTATTTAAGAAAATGTTTTTTTAAACATCTTTCACTTTGGATTTTCTAAATTTACTTTTTATTGAGTTTTAAACTATGTACAATATATCCTAAATATTGGATACAGGCTCCACCTAGAAAACTTCCCATTAAACAAGAAATTTCCCCACATACGTTAGTCTAGACACAAACCAAAAGAAAAGTACCCGATATAGTTGATAATACAGCATAATAGTGTTAAAAAAAGTTGTCTATTTTTTTTTATTTAGCCCCCATCCCACAATATGCGACAAGGAACTTCGTTCCAATATATTTTGGATCATTCTTTTCTTTCGTATCTAACTGATATTCAGGGATTTAAGTCGACTGCACTTATAAGCTTTTTTCAAAGTAAAAATTGATTTGCTACGAACATATATTTCTGTCTTTTCCATCCAAATACGAGTATTCTGGACTGTGCAAATAGCTAGCCTTAATGCTCCTCAGACAGTCAGGTTAATTTTCAGGTTTTGTCCTGGAGAATCTTTTTATTACCTTATAGATCTAGCAGATATTCAAGGAGTTAAGCTGAGTGAACTAGGATTTTTTTTGCGTAGTTTAAATTGGTTCGCCATTTTGGACTAATCTAATTTCCTTTTTCAGCCATTTTTGAGTACAATAACATGGGTAAATAATTGACTTATGGCCAGTTTCACAGTTGAAAATTCTCCATTTAAACGTATTTTAAATGCCCGATGATTGTCATTTAATATGAAAATTTTATGCGAGCTTTTAAATTGAGCTTTTAAATGACGAGTGTGAAACCCGCCCTTAATCATACCACGTCAGGTTCATAGATAAAGACGGCCCATGACGTTCCGTTGTATAGCAATGCTTCTTAATGGATTAAGTTCGTCAGTATTAACACTTACTTCTAGCTAACCCAGTCTAGTTTTTATGGGTCTCCGCATACGTTTGGAGCACATCAATTGGAACGCCTACACATTTGAAGAGTCTTAATGAGGCTTTCAAAGATTTAAAAATAAGTTCCGTATACAAATGAAAACACTTTTTGAGCCACAAACGTACAATCGGAATATGGGGACAAGGGGATATATCTAAAGGATAGTGTATCGTTATTTTAGGACTCGCAATGTTCACTGGAATAACTTATGTTTAAGATTCATTATTAATTAAGATTGTTCATTTCTATAACGTATAAGTTATATTTATTACTTGAACGTATACGTGTTATTTAAATGTTACTCCCTACACCACCTGTGGGTCAGAAAATTATATGTTTGAGGCAATAGAAATTATAACATAAAGGACAGAAGAACTCTGATGAACTACATGGGAAATTTGAGTATTAAATGAGTTACACTAGATAATTTTTGTTTTATACTACCACAAGCAGAAAAATAATGAAGTTATCGTATATCCAGAAACGAAATTGGGAGATTGCGTTGGCACGGACATGCTTTGGCAAGAATATGCCACGTTAGAGAACAAAATTAGGTAATATCATTCAAACAACGCGTAAATCTCAGAAGATTGCGCGAAAAATTAAAATTTCCTAGATCTAACTTGCCATTGAAGGTCAAGGTTCCGCTATATTTTTTTTAAGTCATTTCATAATTTCTTCGGTAAAAATTTTCGGAGATGTAGTGCACAGTGTGCGCGACTCTCGTACTTGTGAACATGGTTTACGATCCCTGCTCTAACCACATTACATTTCTTTCGATGACGGCAATTCCGTTTATTGACGGCGACACTATCGAGTAATTAGCCATGAAAAAGCTTCTCAAAATACCCTACGGAAGCGGTGTGAAACTGTATTTTCCAAACTGTTTTGGGAGAAACTCTACTCTATCCCTTCAAGGGGTGTAATGGTTGAGGCAAGTTTCTTTTAGCAGCAAAATTGGATTTTTTTCGTTTTTTTGCCTGGTAGAGCATTAAATGCGGATTAAAAAAAAAAAAGTTTGTGGAAGTCCATATTTTCCGAAATATAGGTATCCAAAGCTTGAATGTATAATAGCGCATAACTCTGCATTTATTATCCGATCCTGATGAAATAAATTTCATAAATCGTTAAATTTATATTCCAACTAGTCGCTCGGCCATCTGGCCGGGCTCAGGCAAGGGGGATCAACTTCCCTCTGAAGCTTAAGTCGATGTGTGACAAAATCAGAAAAATCGCGCGAGATTTTAGAAACAATTTTTTTATTTTGGTGTGTAAAAACTACAACAAAGGACAACAGAAATAAAAGACAACAACAACAACGACAAAAGACAACAACACCAAAAGACAAGAACAACAAGTTAAGATTAAACCAAAAAAGTGAGGTTAAAAAACTTTTTTTTAAATGAGGCCTCAATGGGTTAATAAAAGGAAATATATTTACACACAGAGTTATAGAGTTTGACAAAGGCTTTGTAATGAGACATATTTCAAGCAGATCCGATGATAAATACCTGAAATATGACCGATTATATACTATATCTATAGGCGTATATCTCAAGAACTTGGACCTACGGCAAAAAACAAATCTTATCTTCCAACTCAGCGAAAAGGCCTTTACCGTTGGTGAAATTTTGGTGCAGATCTGATTTTGCTGCTACAATAGTTTTATGCCAGGATCTGGTGTATAGCGCAGTTTCCATATCAAAAGTACTTCATAGTACTAAAATGTTAACGATTCCCATCTCCATTCTAATGAGAGCCGCCGCCTAATGTAGTGCTGTTGCTAATGATGTTTTAGTGTTGAGACTGTATGTGTGGTGGAAATTGTTTGTGTTTGTATGGTGAACTAAGGTGAGTTATATGGCTGTCTGTACAGATTCCTTTAACAGAATTAGACAAAATTTTCAGTCGTTTTGGAGACGTGCAAAGATGAAAACGTTTCGGGAAAAGTAAAGAAAATTAACTGAAAGTTGTCAAAGTGTCAAATTAAGACAAGAGATATATATTCTGCAAGATACAAAGTACAAAAAAAAGATAATAATAATAATTAAATTTATGTTATTTTGTTAATTAAAAAATTAGATTTTCTAAAAAACATAATAATAAGACGTTAGTTAGTTAGCTATGGTAATAAGTGTCTAGTGGAAAAAATGGGTTTACACGACAAATTGCGTAAATTCAAACGCACTAGTCCCCCCAAAGGCATTGAATTGCAAAGGCGTCGGTCTAGTAAAAATATTGTTGTACCACCGGGTCAAGTGAACGAACATTCGCTACAGGTATGGCGCGCTCTGCCACCGCAGATCCGACATGATCCCAGTATGGTTTCATTTCAAGTGGAAAATGAACGTTTACGTGGTGAGTATGAAGCCGAGGCCCAAACACAAAAAACAGCTTTGAAGGAATCTCAAAATAATCATAGAACATAAACGCCTCTTAGGAAGGGAATGAGTGATAAGTGATGATGGTTTAAAGGATGATGATAAAAGTTTCATGGAACCGTATTCATTGTCGTTGAGTTTACAGAGAAATGTCAGCTTAATAACAGTGATGATGACAACAACGTAAATGTTGATGAAATGTAAATTATTGGGTATATTTGAGGTTAATTTCGGGGTTGACGGTGGTAAAGACCTTTAATTATATCTATTGGCTATAAGTACTGGGTATATTAACATGTGTTTTTTTAAATATTTTATGTATAATATTTAGCTCAACTGGTGTTTTTTGTAGACAATTTGTTGTTCTTTTTATTTCAAAATTCAACTTCAGATCCCCATTAAACCCTAATTTCCCTTCGGTTCATTTCGTTTTGCGTAAATTATTGTAATAATCTATCAAGCGAAAAGAATCTTTAGCTTTCTGTTGTTAAAAAATATTTGTTTGTTTCTATAATTCGAAATTATTATTGGTTTATTGCCAAAAAGCTGCACATGTATCTATAGACACTCGCTTGATGTTTTTATGATCCAAACAAAATATAGAAAAACAGATCTTATGGAAATTTATATATAGTGACTTTTGATGTCGTCACGTGTCTGCTAGTCGCGCTGCCAATAAATGTCTCGTCATCGATGATAAAGGGGAAGAGGAATTTCCCTCGAAATTTTAGTTTATTTTTAGTAAATTATATCTTCAAATTATTTCATAAAGTATGTGAAAATATGTCATCTTTGGTATTCCATAATGACATTCCTATTGACGCAGAGTGGGGCAGACGTCCTGTAAACGTAGATTAAGTCATGGACGCTACAATTATTATCCGATTTTCATAAAAATTGGTACATAGTTTTTACATAGTTACACTCCGGTTCACTTATTTAAAGGCACTAAAAATTCCAAAGTCAGCAGTCTGTATCTTTTGCAATTTGTAACCGATTGCAGAATTTTAAAATGGAAATGGAAGCTAGACATCTTGAGATATAAAACAAAATCTTGACAATAGTGGTTTCTTAACCAAAGAACTTTTTTGGAGCAATTTATAAACAAAAGTCGAAAAATGTGCTATTTTGTTTGGTTCACTTGAATAAAGGCACTTTAACTAATTTTAATGAAAAACAGTCTTTCTTGTTTTTTTTAATTTATTTTACTTTATTTGGGAACTATTAGTAATGGGTACAACCCCCTTTGTTTTTAATAACTTCAAATATACGGGTTTTCATTGAGAGATAAAGAGAATTTATGTAATCCAACGAAATTTGATACCAAGCTTCCTTAATGGCCTGAATTAATGACTCCTTGTCATCAAATTGTCTACCTCCTTCATAGACCTTACGAGATAACCAACCCCAGACATTTTCGAATAGGGTGGCCAGTCAAGAATATTAACATTTTGGCTTGCAATGAACTCCTTTACTACTCTGGCGTTGTGTATAGAGGCATTATCCTGTTGCAATATCCAAGATATGGGACCAAATAGTTCACTGAACTTCGGAAAAGCTGATTTCAATAACGTTTTATAGCTAGTACCAGTCATGTTTGCACTATGAAATTCAAGATCGATGGTGGCATAGAACGTAATAGCATCCCACACCATAACGCCGCCCACTCGTCTGTGATGTCGGCTCAAAAAACGCTTTTCTTTGCGCAGATCATGGAAATAATAGTTGTAGCCATCAGGCCCATCCAAATTAAACTTCTTCATACCATCCCATACCATGTAATCTCTTGCGAATTGAAGCCGCTTTTCCTTACGAGGAGCATAAAGTGGCGGCTTTTTTGTAATTTCAGGTATTTAAGATACTCACAGCTGTTAATTACTGATGAGTTGCTCGCTTCCACTCCAGCTTGAGCTCTTATTTTTGACAAGGATAAACCAGAATTGGAAGCAATTCTGATGATTTTTCTTTTCTCATACGTAGATAAAAACAATGAAACCCTTCCTTTAAAATTTTTTCCATACCCCTCGGGGTCCTTGATGTAATTGTCGACAACTGTTGGGCTCCGTCCTATTGTGTTAGCTATTGCGCGGTTAGAATATCCTTCAGAACGGTAAACATCGATTTTAGTTTTTTCCGATAGATTTAATAGATAGATTGTTTTGCAATTTTGACTCGTAAAATGATTAAGGTGTAATAAATTGTAATAAACAAACGCTCCCTACAAAAAATCATCGCTTACTTTAAAAGTAGTAAAAAAAATAATAAAGTGCCTTTATTCAAGTGAACCAAAAAAATGGCACATTTTTGGACTTTTTTATAAATTGCTCAAAAAAAGTTCTTTAGTTAAGAAACCAATATTGTCAAGATTTTTTTTTATATCTCAAGGTGTCTAGCTTCCATTTCCATTTTAAAATTCTGCAATCGGTTACAAATTGCAAAGATACAGGCTGCTGCATATGGAATTTTTAGTGTCTTTAAATAAGTGGACCGGAGTGAACATTGGAAAATAAAAAAAATAATAGATTTTGTGCTGAAGGCTCTTTTGCTATTGCACTTTCTTTTTTCTTACATCTGCTTTAACATTAGATGTAATATTGTTAAAATAAATAAGGCAATATTTAGTTCACTGAAATAATTGTTTTTGTTTTGTCATAAACAGAGCGACGACAAAAAGTATTGAATAGTATAGAGAACTTATTGCACTCTTGTTCCGCTCTCATGTAGATACTCTGAGTAAGAGAGCATAAATGAGTCTTATTCTCTTTATAGAATATTTAATATTTATTTAACACCATTTCGACAATGTTGGTTGGTTGGTTTTCGTGGTTGCTAAAGATACTATTTAGCATCAATTAGTGTCTTGAGACATCGTTTTGCATACCACATCTCTCCGAAAAGTTCAAAGTACCGTGTCCATATCCAGTCTGTTAATCGAAGATACCTCCTTAGATCCCCTAGATCTATCTCGTGTATCTCAGTTAAGTTATGCAGGAAGGGACGTCCCATAGTCTTCAGGCGTCTATTCATCAGAGCCGGACAACTGCAGAGGAAATTCTCCACCGTCTCCTCCTCTTCTGCGTAATCGCAGGCACGGCAGTGGTCATTATATGGCAGCTTCAACCGTCTTGCGTGATTACCGATTGGCCAGTGCCCGGTCAGCACGCCAGTTAGCCTAGATATGTTATATTCTGGTCACGTGTTTCTGGATATGCGGCACGTTTCCGTCCTATCCCATCTGGTCTTCGCTCGTTCAAGGTAACACAGGAAAATAACTCTTTTGACCAACCCTATTGGTGTTGCGATTGACACCATTTGGAATTCGGTGGAAGAGGATCCTGCCTTAGCTAGTTCGTCTGCCTTTTCGTTCCCTAGAAAACCCTTGTGGCCTGGTATCCAAGTAAGAGCCACATTGGCCAGCCGGCCTTGCTCGACAAGTTTTTCCCTACATTCACTAACAAGTTTAGATGCAGTGTTGTAAGATTTCAGTGATAGGAGACCCGCTTGGCTATCTACAAATATTCTAATGGGCTCTGTTTTTCGCTATAGTATAAGTGCGGCGCAGGCTTCTTTGATGGTTCGACAATGTTATTACATAAAACAATACAAAACGCATAAATGTTTCAAAAGGCATCAATGTTGCACATCAAAATTATGAATGAACCAAGTTATGACAAAAAAGAGAGTAATACGTTTTGAATCATTCGCCAGATGTTGGCACTGCTTTTGAGTCATACAATTCGTTCCATGAGTTCTCTATACTATTCAATACTCTTGGCGACGACGACCTGCTGGTTTGTTCGTTGCGGCTACATCAATGCCATCATACTTATTTTCAGGCAGAGACTATTTGTTGTACAACAACCACGTATGTGATGCTAACGCTGTGTGTTGTTTGTATGTGTTCACTTTGATAGATTTTCCTACCAGTGCCTATAACTAGATGTTAACACGTCAAAAACGACCAAACACTCGAACATTTTAATTTTGAATAAAATTATTGTTTATTAAAATTGTGTATTTTATATTTAAATATTTAGAAATTTATATTATTATGTGCAACGAGGGTTCGTACTAGTCCCCATTTTGATGGAAAATATGAACAAATTAGAAAAAATCCTATATCTCGGAAATGGAGCGTCGAATCGAGAAACGACTAATTTTTGAATGTTTCTAAGGGGTTTCCATAAAGTGGTCCAATTCATATGAAATTGCTTTTTTTAAATCGCCAAAATAAGAAAATCGCTAAAATAAAAGAATGGCTTAAACTCGGAAATGGTGCATGCAAACGCAAAAATAATAACCAATAACTTTAACCAATGGATGCCTTTCATACAGCATCACTTGTGTTTTTTAAAAATTAAAATTTTTCTTAAAACGATTTTTTTACAAAATAAGCGATACCGTATTAAAGACATCCATTGGTTAGAGTCTCCTACGGAGGTAATAAATCATTATTTTTGCGATTGGGCGCACCGTTTCCGAGTTATAGGAATTTTTCAAACGAAGTTTCTTTTTGAACGTTGCGACGGGGACCAAATGAAAAAAAATAAACAACTATTTTTTAACACCATTATCCTACAACCCAGTATTATCAACTATATTGGGTACTTTTGGTTTGGTTTGTGTCTATACTAATATATGTTGAGAACTTTCTTGTTTAATGGGAAGTTTTCTAGGTGGAGTCTGTAACCAATATTTATAATATATTGTAGTTTTGAACACAATGAAAAGTAAATTTAAAAAGTTCTTAAAAGAAGTAAATTTTCTAAAAAAAAAAATACCTATACATATTCTTAAACAAAGAACTTTTCTTTAAAAAAACACCCTATCGTAAAGAAGTACCTTTACCTTACTTAAAAGTAACTTTTCTTAAAAAAAGTAATGTTTGTTAAAAAAAAGTAATTTTTGTTAAAATAAGTACCTTTTCTGAAAAAAGTGAATTTTCTCACAACAAATTGCCCTTTCTAAAAAACTACCTTTTCTGTAAAGAGTATCTTTTTTGAGAAACAAAATAATTTTTCTTGAGATAAATACCTACTCTTAAAAATGTACCTATTCTTGAAAAGAAGACAAATTCTAAAAAAAATTCCCATTTCTTAAACTTTCTTCAAAAAAAAAAACCTTCTGTTAAAAAACAGTTTTTTTTTTACAAAAATTCCAAAATAATAGAACAGAGATAATATAATGTTGACCTTCAACATCATAATAAAAATTCATTTTCTTAAAAGTACTTTCGCTTAAAAAAAGTAAAAATACCTTTTCTTTTCTTGGGATAAGTCGCCTTTCTGAATATAAGTAAATTTTCTTAAAAAATAACCTTTTCCTCAAAAGAGTATCACTTCTTTAAAAAGTACCTGTTCTTAAAAAGTACTTCTTTGTAAAAAAATTCATACTCTTAAGGCTTTTTCTTACAGAAAGTACTTCTTCTTAAAAATATAACCTTTTCTTAAAAAAAAACTTTAGCTTTTAATAAAAGAAGTACTTCTCTTCTATATAAAAAATTTTCTTAAAAAAAGTTTATCATTTTACGAAAAGTATCTTCTCTTAAAGATCCATTTAAATTACAGTATTTTTAAACGGACGCCTTAGGCTTGGTGGAACTAATTAGTACATAATATATAGCGAAAGGAACTTCGTTCCAACCGGGTGTTCCTCAACACCTCATGTATTTTTGTATTTCAGCGATTTTCTTATTTTGGTGATTTTTAGAAAAAAATTCTCGCATACTATTGGATCATTTTATGCAAAACCCTTAAAAACCATAAAAAATTAGTTATTTTTCGATTAGACGCTCCGTTTCCGAGATACTGGCCTAAGGTAATTTTAGTGACTTTTGATTCGAGAAATTTTAGTTTTAGCGATTTAAAAAAGAACAATGAAAAAGAAATGATGATACCGTATTCAAGACAGTTTTAAGCCTCCGATGGTGGTACAAAATTATTATTCCTGCGATTGGATTCACACTTTAGGAGTAATAGCCATTTTCTTATTTTGGCGATTATTTGAAATACATTTCTTACATACGATTGGACGACTTTATGAAAAACTCTTAGAAACCTTTAAAAACTAGTTGTTTTTTTTGGATTAGACGCTCCGTTTTCGAGATATTGGTCTTAGAGAAATTTTAGTTTTACCTTTTTTTTAAAAGAAAAGTGTTGCCGTATTCAAGACATCTATAGGTTAAAGCATCCTATTTTTCGGTATTCAGTTATGAAATTTTCGTTGCCATAAGAAGTACGTGTATGCAAAATAACGAAAATTTCATGAACGGAAAATTTCGCTCACTTTGCATTTGCTTGGTACTCAGCTCTTTACGAAAATTTCGTAGGCAAAATTAATTACAGGGTTGTTACGCCAAATTTATTTTGTACGAAAACAATTGTTTGATAATTGTTTGGGACCGCAATTTTGACATCTCGATAATTTTAACAAACAGAAGTAACACCACATGCGTTAAAAATAAAATGGAGCCCGAAGAGGAATTACAAATGATATGATAATTATATATGAAATGAAAGTGAATCAAAGATAGGTGGTATCTTTCCGCAACAAAATTTTCCATTTAGAGATAAATGACAAAATTTCTTATGAAAATTTCACAAGAACTGAATACGGGGCTTACAGAGGTAAAAAAATATTATTTTTGCGACTAGACGTACAGTTTCCGAGTTATAGCCACTTTTAGCGACTTTCTTATTTTTTCGATTTTTTGAAAAAAAAATTCTTCCATACGAATTGGACCACTGTATGGAAAACCCTTACACACCCCCAACAATTTGTTATTTCTCCGTTTCCGATATATAAAAAATTTTTCTACATTTTTCCTATTTTCCATAAAAATGGGGATGGGTTACCCCAGATTATTATAGGGTTTTCGAAAACTTTAACCAAATTCTAAATGGGCGAAGTTTCATAAATTTGATCTATAAATTGCTTACGAGAAGGCGCATAACTTCGATCCTGGTGAACACGAGCTTAACTCGAAATGGGAATAGAGGAACACTCCAAGGGGGAGTCTTATCTCCACATCTGTGGAATTTAGCCCAGAACAATGTGTTGCTAGAGCTGGAGGGATTAAATTGCGCTGCTGCAGCATATGCTGACGATCTAACAAATGCAATGCAGTGAAAATACCCCTACACATGAAGAGATGTGGTCCAGAACATTATCAGGAGACTCTCTAAGTGGGCCACGGAGAATGTAGTGGAATTAAATTCAAGGAAAGCCCAGCTCGTACTTTTTACCACGAAGCAGAAGGTTCCATATATTCATACCTTGTCTCTACGTGGTAGAGAAATTTGCTTATGGGATAGTGCGATATTTGTATCTAGGCGTGATTCTCGACCGAAGGATATGGAAAGGACCAGTAGCATCACAGTGAGCCTATATTCTTGTAAAAGGCCATGGAGGGTCTATGTGGTCTCTCCCTGAAAATAGTTTACTGGATATACACAGCTGTTGTTTGGTGGCCGATACGGGAAAAATGCACTTACCTAAGTCTGGTGACAAAATTCCAGAGAATGGCAATGGTGTATATCGTGAACCCCTACCTCTACCGATGGTTTGGGAGTTGTTACCACTAGATTTGCAAGTGACTGCAATTCCAAAAATTCACTTAATACAGCATTTACCCCGACCAATATTTGCGCATTTTGAGGGTTAACTCCGTTATTAGTCATACAATTTTAATCTACAAAATCTGATGTTTAATTTTTAACCTCATTTTAAACTGGTGCACAATTTGATGCAAATCTCCTAATTACTAAACAAATGCAACCATAATAAAACCGTCGCCGCCACCAACATTTTTTTGAAGTTCGCTCCGCCGCCGACTTTATTGGCTATCATCGGTTTAAAATGTGTGCAGATTTGACCAACTGACCGATTTGACAGAGTGATCCAATTTTAAAGGTTAATTTTCAAAAACATTGTACAAAACTGACAAAACCAAGAGCCGTCAATTTATATTTTCTGTTGTGCCGCCGTCTTTGATAATTTGGTCTCGGCGCAGAGTTGCTCTAAATTGGTCTAAGCACAAAGTTGACACCTGAAATGTAAATCTAATCTCAAATTACGACACAGATTAGAGAACAATGTTTCGCTACCTTGGCTACGATAAACTGCGGTCTAAATGCATTATAAGGCATTCCTCGCAATCTATCACCAGCACTTATGATCATGGTTCGATTTTAAGGGATCTACGGCAATCCACAACAAAAGCCGACTGTATGACACCCACTTCAAATTTTGAGTGTACTTCGCCACTCATATCCCGGGCAGGCAGGACTGGATGGGACGCATACCAGGTTAAAGGCTTCTTTACTGATGGCTCCAAATTAACTGGCAAGGTAGGGCTTGGAGGCTATTGTGAAAAGCCGGAACTAGGCATTGCAAAAAGACTATCAGACCATTGTAGTGTCTTTCAAATAGAATTCATGGCAATCGGAGAGTTTGTCCTTTGGCGTCACCACCGCTTTGGGTATCAATATCTACTGCAATACAATTCATCAGGGATGATTTTTATTTATTCGGACTTTTTTTGGTACTTTTTAATTTTATTGTTCAAGCTCGAGGCCATTCTATACCTCTGTTAATAGAGAGGAAATGTATTCCTATGATTCATGGCAAACCGTATAACTTTTTCAATAAGAGCGCTACAAAAGTTTTTTAAATAAAACAAAACCGGTTTTAGATACCAAAGAAATTCTTTATTCCTGTGAAAGTACGTTCGATGCCATTATGTATGGATCTCGATTTCTTTTGCATGGCCACCACGGGCACGCTTGCAGAAGTCCAGACGCTAAACCCAATTTTCGACGGTTTTCAAGCATAAATCGGCCGATACTGTTGCAATTTCACGTTCGATATTCGTACGAAGTTCATCAGTCGTCGCTGGCTTGTTGGCATAAACCATAGACTTGACGTAGCGCCACAGGAAATAATCTTACGGCGTCAAATCGCACGACCGAGGCGGCCAATCGACTGGGCCATTTCATGAGATAACACGTTCACCAAACTTGGTTGCCAATAAATTGATTGTGGCAATCGCTGGTGGCTTGTGGCGCCGTCCTGTTGGAACCACATGTCCTCCAAGTCCATATTATCCAATTGGGGCCAAAAATATTTGGTTATCATTGAACGGTAGCGATTCGCATTCACAGTAATGTGCAGGTCTTGATCCTCACGGAAGAAGTTCGGCCCAATGACGCCGCCGGCCCATAAACCGCACCAAACCGTAATTTTTTCGGGATGCAATGATAACTCATGGATTACGTGTGGATTGCTGTCTGACCAATAACGCATATTTTGTTTATTGACGAAGCCATTCAGCCAGAAATGAGTCTCATCGCTGAAGATGATGAAGATGACGCTCTTAAAGTTGAGGCCACTGACTCCAAATTTCGGTAGTAAATTTTAATAATTTCGACTCGTTGTTGGCTCGTATATCTTTCCATGATGAAATGGCAAACCTTACTGAAGAGAAATGTCAAAAGAGCGGGAAAAAATTTGGCGTCGTTTGCTGTCCCTATCGATTTACTTTTGTAGCGTCTCTGTTGAAAAACCCTTTATTTCAGATCTAGTCAGAGATCTTCATCAGCGGTTGTTTGGAATGATGCTATTGAAAAATTCATCAAAGTAAATGCAAACGAAATCTCATTTGAATTGCGAATTCACCATTATGCAAGTGTTCAAAAATATCGCAAACAAAATACACAAGCAATGAAAAAAAATATTTTTATTTTTTTTTCAAATATAGTCAAATAGTCAAAATAGGAATAACAAAATTGGAAAAAAGATGAACTAAATGTATCGAGACTATTTTGAGAAATAAAACGTTTTTTTTTGAAAAAAAAATATTTTTATTCAAAAAGTCACAGAGCCACACTTTCAAGTTTTTGTTTCAAGTTTTGTACACATACTGCTTGTCAAAATTCATGTGAATTGATAGCTGTGACGTAGGCTGCACGCAACTTGAAAGCAATATTCATGTTCCATAAAACTTCATGGCATCTGTACAGCTTTTTGAATCGCAACTAGGGGTTTTGTCCCGGGATTTCCCGCCCGGGAATAACCGGGAATTCCCGTCATTTTCCATTCCCGTTTTCCCGGGAAATTGCACTCGGGATCCCGGGATTTTTACATTCCCAGAAACCAGAAAAATGGTATGACATTAAAAATTAAACTAAAATTTATGTGTATACTGTTTGAAAATAATGTTAAACAACATTTAAGCCACATTCTCAATGCAATTTACAAGTTAAATTTTGGCTCTCTCATATTCACTCATGATATTTTACATAATGGCCTTTCGTTTTTGATACATAAATGTAGTTCTCCAGGTGCACAAAGACTTCTGCACTGCAGTTCGCGGTTAACCAATTTAATCGATTATTCCACAATTATTTTCAAACTGACGAAAATAGCGATGCTGATTGCGATTTTGATTGTTCTTCTTCTAATATATCTTTCGAAAAGGAGCTCAATAATGCAATTGATAATGCATCAATAAATGTAAGAGCTAAGACAAGCAATCGTTCTAAAAACATATTAAAATCGGAATTTAAATTATTTGAAGCAACTGGGAAGAGAGGTTCAAATTTAGAACATTTATATAATGCCGTTTTAACAACAAAACCAACTTCAGTGGAAAGTGAAAGGTCGTTTTCTGTTGCAGGTAACTTTGCCACCAAAATAAGAAATAAACTTTCAAATGAAACTCTAAATGCGGTTTGTGTATTAAAAAGTTTTTGTAATGAGCTTGAGACAAATAAATAAGTTTTAAACACGAATATTAATTTCTTGTGAAAAGTATTAATTTAATATATGTATGTATGTACATATTACATTTATATTTGCAAACGAGTACAAATGTCTAAACAATATTTTAAATAAACCATTTAAAAAAAATTTTTGTCTCATTGATTTCTCGTCCGGGATCCCGGGATCCCGGGAAATCCAAAAATGAATCCCGTTTTCCCGCAGTAGCAAATTTCCCGGGAAAAAAACCCTAATCGCAACACATCATTATATTTATTACCTCTACTCACAAACATTTTTAATTATTTATAATATTTTAATATTTGTAAAAGTAGAAATCAAAAAATTATGACGGCAGAATATTTGTAAGAAGGAAAACGAGAAACTGTTCATAACAAATGTAATCAGCTGTTTTCTTGAAAGGAAATTGAAACACGACTTGAAAGAGAAATTGAAAGCAAGTTCTTTTCAATTTTTAAAAGTGTGAGTGTATTAGTAAAAAAGTGTGAATGTATTGAAACTTGAAAGGCAAAAATTGACCGTGTAACCCCCGTGTTATATCTCACGAAATGTTAGGGAATTAAGAAATTTAGAATAGATAAACAATTTCTCTCATCTGACACAATTGTTTTTTTATTGGTGACTACACACCTGACCGCCGGTGCGTTGTCATGGTGGAGGAACATTTTTTCTTTGACAAATGAGGTCGTATTTACTTCAAATTAAAGTCGAATCTGTCCAACAGCTGTGAATAATATTCAAAGGTATTGTTTTTACCATTTTCAATGTAATCCATGTGTATGACACCGCATCCCAAAACAACTGTCGCCAAGAACTTATTGCCCGATAGACTCACATTGCTCTTCTTTGGTACACGTTCACCCGGGGACTGCTCCTTGTTCTCTGGATTGTTGTGATGGATCCATGTTTCGTACACGGTTACGGAACGTGGCAAAAACTTCTTCAGATTGCGGTTGAACATCTCTAAATGATCCTTTGAAGTGGTCACACCTTTGCACTTATAATCGAGTGTGAATAATCGCGACACCCATCACGCGGTAGATTTATCATGTCAAAATATTCATGTAAAATGTGATGGACCCGACCCGTGCAGTTGTGTTGCCTAAAGCAGGGTATTTTAAGAAGCTTTTTCATTGCTAAATACTCAATAGTGTCGCCGACACTAAGCGAGGTGACCGTCGTCGAAGGAAATGCAAGGTGATCAGAGCAGGGATCGAACTCACGTTCTCATGCACAAGAGCCACGCAGACAACCATTGCACCACCGTGAAATAACTATCGCCTAATAAGACCTGATAGGGCCTTATCAGTGTGGCTTTAAAAAAAAATATGTGAGTCCACTATCGCCCAACTATTCACACTACGCCAAACGACCAATACTGGAGAAAACCCACAAAAAAAAATCGACATTTACCACCTCTTTATAGATTATAAGGCTGCCTTCGATAGTACCAAGCTATGTCGGACCTTGGTATTCCTGCTAAGCTGACACGCCTTTGTAGACTGACACTGACCGACATGAAATCCTCAATAAAGGTAGGTAAAGACCTCACCGAACGAGGCAAGGTCTCAGGCTGAACGACATCCTATCATCCGATCTCTTCAACATATTAATTGAGATTATCCTGAGAAAAGCTGCAGTTAATAAGAAAAAGCTATCAGCAGCAAAAGTCACATGCTGCCCGCGTATGCTGATGATTTAGATTTCATTGGGCGAAATCTGCGAAAAGTTTCTGTAGTAGTTTCAATAACTTAGAAGGATTCAGCAAAAGTGGGTTTGGTAGTAAACGAGGGCAATACAAAATTAATGGTTTCGACAAGCAGAACATCCACCCGATTGGAGGAAAGGGTGAACGTTGATAACCATTATAATTTCAAGGAAATGGACGAATTTGCTTACGTCGGATGTGCCTTGAACAGAAGCTGTAATGTCAACCTAGAAAACAAACGGAGAATTGTGCTTGCAAAACGGTGTTATTTCGGGCTAAGCAAGCACTTCAGAGATAAGACCTTCTCTCGGGATCCAAGCATATCAGACTCTCATACAACCTGTCTTGCTTTATGACGCAGAATCTTGAATCATATCGCATGCTGATGAAGTCTCACTGGGAGTCTTCGAGAGCAAAATGCTCCGAAAAAAATTACGGTGCTATAATAGAAAACGGCGAGTATTGACGACAGATGAACCACGAGCTGTATCTGTATCCCGACATTATGCATATAAAAATAGCGCATTTACCCTGGCTAGGCAATGTCAGTAGAATAGATCAGAATGAACCAGTGCGAAAGGTATTCGAAGACATACTCGAAGGACATCGAACAAAATTACGACCAAGATTTCGCTGGAAAGACCAGGTGGAATATAGAATGGTGTTACCAACTGAAGCAGAAAAGCTGAAGATCGAGCCAGGTGGAGAAACATTTTATTCTCATTTTATAAAGCCCTTGAG
The DNA here is from genome assembly GCA_963931995.1 of Phaonia tiefii. Lineage (NCBI taxonomy): Eukaryota > Metazoa > Arthropoda > Insecta > Diptera > Muscidae > Phaonia > Phaonia tiefii. The sequence continues at coordinate 259,517,664 of OZ008368.1, read as the reverse complement.
CCTTGTTTGTACGATGCCACCTAAGTAAGGGTACGTCAATAAACAGAATTGCCGAATTTGATGCGAAGAGCAGTTTGAGGCTCTTTAAGAGCTGCCAATGCACCCTGAAAACTGCGCTCGTTGGTGCGATTTATGGACTGGCCGCATCATTGGATCGTACTTCGTCAAAGTTGATGATGGCCGCAATGTTGCGGTCAATGGAGCAAGGTATCATTCGATGATCACTGACTTTTTTTGCCCAAAATGGATTTGGTTGTCATGTAGTTCCAACAGGGCGTAGTCACACTAAACGCGATACCTTGAATAAATTGGGAGGCGGGTTTGTTAATCATTTAATCTCATGCTGTGGCGCTGTCAATTGACCGCCTCGTTTGTGCGATTTGACCCCACTAGACTAGTTATTGTGGGGGGACGTGAAGTCTCTCGTCTATAGGGATAAGCCAATCACGATTACTGCACGCTGAAAAAAACGGCCTTTGTAACATATTTTCCCACACATATTCTGCAGGAACCATGTATGTGTTTGGAACACATTTCAAACATTCATATGTTTGCAAGCTCAAACACACTTGTATTTAAATGCAAATAGTAGCATGTTTACTGGCAAACATGTATGCTTTTACGTGGACACATATGAACTACTGAAAAGTAGTGTCACACCCCTCCGGAGAATATGTATTCACACAGACAGCCATGATTGTTATAAAATCCCTGGCCATGATGGCAGACTATTTTGACATCAGGCTCATCTGGGTACTGGGACACAGCGACATTCCAGGCAATTGCGTAGCGGATGTGTTATTTGTACAGGGCACTACGACACAGGTCCTTCCGGCAAAAGAAGGTGTTAGTATGCCAATCTCTACCAGCCGTTTGCAGATCAGACAGTGGGCCGATAATATGTTCAAGGACAAGTGGAGACTTACTTCAACTTGCAAACAAGCCAGTGTCCTCTGGCCACAGGTGGACAGAAAGAGGACTGGGTAACTACTTAACTTGCCGAGAGGCAGGTTATCCACAATGATAGGAACACTTACTGGACATTGTCTTGTAGGAAAACACGCCCTAAGATTTTGACATAGAAGGTCCACTCTCTGTAGATGCTGCATGGAAGAGGACGAGGAAACGACGAAATACCTTCTCTTGGATTGCCCTGCTCTGCCCTGAAGTAGGATATTCGGAACACATCTAGTTAGCACAAATTTATTGAAAGGGCAAATTGGCTGGACGACTAGTCAATAGTTGCTATGGAGGAAACTGCAGGTATCACAATGGGCTTCTTTAGCCTAAGTGTGCTAGACAGCGTGCTGTCTTGCAGCCTTTTCAACCAACCAACCAATCCTTGTATCTCAAATATGTAATATTGAATAGCAAACACAATGTATTTGTACACAAGTATATTATATTTGCGACACGCTCCAAACACACGTTATATTTGCATACAAACAAAACAAAAACGACTGATTTTTTTAGCGTGTGGAAGGCAATATTATATTATAATACACTTTCTTGGAATAACTGGCAGGCATTGATTTATCGATCAAAATAAATATTTCATACACCTGTACAAATTTTCTTTGGTTTCTTCAATTTTCAAAAATAAAATAGCAAAACAAATCACCCATTATTAGGCAGTGTATGATTTGTTTTCGACTGAAATTCAAGCTCCGTTTAGCTGGATTTGCTATTTTTTAATGCATTTTCTTGCTTTCTAAAATGGTTTTATACTGGATAAAGCCTAGGCTTTGTGCTATTATTATACGACAATTCCAGAAATTGTTCCTACTCGGTGTGTTCAATGTAAAACGAAACTTTACCACTGTCAAGTAATGTCTTTAAATGAAGTGTCATTTTTCCCAAGAGTATTGACATTCATAATGGAAATGAAAATCTATAATTGAGTATGTATGAATTTTTTGTTGTCATTAACATTTGAACACTCCCCGAAGGGTAGAAGGGTGAATGTTATAGGAAAATATCGAAATAATTGACATTCTAATACAAATACTATGAAGGACATTTTGAAGGTTGACACATAAGTTCAACTTGTTGGGTGTTTTACTTGTAACTGACAAATAAGAAATTATTTGCTCGGAGTGTTTTTGAAGAAAATTAAGGGGGGCACAACCGGCGATTTCATGTACATAAATACGTACAAAAAAATAGCACACATTAACACTAATGGCGTTTTCGTTTCTGAAAAATAATGTTGCCCTTGTATGAGGCGACATTTAAAAATATGTTGCCATCGTCCCTATAAAGTTCTGCCTTTTTTGGGGTGAGAAATGCAACATTGTTGCACTTTTTGAGTGCCACATTCTCAGAAACGAACACAAGGCCTTGAAGTAGAGTCGCACTTCTTTCACAAACGAACACAAAAAGGCACTGTAAGGGCAAAGGATAGAAAAACTGTTGAATTTTTTCTAGGAAGAAAATCGTCAAAATGATGTTTCCTTGATGTTGTTTCCACACTTAACAGGAAAATCAACACAACATTTTTTTTACATTTTTTTTTGAGTTTTTTCTGAAATGTTGATATAATTTCAAAAATGTAAAGTGCAAGTTGTGAATTGTAAATCATGATGCCTTGTGTAATAGTCATCATTACACCGATACAATATTAAAAAAAAAAAATGTTATCATGATAAAAAATTCAATTTCCGTTCGAATCTCCTCACAACTGTATCTATTATAATTGCAAATTTTATTGCAATCATTTTAACTGTTTGATTTTATGTGTGCATTGATACTAGTATTGTATCTCATACGATTTTTTTCTCCAGAACAATTTATTTTCGTATAATTTCCCTTGAAAAATAAAAAACGTTTAATGTTGCATATTCATGGGGAAGTAAACAAAATTCGAATACGGTTCATTGAGTTGATACGAAAAAAAAATCGTTCAATTAATTTATGGAAAATATTCTATTACGAAAAAACAGATTAAAATGGTGAAAATGATAGTAAAATTTATGTTAGCAAAAACAAAAAAAAAAAATCAAAGTAAAGTCAAATAAATCTAGACAATAGCCGCACAAGTCTACAGTTACAAAGCGGGATAAGCGCGATATTGGGTCAGGTGACATTTTATAGTACACATCGGAGAACAATAGGCTAAATGCCAACAATGAACTTGTCGCGATAAGAATTAAGGCCACAACTACTATCCTAGACAGTCGTTGGATTTTTGTTGAGCAAAATCGGGCAGCATTCTCTTCCACTTGAAGAGAATCTTCCGCAAATGTGTTTATTACTATCAGACCAGCAAACATAAAAACCTGATCGCATAGACAATAGACGTGTTTTCGCTACACAGAAAAAAAGACGACTGTAAAATTTTAACAAAAAAATTGGTACGTGAAAAATCTCAGCACTCAATTACATTTTCCATTGATATACTGACAAATTACTCAAATATTGAAATGAAAATCGATAAATGGTACCAACAAAAAAATTCATAAGAAATACTCCAATTTTTAACGAAGTAAATACGATACGTACGTACAACCACATAACTTCAGTTACAGATAAGTTTGTACAGGCAGTCGGTGGCGTAACGGGCTAGACGCTGCGCGAAACGACGCTATGTCACAAACATCGAAACGATCTTCCAGTGGAGGTGAGTTGGAATCCTACCTCGGCTGTTTAATTTTTTTTAAATTAACAAAATTTCTAAAAATACTTCGGATCGAAGGCAAAACGAAAACTGAGATACAATTTAGTTTGTTAATATGTCAAATTCTTCATCGATTAAAAACGAAAATATTTTTGATAAAAAAACATACACATATTTCCGTAGATGGGTGAAATTTTGCATCGATTGAAAAATAATAATTTTTCCAATAAACAACCTACAAATATGTTAGCTGATAGGTGGCTTGCTCCACGAAAAGGGACCTCTGCGCCGAAAAGAAGTTATTGAGAAAAACGCGTTTAAAAAAAGCGCTTCGTTTTTCCATGTTTTGCGCATAGTTATGCAACTTTTCCTTCAACCTGATCGTCTGGCGATGTATTTCGACTCTCTGGTACTTTGTACGATGTTCACTATGCAGTGTTGTTTTGTACCTTTGATATTGAACTTTTTTTAAATTTCAAATATTTTATATATTATCTGTTTATATCACATTTTTCAATTTTTTCATTAATTATGTTCATCTTTACAGGTGATTTGTAAAAAAACTAAAAGACATAGAAACTTGCGGTTTGCGGCATTTTTCCTATAAGAATCACTCAAAAAGTAAAAAAAAAATTTTTTCGGCACAGGGGTCCCTTTTCGTGGAGCAGGTCACATATGTGATTTTTTTTATCACAGGATTCTTAATTAATATTTTGTTTGAATTTTCGAATTTTTTAATTGAATTGAAAAATTATTTTTTTTCTAGCGATTATCGCTTGCTACTATTGAAAATTCCAAACTAGCGATAATTTGGTGTTTTGTTTTTTTAGAGGCGGATACATTTAAATTGAAATAAAACACAGAAAAATGTTTTTAATATCCATTAAATTGGCTTTATTTAAAAGATAATTTCATGGCAATAACGTTTGAATGCGATTTCGAGCATGTGGACGTCGCAGATAGGCCCAATTTCCACATACTCTTGGCAGTAAATCAGACTATATTTCGGCAATTATGCGCCGAATATACGCTTACAAGTGCTAAATTGTTTCTGGTTTATCGGCATAGATCTGCAGCTCTACATATCCCAGAGAAAATAATCTAATTCCAGTCAACAGGTCCGATTCGTGAAATTAATCGTTCGTCAAATGTACATTTCAATAAATTAATTGTATTGCGCACTTTCTGGCAAAAAAACGACATCTCACTATAAAGCCACCTCTCTGTAACTTTATAAACAAAAAATATTTCGCCATTACATCCTATGAAGGGGTAGGGGAGAGCTTCTCACATTCACTGAGCTGTGCGTTTTCCAGTTTTCACTAACTGATTTGGACCTACAGTTTTATACCGGTTTCCAACGGTTTTTTAAGAAGCTATTTCATGGCTTATTAGTAGTGTTCAAAACAGAAACCGAAAAACAGTAGAAACCGGTTAACCGGTTCTCATGCAATTAACCGTGTGCCGGTTTCTTAAAACACTTAATTTCCGAATTAACCGAAAACCGGTTATTTTACGTCGAATAACCGGTTAACCGGTTTATACTCAATTTGTGTTAAAAGTTCTTACAAACTTTTAATAATTAAACAAAAATGGATATAATTTTCATATATTAATTATTTTTTTGAATTAAATAACCGACATCTATTTTGCAATACAAAAATAATAAGATTTTAAACAGTTTTTAATTTCGCAATGATTTTATCTTTCAAATAACAATTAACTAATTTAAAGTAGTATAAGTTTAAAACCATAGAGTAATACCGTATAAAGACGCCAACTTTCTCAGTAAATTGTTGACATTTGGTGTGTTGCAGATGGGCGGTTGGATGTTGGAAAGTATTGCTTTAATAATACCAGATAGAGGCAATGGCTCAAATCATCCAACAATAAATCAGCAACGGCATTGCGTTAAAACGTTTGTTTAAATACACCACAAATATATACTAACCACAAAATATAACAAAAAAGTCCAAAACACGTTTAAATTTCACAGTATTTCATCAAAACGACATGAAAAATTTAAGTCAACAATTTTTGTAATTCCACCTGGTGTAAATCAAATTACGTGGTGCACCACGGAGAGTGTGAAACAAAATGTCAGATGATAATAATGGCAGCTCTCTACGTCATTACTCTATGTGCAAAATACTTTATAAGATTATCGTTCATGAAAATTGGTTTCAAATTCGAACATGATTTTCAAATTAAAGTAAGGTTAATGTGAATATGAATTAAACTTGTCAATTTTACATTAAAAAGGCATTGCAAATTGGAATTACATTGGATTTACACTTTAATTTAAAAATAAACTGTTACTGTTAAATTTAAATGCAGTTCTGAAATTTTGAGATTGAAACACCAACAAAAACATTCAATTCATTTCAATAAAAATTAATTCAATTCAGTTCAGTTCAATTAAGATAAAAAGTATTGAACTGAATTATACTAGACTAGACTTAGTTAGATTGGATTGAATTGACTTGGACTAAACTGATGGAAGTAGATTGAATTTCATTGCACTGCATTGCATTTAATTGAATTAAATTGTATAGAATTGAATTGAACTGAACTCAACTGAATTGAATTGAATTTAATTAATTTAATTGAATTGAATTGAATTGAATTGAATTGTATTGAATTGTATTGAATTGAATTGAATTGAATTGAATTGAATTGGATTGAATTGAATTGAATTGCATTTAATTGAATTGAATTGAATTGAATTGAATTGAATTGAATTTAATTGAACTGAACTGAATCGAATTGAATTGAGTTGAATTGAATTGAAGTGAATTAAACTGAATTGACTTGAATTAACTGATGTGTTCTTTAACGAAAAATTTAAAAACACTGAAATCTGACAAATGCTGCTGTATTGTCAGAATAATAATGACTCTTTTAATGGGCAAACAGAACAATTATGTGTTGATTTTGTATTAATTTTGTTTTACAAAAATTTTAACATAATGTTTTCCATACGAAACGAAAAAACCGAAAAATAATAGTATTTAAAACCGAGAATTATCCGGTCTTCCGAAAACCGGTTATTCGAAAATGAAGTTTTTGAACATTACTTATTACTTGATTGCGTCGCCATCACTAAGCTAGGTAGCCGTCGTCGAAAGAAGTGCAAGGTGGTCAGAGCAGGCATTGAACCCATGTTCTCTAGCACAACAGCCGCGCACACAATCTGTCGCACCACTGACGGACAACATTAACATTAATGTCTTCCAACTGAGGCATGAAAATGTTAGTAATCATGTCTCGGTGCCGCTCACGGCTGGCTGTAACGTTCTGATATTTATCATCTTTGAGGACATATGGACCAACGATTTCACAGGTCCATAAAGCGCGCCAAACGGTGACTGTTTCTGGATGTTCTACGGCATTTACACATACAAAGACTAGCGCATTTGAAGGTAAACTCCTATAACCCACCCTAACCCAGAAAATGACTATATAAGGGTGAAGATACACATAAGAAGGGTGAAGGATGAATTTTCAGATAACGTATACGCCCACTCAAAAACCGAATCAGGAAAAAGTGGGGACAGCGTTGGATACCTAGTGCCTAGAAATACTTACGGTAGTTTTGGCATCGATGCCACCTCTTCCATTTTGCAGATATATCCACTCAGTTTTCCCAGTTTCTTATGTGAACGGTGAATTTTCAGATAACGTATACGCCCAGTCTAAAATCGAATCTTTAAAAAGTGGGGATAGGGTTAGATACCCAGTGGCTAGGACCATTTTTGGTATCCCCGTGATTGACGACACCCCTACAGTTGTTTAGATATACCCACTCGTCCATTCTCTAAATTTTCTGATATAAAGAGTACATTTTAAGATGACGTATACGCCCAGTCCAAAACCGAATCTTAAAAAAGTGGGGATATGGTTGGACACCTTGTGTCGAGGTCTACTTCTGGTAGTACTGCATGGTGGCGTTGCATGCCACTTTTTAAGATATGCCCACACATCCGATCTTCACATTTTCCCAAATGAAGAGTACATTTTCAGATGACGTATACGCCCAGTCCAAAGCCGAATCTTTTAAAAGTGGGGTCATGGTTGGATACACAGTGTTTATTACTACTTATGGTATCCCCAACTGTTGGATTCTCACCCTTGTAGTAGTGCCAAGGAATAATTTATTCAAAAACGTATATAATACATGCGTAGGTGAAGATATTCTTGATGTTCTGTGGAAATTTTGTTAAAATTGATTCTCTAGTTCCCAGGAGCATAAATTTATACTAATAAGGCTCCAAAATTAAATTCGGGTAACCGTTCACAATAATCATGTTTGGTTTGTGCCTTCGCTAGTTCCACAGTGCAACACCAAAAAAATAACCATATACGGACACCACTACGTGATAAAAGACTAAAAAAAAAAAGACCCGTGTCTCCCAATTTTTCCCAAAGTCATGCACTTTTTTTTTTTATGGGCCGCCAAAGATTTGGGGCCTCGGTATCATTTTCGTAAAATGTGATCATTTTCTCAGGCTCATATCTTGCTCTTGTCATAAAGAACAAAAATTACGAACATATAAAATCAAAAAAACTTCACCTTCCAGATCAAAATCGCAAAAAACTTAAAAAAATTCGATTTTTTTTTACCCTTTTTCCGTGTTCAGGTCCATAGGTAGCAAACCGTTCAAAATTCAAGGAAACAATCAACTACAAAAATGTACCTAAGATCTCAATAAACAAATTTCTAGAACATATAAACTTCCTAGAGATGATTCTTAACACTGTTTAGGTAGCACGCAAAAGTGAAAAATTTGCCGAAAATTTTTTAATTTAATATTTTTTACCTTTTTCTCCTGTTCAGGTCCATTAGAGTGGCATTTTTTCCCTTACTTTTGAAATTCAAAATTGCCGGGCCGCATATTATGCCACTTGATGAAAAAATGTTATGCTATAAATTTGGGGAAAATTGGACAATGTTAACACGTCGCGCCCGAAGGTCAAAGTTCAAAAATTTTGAAATTATGTTTTTCTAAGTGACAGATTGTTGCAATATACTTATTTTTCGGCAGATTTTTGCGAAACTTGGTGGGTTTGCAACACAGAAGTTACTTTGTATCTGGTAAAAATTTAGGCAACATGGGGCAACGTTAACACGTAGCGCCTTTAGGTCAAAGTTGAAACATTTTTAATCCTTGAGTAGAAAGAAAAAAAAATTTTCATACAAAAAAATGCCACTCTAAGGTCCATAGGTAGCAAAAAATGAAATATGCCTGGCCAGAACCATGTGTTTGTCCAATTGTTAACACCGTTTAGGTAGCGCTTAGGTATCACGCGATCATGCCCCGACAGCAGCAGCACAGGCAATGCAGTAAGCTCAGCACACACAACAAGGGACGCAGCACACAATATAAAAGCGACACGTCGCTCACATCGAGGCATTACACAGCGCGACGTCAACGAGAGCTCAGCGGTGAAAGTTATAAAGTGAAAGTGAAAGTACACTGCATATTGAAATTGTCAGTTGCCAATGTTGTGTGCGAATTACATTGGCAACTGACAATTTCAATATGCAGTGTGAAAATATTGATTTATTTTGCTACGTTTGCGGTCATCAAACCAGAAAAAAACATCTACAAGATTTCAGAAGGAAAAGAATCTTTTAACTAGTGAATTCAAAAGAGCATATACATTGTTTTTCGACGAAGTGGACTTGACCGGTGAAAATTACACACCTAATACAGTGTGTCGCCAATGTTATAACAATCTCATGGCATGGTTGAGTGGAGGCAGAGGTACTATGAAGTATTGTAAGCCGGTAAACTGGATTAATCGCCCAGGTGATCATGATGCAACCAGTTGCTATGCATGTGTAAATTACACATGTCGTCTAAATCGACATTCTGAGAAGAACAAAATTTATAAAGCAACTGCAACAGCCACACTACCAGTGCTTGCACCTGAAAATTTTATATACGTATTTAACTTCACACACATACAAAATTATTCTCTGTTCAATTCCTCTGTGCATACACGTTAAAATTTTCTTCATAAATATGATGAATTCCTTCCGAAATATTACGAATTTATTTATTAGCGGTCAGACAGATAAACAGTTCATTGGATCAGTGAACCTAATTGATAGATTTCTATGGAATTCAGCATCCTATCAATGAAGTATGTTCATAATATTATCGGCGATGTAATGGCAAGTGTACGCTACTCTTCTGCATGAGAACGTGGGTTCGATCCCTGATCTGACCACCTTACATCTCTTTGAACGACAGTCACCTCGCTTAGTGAAGGTGACACTATCAAGTAATGCGACATGAAAAAGCTCCCTCAAAAAACGTTCGGAACCAGTGGTAAACTGTTGGTCCCAAAAAGCGTGTGTAAAACTAGTAAGCGTACAACACACTGATTGTGAGAAACACTCCCATACCCCTTCATGGGATATAAAGGGGAACATATTTATTATACCCTCACCCTTAGGATGGAGGTATATACCATTTAATACGGTAAGGAAAGTAGCGCATAGAAAGCGTCATTTTAGCCATTTGGACGAAATTCGCTTTACGACTTTTGATGTGTTAACATCTATAGGCCCGGGTAGGGACTTAACTCACAAAGTGACCACATCTAAACAAAAAAAACACACAGATTTGTCCGACTGCGATCACAGATTGTTTGGCGTTAAACTCCTCCGAAGCGGCTGGACCGATTGTGCATATCGGGTAGGTCTCAGAATCGGCCAACATCTATTTTTCATACCCCTAAATGATAAGGGTGACCCACCCCTATATAGAACACAGATTTGTCCGACTGCGAAACACAGATTGTCAAACTGCGAAAAAACACACACTGATGTACGGGAGTGAATAGTTGTGTTGTGTGTGTGCGGAGCACTCTCAGACCAAAGAGAATAATGACGTGGTTACACGTATATGCAAATGAGATAGCAAGACAGCAACGAAAATTGTGTGAACTTGTGTAGCGTATGTACGAATATAACAATGTATGTATGTATGTACATGTGTCTGTTGCTTTGCATTCTCTTTTTTTTGTTTGAATAAAAAAAAAGTATTAGGCAAGAAAATAATGACACATGTGCTTGCACTGGTCTTTAAATAATTTTAAGTATTAATTTTAATACTTAATATTATTTAAATGTAACGTCACCATATGATTGAACGCTGTTTTCTATTTTCCGATGTAACATTTTCTATTGTGTTCATAGAAATCGAAAAGATACCGTATAACAAAAAGGTGTTAACACATCGCCCGTGAGTTCGAATACTCATTGTATTTTTAAGACGATTGAGCCATGTCCGTCGGTCTGTCTACTGTGTAAATAATAACTGACTACTGTGCCATGCCCACTTTCGTACCTCCCATACAAAAGTTGGGCGTATATCCGGTTTGCCGACTCGATATCTCCAATAAATCACAACCGATCTTGATAAAATTTGGTAGTGATCAAAATTTTGGCAACGACTTGCCATGCCCATTTGTGTACCTCCCATGTAAATATTGGAAGGGCAATTGGTTGATAGTCAAAAAAAGACCCAAAACCACTTAGGATTCTAACTAATTTGGGTATTGAATAATATTTAGCGCAGTGTCAATTTGCTATTGAATATGGTCACTTTTGAATATTGGAGATTTTTTAACAGAACTCCCACGCAATGGATGACATGATTAAGTCGGTCCACCCAACTGAAATTTATGTTCTGGTTTGGTTTATTTTAGGTGTTGTGAAATATGATATGTGTGTAATCTAACATGTTTATGTCAAAAGTTGTTCTAATAGTTGCACAAGCATACTTTTAGGCTGTAACGAGTAAACCGAATTCACCATGGCAAATACATTGTCGAGAGAACACTTCCACAATACAAATATTTGGTGATTGTTGATCAAAAATCTAGATGGCGTTATGACCACTTACTCTATGGAAGGTAGATGAATTCGGTAATTATGGACTATGCTGGAAAATACAGGATATTTCTAGAAACTGAATGCAGCGTTATAACTGATATACTTCATGTTGCCTCTCGAGACAGTCTGATTTAAAACACTCGAAATAGTAAACGTGTTGAATATCGAGTAATTGCATAGTCTTAAGTGTCGCATCGTGTAAATAATGAGTACTATTAGCAATATCGTAATTTAAAAAGAACTTCCGTTTATTATCGACAAATATTGTTGAACTTGTAACAATATCTATAAAAATTTTTCCTTGTCTCTATGAAAATTATTGACATAAAATGATAGAATTTACGAAACATGTACATTAATTAACAGAATACAATACATCTTATTGCATGAATGAAATATTTGCCTAACATGGCAAACCGCATCTAGTCAGATATCAGCTTCAGATGTTGTTCCGAATGATGCTATTGAAAAAAGCATTAAGATAAATGCGGCGATAACTCTTAACTCAATTATAATTCTTTAAGTATTCAAATATTCGAAATCTATCGCTAGAGCCCGAATATAGGAAAAATTCGATAAACTTCTGCTTCTTTCATTAAATCTATGAAATACTTCATGAAAACAATTCAATTTTTCAACAAATTTATGAAGACGATGTTATAATATTTTCAATGAAAAAGTTTTATATCGATAATGACATTCTTTCATGAACATTGTTTGATGAAACTTTTCTATAAATCCGCTTTTTAAATTAGCAAAAGTTTTTTGAAATGTTTTCATAATATGAAATATCAGTGAAATTTAGGAAAAAAATTTACTTCATTATTGAAAATTCTTTAATAAAGAATTTTTCATTAATATTGAGAGGAACAGTTTTGAGCGCTGTTCTTAGTTCGTGGACTGTTTAATTTTTTTATTAGAAGTTTATATTGCCCTAAAATTTCCTCGAGGTTTTTTAATCCGTTCCCCTGAGATATTTGTAACAGTGTATTGGGACAGGATTTACTGTTAACGTATAGTAATTTTTGTGAGAGCGCATTTCAATTTAGACGTTATTTTTTTGTAGGAAGCTCAGTACCCACCGATGACGATGACTCCAATGTACCCAATGATGTGGAGTCCAGTGAAAAAAGTTTTGGCGGCTCTGAATTTATAACAATGCGAAATACCCAGCCTAATAATCGTGACACTGACAGAAAAAGGTAAGTGAGCTAAAACTTTCAGTTAACCATAAAAAATCTCAAATTTGAATATCTTGTAGTACCGATGATGAGGGCAAAGATTCGGATCCTGACTCGCATTTCCATAAAAATGCTAAAACCAAATGTATCGATAAAGATGAAGCCAAAGAGAAGACGAAACAAAAGCGTTATCGTATCCAGATGACAAAACGTTACAGCCTATTGGCATTTTGGGTATTTACTGTGGTTGCTTTTATGGTATTCGAGGAGAAGCATTTGCTGGAGAAAACGCTTGAAGTACCAGCAGACAGAGGAAAACGTAAGCCTAGATGATAATTAATTAGTAGGTATTACTTATGCCTTTTTCCATCTTTTTCAGAATTTGTTCTACACGACAAACCCACCGGAGACTTTAAGTTGACCATTGCGGGCACGTTTAATGACTCCATATACCACTACAATGATACCGAGAATATTTTGACTGTCCAACCTCAGATATCTTACTTTAATCACGTTACAAATTTAACAGATTTTAGGGTAATTTTTACATCAACTCTATACCCATTTATTTTACTTTTTACCGTTGTGCTTAGGACGTTCTGGACCCCTGGTTTTTACCCCTGGTCAATGAAGAACTTTTCGATTATGCGCCTGTGGTTTCACGTAATTTAACATTTGCAATGAGTGATGAAGTTCTGGATGAAATAGGAGAAAAGGCTACCAAATTGAGATTAAATATTTACACAAATGTAGAAAAGGATATGGCCATCAAGATGATATATAATCCTTTGATTATAAATATGACAACCGGAACATTATTGGCCGCAATGATACTATTAATATTCTATGCTCTACTGGTGTGGGAGGTAAGTTTTTCCAGGCTCTTGGCATCTGCACAATGTAGTTTTACAATTACCAAGTATTAATGTGGGCAGTTTCTAGTAGGAAATAAGTTTCGTTATCGACAACATTTTATAATGGAAAATATCGATAAATAATGCCAGAACTATCGATCAATAATACATTCTTGTGAAAAATTTGTCGTTATCAGCGATATCTCAAGTGAAACACAGGCTTGACTTTCATGAACATGAGCTTGGTCGATAACTTTTTATCTGACTGATGAATATGAAAAAATATTACCAAAAAGATTTGTGAACATGATAGTGATGCGAACAACTTCGATTACATTCTTATTTGGTATCAAGAAGGGCGGTAAATTGGCAAGAAACATTAACGATGGCCGATGTTCATGCTCATGAATGACAAGTCTGTGGTTCGCATTACAGCAATTTTTTTTATCGACATTATGTGGTTGTGGGAATTAGTATTATCTAAAGCCCTGAACACAATGCAATCTGAAATTAGTGTTTGGAGATTTCGTTTAATCAAACGTCTGTTTTTTAAGACAGTAATCAGCTGTTAAGTTACTCCAAATGAGAGAGTAGTGCAGCAGTATGAATGCAGTATAACACAATTCCTTATCGAAACTTTTGCTATCAACAACATTTGTTTACAAAAATTTTGCAATCAACTACACATTTTATACAAAATATTTATGTTGAAAAATAGCACTACATTCAAAAATCACCACTTGAGGAAATAATTTCGGGGTGGTGCCCGAGCCCCCGGGCCTCACCTGCGTACATGCCTGGTTATCGGAAACACTTTCTTGTACAAAATGATGTACTTTTCTTGTCAAACATCAGTCTTATATACATTTTGGTTATCGATAATAGTTTGCTGTATAATATTTTAATATAAATAAGGGTTTATTATGAAAAATTATGTTATGAACAAGTTTTTGTTATCGACAACATTTTATTTGAAAAAACTTTGTTATTGGCAATATTTACACATAAGATTTAAATGATTTAAGGAAGATTTTTTTTCGCAACAAATTGTCTTATAAAATATTTTGTAATCGGCAACAGTTTGTTATAAACAATTATAAATAAAATTAAATTTTTAAATAACAATTCGGTTATCGACAAAATTTACATGCCGAAAATGTATCGGAAACATTAACTTACTTCTGGTAATTAAAGCAATTCCAAAATGTTACTATCCACAACATTGAATAATATAAAATTTTGTTATCGGTAACAGATTCTTATAGAAAACGTTGTTATCAACAAAGCTTTTTTATAAAAGATTATTCTTATAAAAATGGTGGTCTCAATAATATTTGATTGTACAATATTTTGTTACAGACAACATATTCTTCTGGAAAATGTTGAAGACCAAATTTTGTTACCTACAACCACTAATCGCATAAAACTCTGTTATCGACAACATTTAAGCGAACCACAGACTTGTCATTCATGAGCATGAACATCAGCTTTCGTTGATGTTTATTGTCGGTTTACCGCCCGGATGGATACTAAATAAGAATGTAATCGAAGTTGTTCGCATCACTATCATGTTCACAAAAGTTGTTGGTACTATTTTTTTCAAATTCAAATTTTTTTCGGGCAACAATTGCTTATAGAACATTTTTTATCAACAACAGTGTCCCACAAAATATTCTGTAATACACATTTTCTTATAGAATTTGTAGTTATCGATAAAATTGTATTACCGACCTCATTTTATTATAGAACAATTGATTACTGGCAAAAATTGTTAAAGAAAATTTTGTTATTAATACGATTTACATAGACAGCATTGGCTTATCAATAATAATTATTTATAGATAATTTAGTTAAAATAATAAATGGTTTCCCATTACATCCCATGAAGGGACTGGAGAGAACTTCTCACAATCACTGAGCTGTGCGCTTTCCAGTTTTCACTCACAGATTGGGACCTACAGTTTTACACCGATTCCGAACGGTAATTTGAGAAGCTTTTTCATGGCTAGATACTCGATAGTGTCGCCGTCACTATGCGAGGTGACCGCCGCCGAAAGAAATTTTTTTGAAGGTGGTCAGAGCCGGGTTCGAATCCAGGATCTCATGTACAAGAGCCGCGCACACTAACCATTGCACCACCGATGGCATCGAATTTAGTTATCGATGATAATTTCTTACATTAAATTCAGTTATAGAGAACATTTTCTTTTAGATTTTTTTTATCGAGAATGTTTTCTTATAGAAATTGTTGCTATCGACATTTTCTGTAGAATATTTTGTTACCGAGATAATTTTGTTTTAGAAAATTTGTTCGTTGAGATTTTCTAGAAGTGTTTGATGTGTTAAAATCTATAGGCACGGGTAGCGTTAGAATCACATACGTGGTTGTTGTACAACAATAGTCCCTGCCTGAAAATAAGTTTGATGGTATTGATGTAGCGGCAGCAAACAAACAAGCAGGTCGTCGTCGCCAAAGAGTATTGAATAGTATAGAGAACTCATGGTACGAATTGTATGACTCAAAAGCTCTGGCGACATCTGACGAATGATTCAAAACGTATTACCCTATTCTTGTCATAACTTCGTCCATTCATATTTTTGATGTGAATCATTGATGCCTTTTGAAACATTCATGCTTTTTGTATTATTTTATGTAATAACATTGTCGAAATGGTCCATTTACATTGACATATTCTATAAAGAGAATAAGAGTCGTTTATGCTCTTTTACTCAGACTCTCTACATGAGAGCGTTAAAATAGTGGAATAAGTTGTCTATACTATTCAATACTTTTTGTCGTCGGTCTGTTTATGACAAAACAAAAACAATTACATCAGTGAGCTAAATATTGTTTTAGTTATTTTAACAATATAACATCTATTGTTAAAGGAGATGTAAGAAAAAAGAAAGTGCAATAGCAAAAGTGCCTCCAGCACAATAACCATTCTTTTTTTATTTTCCAATGCAACATTTACTAATGTGTTCATAGAAATCAAACAGGTACCGTGTAACAAAAAGGTGTTAACACATCGCCGGTGATTTCGAACACTCATTGATTTTTTCTGTAGCAGATTTTTTTATCAACAGTTTCAATCGACGATTTTGATATCGACAACAGCTTCGTATATATAATGTTGTTATAGGCATATACTACTCGTATAAGAGATTTTTTAGCAAAAATTTTAGTTAACAACCTTTTTTAGAAAATGTTGTTATCGACAACATTTTCCTATATAAGTTAATGACTATATTGTTGATATTTTTTATAGCAGATTTTGTTATCGACTACATTGTCTTATAGAAAATTAGGTTACCGACATTATATACAGAAGATTTTATTATCGACAATATTTTTATAGATACTGTTTATATCCACATGTTTATTTTTTAGTAATCGTAATTTTTTCATAACAGTTTGTATTCTCGTCAACATTTGCTAATAAAAAAAGTTGTAATCGACAGCATCTACATATAGGAAATCTTTTACCAGAAGAATTCGATGCACAAGTTTTCTATAAGAGTAAAATGTTAAACAAATCACAGACTTGTCATTCATGAGCATGATCTTGATCGAAATGTTTTTATCTGACTTGTCTGATGAATTTGAAAAAATATTACCAAAAAAGTTTGTGAGCACGATAGTGATACGAACAACTGCGATTATATTCTTAGTTGGTATCAAAACGGACGGTAAACCGACAATAAACATCAACGATAGCTGATGTTCATGCTCATGGATGAGAAGTCTGTCATTCGCTTTAACAAATTTGAATGAAAAAATGTAAACAACTTTTTTTAACTACTTTATTACAACGCATTATTATCAACTATAGGGGCGTTTTTTTCGTAACTTATACACGTTAAGTCACACAAAATGACAACCTGCACGTTAACATGTACAATTTTAGAAGTTGAGAATAACCCCGATAAAAGTGTTACCAAGTTCGAGTGTGTTGTATGGAAAATACAAAATTATATGTCATTCCATTTCTTATATTTCCACGACGTTTAGAAAATTATGATGTAAATATTAGGGGTAGTTAATTTTTTAATCAAAACTTTTAAAACCTTTAATAAAATATTATTGATTTTTCTTCTTCAAGATGACTAATTCTAAGACAATACTGGAGACTACTAAAGCAAACCCACAAGGAAGTGAAGTGTACAAAGAAAGCCGACGAATACTTCGATTCTCAAAGTAGAATAGAAGGCGCAAGAACGCCTTCGGTTCTGTCTGCTTACTGCACCTTATACAATTTTATGATACACTTTTTGTTACACATTTTGGTACACGTATGTGTTTTGGTAGACATTTTAGTACTTTTACTACACTTTAAGCACTATTGGTGAAGTTTTAGTACAATTGACTTTTTTGTACTTGTGGTATATTTTCATATGTATTTTGTGATACATTTTATGCACTTTAATGGAACATACTACGTTAAATAAATATTGTAGTATGTTTATGTGGTACATTTCATGTACTTTGTGGTACATTTTATGTAGTTTTCGAACAAATTATGGTGAATAATCCGATCCACATTTCTCACCTGGATCCAATTTACAATAGCGTTTACCACTACACAACAGCGTTTTATATTTCGCGTGGGGTACGAGATCTGTTCCCGAGCTCCTCGTTTTACTCATTTAAAATCTAAAAGAGCCCGAAGAAGCCTATATAAAGAGAGCACGCTACCTAGCTCGGGGACGCGTGTGCTTTTGTTTTATTTTTTCAGGTCCTCTCGAGTCGTATATTTTGGGTTATGAGCGTTCGTTTACGATAACTGATTTATTATTGAATAGAGCGATACCCCAATATGGCAATCGTAACCTCGTATTTGAGATTGCGTTCAACAAAACATCTATTTTTCAATGCAATAATTCACTGTTATATCAAATGAGAAAAAGTCTATTGTAGTGTCGATGCAGTATAACCACCTCATATATTACACTGTGTTCTTGAGAATTTTATTTTCTCTTTGACTTTTAAATAAACAAATTGACAAATAAAATTAAATAATTATCTGATGAAGCCAAGTTGATTATACTCAACGTGTATGCGGTTTTTCAAAAACGATGTACAAGCAGACAGTTAAAATTTCTCTTCACTCAAATGCCACAAACAAAACGAGTGAAACCCTAGTACTTCTCTACTCTCTCTCTCACTCTCTTCATTGAATATTTTAATACACGAGCAGCTTTTTGATAGTTTTATTGTATATAACTGTACAAATTCCAACCATGTTGAAGTAAAATTACATAAACTATGCAAAAAGTATGAAATAAGCAAGATATGACGCGAGAGAGAAATGCGTTTGAGTAAACTCCTAGCACATCTTCTGGTCGTCTAATTGTAAATCGTCTTTGGGTTTTTTCGTAACAGTTGATGTTAACTTATGTATATAGGTTACGAAAAAAACACCCCTTATATTATTGGGTACTTTTGGTTTGGTTTAAAGGGATGCTCATGGCTGAGAAGTGTGTTGTCCGCATTAAAAATACAATAAGTGTCACAGATTACCAATGCTCATGCTAATGATTGACAAATGTGCTGTCCGCATTATATACAAATATATTGTAATCGATAACTTTTACTTAAGCAAAAATTTGCTATCGACAATGCTTTTTCTAACGATTAATATGTGAATTTAATTATATTTTTGCAGATTTTCGAAAGAACCTTTGTGGCTATTATATGTTCGACATTCTCTATTGCTGTTTTGGCCTGCTTCAATGATCGTCCCAATATGGAGGAAGTCGTCGAATGGATGGATATGGAGCTATTGACTTTACTATTTTGTATGATGATTATAGTTGGTATTCTAACAGAGACTGGAGTTTTTGATTACATAGCCGTGGTGGCTTTTGAGATATCTCAGGGCAAAGTATGGCCCATGATATATAGCTTGTGCATTATCACTTGCTTTGTTTCAAGCTTTTTGGATAATATGACTACAGTCATCTTGATGACCCCAGTGGCTATACGTTTATGTGAAGTAATGAGTTTGGATCCTGTACCCGTACTTTTGGGTATTATTGTCCATGCAAATATCGGTGGTTCATTGACGCCCATCGGAGATCCCATAAGTATTATTATATGCACGAATCATTATATTGCGGCTAATGTGAGTGGATGACATGAGAGTGGGTAACAGTTTAATTAAATTGCTTGCATTATCCTTTTTTAGGGTGTTACCTTTTTGAAATTTGTCGCTCACACCATACCCGGTGTGTTATTAACAGTCCTTCAGAGTTGCATTTATTTGCGTTTAATATTCCGTGATGTCGAATCGTTACGCTTAAATGAACCCAAGGAAATCAAGGAACAAAGACGTGAGATACGTGTTTGGCAAAAGGCCGCCAATTCCATATCGTCATTTTCCAAAGATGCCGATGTGGTACGAGAGACTTTGCTCAAGAAAGTTCGCATATTGAAAAATTCGCTAAAGAGGAAATTGCGAGATTTGGATACTATGGATACTTATGTGCATACGTTGGAAGATTTGAAAGCCAAGGTAAGTATTATATACGAAGTGGGAAATTTTGCATACATTTTTATTACGGTAGCGTTAAAATTAAGCAGTTACGTCGAACGATGATTTGGGGATTATTTTCGATATCCTTATTCCCTCACTTCGAAGCTAATACAATTCTTAACCCCATTTCCCATTCCAGTACCCCATAAAGAATAAAACCCTACTTGCTCAGGCCTGCTGCGCTCTCGTATTTGTCATCATATGTTTCTTCATACAATCCGTACCGCAATGGCGCACTCTGCCTCTTGGCTGGGTGGCCCTCCTGGGTGTGATAGCTTTGCTCATTATCCTTAATCGTGAAGATATAGAACATCTAATGCATCGCATAGAATGGACGACACTGCTCTTCTTTGCCGCCATGTTTGTCATGATGGAGTGTGTAGAACGATTAGGACTGTTTGGTTGGATTGGAGAAGTCACTGAGAAGATAATTCTGTGTGTCGACAAACGGCATCGCTTGGCCATGGCTTTGTTCATCATACTATGGATGTCTGCTTTGGCCTCTGCAATTTTAGATAGTATACCCGTAACGGCCATGATGGTCAAAGTGGTGGTGTCACTGGTGGCTAAGGAAACTTTGGGTCTACCATTGGAACCGTTGGTGTGGGCTTTAGCATTTGGTCCTTGCTTGGGAGGTGAGAACAGTCGAAAAACTATAATATCATTGACATCTTAAATGTGTGGTTAATTGCTGTGATTTCTTTGTCTCTATTCATTTCCAGGTAATGGAACTTTGTATGGTGCCTCGGCCAATGTGTTGTCTGCCGGTATCGCTGAGCAACATGGATATAAAATTTCATTTACACGTTATTTGAAGTAATTATTGATCTAGATACAATTATGTTTTTTTTTCCAGTCTAAGAGATTGATTTTCTTCATTTTCATTGGAATTGTTTGAATTAAAACCATTGTGTTGTTTTGTCTATTATTTTCAGAATTGTGTTCCCCATGATGTTGGGTCAAATTACAATTATCACCGGTTATTTATTTGTATCTCACATTTTGTTTGAGTGGCACTGAATCACATGACGCCGTCCCAAAATCCAAGAATCCAGCGAAACGATAATGTGGATTACATGGATTACATTAACGACCTGACTACCTACCTACCGATATATATTGCGTGAATTTTACGATGAATTTATTAATCAAATGACTTTATTTTATTTTTAATGAACTTATTAATGTTAAACGTAAATTTATCTAAATGTACCTCCTATTTTAGTTGTATACAAAGTTGAATAAATTTAAAGGATTTCCTCGCAATGTGAGATTAGAGAGTTTTAAGTTAAAACTGTTCATATGTGAGTATTGGGTTATTTCAGTCAAAATGAACCATTTTAAAGGGAAATTTTGAAATGATCCCTAAACCGAACCACAGAGTTGTCATTCATGAGCATGAGCTTGGTCGATAACTTTTTATCTGTCTGATGAATTTGAAAAAGTATGTGATGGACATAATGGTGATACGAACAACTTTGATTTTTTTCGTATCAAGAAGGGCGGTAAACTGATAATGCACATCAACTTTAGCTGTTGTTCATTAGGGTGTACTGAAAATGTTTTTTTTTTTGGAATTTCAAATGTGGGGAGTCTCAAACCACGCGTATTAAAGAGGTGATTACGGGAACCTCAAACTTTTTTTATACGAGAGCACTTATAGTCCCTTACCGGCCGTTGAAGTTTCGATTCCTAGTACATTTTCGAAAAAAAAAATTATGTGTCATGGTGAACATATATAGAAAAACATATTTTCAAAATTTTGACAAAGCATTTTTTTTTCACGACGTCATTTTGAAATCTTTATCATGCATATTTTGTCTTCCCCATTTTGCTGTATTTTACCTAAATATTCCATCAAGTACATATATAAAATAAATATATTTGTAGGTGATTTTGCGAAACAGAAAGACAAACCTGCGGATAAAATGAATTTTTTTGAAAAATTAGCTATTTGATGAAATATTTATGTAAAATACAGCAACATTGGGAAGACAAAATATGCATGATAAAGATTTTAAAATGACGTCGTAAAAAACAAATTACATGAGGTGTCAGGGGACACCCGGTTGGAACGAAGTTCCTTTCGCTATATATTATGTACTAATTAGTTCCAACACGCCTGAGGCGCCTGTTGAAAAATAATGTAATTTAAATGGATCGTTAAGAAAACTTTTTTTAAGAAATTTTGTATTTATTGAATGTATTTAAAAAAAACTGTATTTTTAGGTCCCTTTTGTAAGAATATACAGGGTGATTCAGGAAGTTCCGTACAAATTTCAAAACTTTCGGATTGGCGGTCGGAGGGTAGTAGGGTAAAGTTGCTAACTTCTGAGCCATTTGTAAATTTGTTTTTGTAAACTTTTTTGTTTTGTAAATTAACACGTTTAATATTTTATTTTATTGAAATTTTCAGAAATGGTCATAACTTTGTAACGGTAAGACCTCTGGACTTCGATTAGGTCAATTTGGAAAGGTAAGAGGTATGGCTATCTTTCAACAGAATAAAAACATAAGTTACCTGCTATCTGGCTGAGCAAATTGAGGTTATGTGAATTTTTTTCCGAAAGCTCTGTATCTCGGCGATTTGACTTTTTTCTACTTTTTTTATTTATTCTGAAAATTTCAATAAAATAAAATCTTAAAAGTGTTAATTTACAAAAACAAATAAATGTGTGCTGTTATTTCGCTTCCAAGAACTAAAACAAACATTTTTGTATTTCAGTAAAATGGTCATATCTTTGGAACGGTAAGACCTCTGGGCTTCGTTTAGGACATTTTGGAAAGGTAAGAGCTATGGCTATCTTTCAACAGTAAAAAAAACATAAGTTACCTGCTATCTGGCTGAGCAAATTGAGGTTATGTGAATTTTTTTCCATTTTTTTCCGAAAGCTCTGTATCTCGGCGATTTGACTTTTTTCTACTATTTTTTATTGACTCTGAAAGGTCTCTTAAAGACCTTTCCAACAAGCCCAAAAATCCGACCACTGGCTCAGAAGTTAGCAACTTTACCCTACTACCCTCCGACCGCGAATCCGAAAATTTTGAACCCGCTGCCATTTCGCACCCTTGCATTTTCGGACATGGTCCTAGTGGATTTTTCTTCATAAAATGAGCCAAGGAATACGCTGGAGAAATTTGTCCGGAACTTCCTGAATCACCCTGTATATTATATATTCCCGTAAAGGTCCTTTCTTTAATGAAAGGTACTTCTTTTATTAAAAGCTAATGTTTTTTTAAGAAAAGCTACCATTTTCTTGCTTTCGGCAAGAAAAAGCCTAAGAGTATCAATTTTTTTTACAAAGAAGTCATTTTTTAAGAACAGATACTTTTTAAAGAAGTAGTACTCTTTTTAGGAAAAGGTTATTTTTTAAGAAAATTTACTTATTTTCAGAAAGGTTACTTATCTCAAGAAAAGAAAAGGTATTTTATTTTTAAGAAAATTTACTTTTAAGAAATGGAATTTTTGTAAGAAAAGGTATTTTTGAAGAGAAGGTATTTTTTCTTGAAGAAAGCTTTGTTTTACGAAAGAACATGTACAATTTTAAGAGTAGGTACTCTTTAAAGAAAAGGCAATTTGCTGTAAGATAATGTACTTTTTTAAGAAAAGGTACTTATTTGAAAAATTACTTTTTTTAAGAAAATTTACTTTTTGTAAGAAAATTTACTTTTTTAAGCAAAGGTACTTTTGAAGATAAGGTATTTGTTTAAGAAATGGTACATTGTTTCAAAATATCGATAGGTATTTTTATTGAGAAAGTGTACTATTTTGAAAAAACGCACTTACTTAAGAAAATGTTATTTTTTTCAAGCTTTAGCTTTTCTAAATTTACTTTTTATTCTGTTCAAAACTACAATATGTAATAAGCAGGCCCCACCTAGAAAATTTCCCAGTAAATAAGAAATATCCGCCCCATATGTTAGTCTAGGCACACACCAATCCAAAAGTACGAGTGTAAGAGTAAGTGTGCTGCCAAATCTAATTCCATGCTCAGGGTTGTATTACATGGATTTGCCAGATCTTGCACTTTTGCTTTTTAAAATGTACTTTGTATTTGGTTCAAAACTACAATATCTAATAAACAGGCTACACCTAGAAAACTTCCCTTTAAACCAAACCAAACCAAAAGTACCCAATATAGTTATTAATAATGGGTTGTAATAAAGTAGTTAAAAAAAGATGTTTAAAATTTTTTCATTTAGCCCCCATCCCGCATCGTGCGATAAGGAACTTCGTTCCAAAAATGCTCAGTCAAAATATTGAAAATATTATTTTCTATATATGTTTATAATAACATGTCATTTGAACCCCATATTCTCCAAAGCAAAATGTACTAGTAATCGAAATTTCAACGGCCGGTAGAGGACTATAAATACCCTCGTATAAAAAAACTTTGACATTTCCGTAATAACCTCGTCACTACGCATCGTTTACGCATCGTTTGAGAAATGATTTCAGTACACCCTATTGTTCATGCTAATGAATGACAAGTCTGTGGTTCGCTTAAATGGAAATGTTGAATTCATGAAGTTACGTTTTTTCTACAAATTATTGGAATTAATACCGGAAAATACTGCTCGAAAAATTTAAATCGGTATAGGAGTTCCATTTTTACAGTGTTTTATTTAACTTGCTTTTGTTGTCTGTCAGTCTGTATTGTTCAAATCTAGTAACTCATTTTTAACACAGTTGCAGTTGACAAATCGAACTAAAATTTTGCACACTTGTCAGATTTTGATGACAATACATGAATATGAAAATAAAATTAAAACATCAAAAATTTATTAACTAAAAAATTAAAAATTAAAAAATAATTTAAAAAATATTAAGTTACAGTGTTTTATTTATAAATGCACAAAAAACTAGAAAATAATTTTACTCTTAGCCTCAATAAGTATATTCTTCTTCATAATGGGGTTGTACAATGGTCCGCCTACTTAGCACTTCAAGAACAATGGTCTAGATACTTTCAATAAAGAGCGTAATTAAAATGAATTACATAATTAATTTTCTAGGGATCTCTCAAATAAAACGCTTGCATTTAAATTAAAAATGGTGACAAAATTAAATGCCAAATTAAGTGTCAAAACTAAATGTCGAATTAAGTGTCAAAATTAAATGTCAAAATTAAATGTCAAATAAAGTGTCAAAATTAGATGTCAAAGTTAAAGTCAAAATTAAATGTCAAATTAAATGTCAAATTAAGTGTCAAAATTAAATGTCAAATAAAGTGTCAAATTAAAAGTCAAAGTTAAATGTCAAAATTAAGTGTCAACTTAAGTGTCAAAATTAAATGTCAAAATTGAATGTCAAAGTTAAATGCCAAAATTAAATGTCAAATAAAGTGTCAAAATTAAATGTCAAAGTTAAAGTCAAAATTAAATGTCAAATTAAGTGTCAAAATTAAATGTCAAATAAAGTGTTAAAATTAAATGTCAAAGTTAAACATCAAAATTAAATGTCAAATTAAGTGTCAAATTAAGTGTCAAAATTAAATGTCAAAGTTAAATGTCAAAATTAAATGTCAAAGTTAAATGTCAAAATTAAATGTCACATTAAGTGTCAAAATTAAATGCCAAATAAAGTGTCAAAATTAAATGTCAAAGTTAAATGTCAAAATTAAATGTCAAATTAATTGTCAAATTAAGTGTCAAAATTAAATGTCAAAGTTAAATGTCAAAATTAAATGTCAAAGTTAAATGTCAAAATTAAATGTCAAATTAAGTATCAAATTAAGTGTCAAAATTAAATGTCAAAGTTAAATGTCAATATTAAATGTCAAAATTAAATGTCAAAATTAAATGTCAAATTAAGTGTCAAAATTAAATGTCACCATTTTAAATTTAAATGCAAGCGTTTTATTTGAGAGATCCCGAGAAAATTAATTAACTAATTCATTTCAATTACGCTCTTTATTGAAAGTATCTAGCCCATTGCTGTTGAAGTGCTAAGTAGGCGGACCATTGTACAACCCCATCATGAAGAAGAATATACTTATTGAGGCTAAGAGAAAAATTATTTTCTAGTTTTTAGTACATTTATAAATAAAACACTGAAACTTAATTTTTTTAGTTATGTTTTTTTATTCTTTGAAGGTTTTAATCTTTTCAACTCCCGAGTTTTATTTTTAGCTCGGGAGCCGAATTTTTATTTTCAAAGATTTTTATTTTCAAAGATGATACCACTTCCGATAATGGAAAAGACTGATAGACTTCGCCCGCTGCAAAGACATAGTAGTTAATAGCACACTATTCCAGCGTACGGACTTATTTAAGGCCACCTGGTTATTTCCTGATCAGAGAACGAAGAACGAGATTGATCACTTGGTAATAAATAGCAGGCACTCTCTTGTGTAATGGATGTACGTGTGATTCGAGGTGAGAATATCGACTCGGATCATTACCTGGTGGCTGCAAAAGTTCGCACAAGACTGAGCAGGGCGAAAAAAAGCTTTTTGACAAGCTACAAATACCGGAGATATCAATGTCCTATAAACAGAAGAAGGGCAGAATACCTCCCCCCTCCCGAGGACCCAGATATGCAGTTGAAGCACATCTCCCATTCTTTGGAAACCGCTGCAAGGACTGAACTTTGCTATCAAAAACCGCAGAAGGATAAGTCATGGTACGACGAATAATGTCGCATTGCAACTGAAGAAAACGATGCTGCTCGTATGACAACGAAATAGTCAGTTACAACGCGTGCTGCGAGTGAGCGGTACAAGAAGCTGAGAAGGGAGGAAAACCAACTATTTAGTCGGAAATATAGATAGAGAGTGAAAACTTCGAAATGTGCAGGATGAATAATGAAACCCGAAAATTTTTCCAGGGGGTAAGAAAATCAAATACCGAGCCTAATAATGAACTGCCCTCCTGCAGGGACGAAAATGGCAATCTGGTGACAGATAAGCAGTGTGTGCTTAAAATGTGGAGAGACCACTTTTCAGCACTACTCCACTCAGATTCTTCCACTGAAGATCAGGAGGTAATGATTGTGGAAGAATGTGCAGACTGTACGAAGGCGAGATTAGAACAGAAATCGCCCGGCTTAAGAATAATAAAGCCGCTGGTATGGATGGTCTATCCGCTGAGCTTTTTAAGGCAGGTGGCGAAGGACTGCTAGCTCACATGCATCAATTATATCCTGTATTCAAAAAGTGTGATCCGTGTGTATGTTCTAACTATCGCGGTGTCAGTCTTTTATCCATCGCATATAAGTTCTTGTCGACCATGTTATGTGAAAGACTAAAGCCAATTATTGAAAATCTGATTGGACCTTATCAGCGTACCAAGCAAGTCCACGACTGACCAAATATTCACGCTACACCAAATCCTTGAAAAGACCCACGAAATGCAAATCGATACATACCATAATTTTGTCGATTACAAAGCTGCTATCGATAGCCCCATACGAGGAAAATTGTTCGAAGCTATGTCTGAACTTGGGATTTCGGAAAAAGTGATTCGCATCTGTAGAATGACACTGACCAACACCAAATCAGCAGTTAAGGTGGGTAAATACCCCCCGGACCATTCTATACCAAGCGAGGACTGAGACAAGGCGACACATTTTCGTGCAATCTCTTCAACATCTTAATGGAGATAATAATGAGAAAAGCTGCAGTAAATATAAACAAAACCATCAACACGAAAAGCCATATGTTGCTGGCGTACGCTGACGACATAGACATCATTGGGCGAAATTTGCGACAGGTTACTGCAGTATTTGACGACCGCACTATCCCAGTTGCAGCACTAAAAACGTTAAATATTGACGCCAGACAGTGGACTCCTCGTCGAACTTGCAAAAGATTGGGTGTTGAGTCTACAGAGAAGAAAAAGAAACCATTTTTAGCACAAATGAATGTAAAGCGTCGTAAAGAATTCGCCCAGGTCTACGAAGACTGGACTGAGGCTGACTGGAAGAATGTATGGTATTAAATTCGACACGTCTTAGATAATACACATGTAATGACTCCTTGTGTTTAACGTTTTATTGTCAGATGAGACTAAAATCAATCGATCAGAGTCCGATGGCCATGCTTGGTACTGATACTACACTGAACGGAAAAGCATCGCCACAGAGATGAAAATGTTCATCGCGCCAACAACTTTTGTCATCGAAAGTGAGCTAACGTACAGTATCATTCCCGCTTTGAAAGTGTGTTCTTCAACTGCAAATTGTTCGTTACTGTGGTGAAAGTATGGTTGTTGCTGCAATGAATTTGCTTCATTATTGCAACGAATTTACTACATTGCCTCAATGAATTTGTTTCATTACCGCAATGAACTTGCTTCATTGCTGTAATGAATTTGTTTCGTTGTTGCAATGAATTTGTTTCCTTACTACAATGGTTTTGTTTCATTGCTGCAATGAATATTTTGAAGTTTGTTTGAAATTATTTATTGAGAATTGTACAGAAATATACCGTTAGTATTATATAAATATAGTTAATATATATAAATATATTAAATCCATTACATGTTGAAGCACTCGTCTGGGGAATATTGTGATAGTCGAGGGGTTGAATATTATTGCTGGCCTCTGTTTTTACGCTCGCTCATTTGTTGACTGCTTTTCTCTCTTTACCTACATACTCGTACAAATTAGTTTCGTTACAATAACGAAATTGTTTCGTCAACTAAAAATGTAGCCAAATATGGACTACGAAAAGTAAGAGATAAACCAAATATCAGTAGATTAAATATTATAAATTTACTGTTTATTTTTAATTTTAAACCCATTTTCCTACAAAATTCAAATTAAATAAAATTGTTGCAGAAACGAAAACTATGTTGTTGCAGCAACGAAATGAAAAATTGTCAAAGAAATCATGTATGAAATTTTTCGTTGCAGGAACTACCAAATTGTCGGATATACGACACTTTTCACTATAGCAACGTAAAAACATTAACGAAAATGTTTCATCCAAGCGACTAAGCCTTTTTCTTTCAGTTTACTACCCCGAACTCAACAACACAAACCATGAAAAATGGTGGTGGATCCATAATGGTATGGGGATGTATTACGAAGAATGGAGTAGGTCATCTGGTTAAAATTTAAGGTATTATAAAAAAGTACAATATCTTTCAATTCTGCAAAACCATTTACCTGTTTCTATAGAAAAACGCGGTTTGCTACTGAAACAATGATTTTGCAGCATGACAACGACCCAAAACATTTGGCAAATAATCGTTAAAAACTGTATAAATAGTCAACAACAACAACTATTAAATGGCCAGCGCAGACACCGGACTTAAACCTGATCGAAAACTCGCGAAGTATCCAGATGCTCCAAAAGTCGTAAAGGAACTGTGGGATACAATAAAAGAAACTTCGGATGCGATTTCAGGAGAAATAATTGTAAAATTTTGGAATAGCATGCCTCACCGTATACCAGCTCTTAAAAAAGGCAAAGGCTACTGAACAAAATATTGAATCAGAAAACAAATAAATTAACATAAAAGAAGAGGTCGAAATTGTAACATTTGTATAACTTTACAATATTTACGTTTATCTGTGTATAAATCAATATAGAATTAAAATTGGTTTTGATTTTATGCACGACAGAACAATAAGTTGATTTAGGTAATTCTTTTTTTGTTTTTAATCAAATATTTAAAATATACAAATTTATTTCCAAACTGTGTCAAGCCTGTTACAATTTTGCTCGTCACTATATATCCAAATTTGAAAAAATTGAACTCGCGAGCCGAAATAATCGGATCCTCTTTACTATAAAGCTCTCATTCCTAGGATAATAAAAATTATAATTTCAGTAATCTACGACCAAGTAAAACGTAGCTATGCCACAATAAATGGACCCACTAAAGTCGTGTGTCTTTGGTTCGATTTAGTAGTTCATTTCAACTAGAGATGGGCACGAGTCACGTGATTGTCGTGAATCATGCATGAGTGGGATCAAAACTTAATCTTAATCACGGAAACGTTGTTGCTGGTGGCTTCAATGCCCATAATTCCTCCTGGTTAACGCATTCGAGCCATACAACTACGGGGCGTCAATACGCTGAGCTCTTCGCCGCGCATAATGACTTAACGCAATTGGTGAATGAACCGACGCACATTCCGTGTGTTCAAGGGCACAACCAGAATTTACTTGACTCTTTTTAACTTCGCGTGCACCTATTGGTAATTCGGATCACTGTATCATTTCAGCTCTTCGTCTCGCTTCAAACACAGTCCCGAAGCGAAAAATTTTTTTCTACGAAGAGGCACGTTCGGCTGAGCTCAACAACTTTTATCAGCATTTTAACTGGAAGCTTTGTTTTCTGGACAATGACATAGATGCTGCTGCTGAAATGATCTAGAAGAAAAATTTTGATTGGTATGAATTCATTCATTCCGACGAAAATTATTTCGGCTAAACCATGGGAAAAAATTGGTGTAACCAGACATGCAAGAATGCTGTCAGATCCAAAGAGGACGCGTTCAGAAACTGGCGTTCTAATAAAAACATTAATACTGAACTGCTACGCAAACAGGCAAGATCCAAGTGTGCCAAAATATTTCGATGCGAAAAGTTTCTTCACGAACAGCGTGTTCGTGCTAAAGTCCTTTCTTTCCCTAGTGGAAGTAAGAGCTTTTGGTCATTTGCAAGAAGAATAAAGGATAGTTCTTCCTCTATCCCAAGTTTTCTTTAAGATGACATAACATTCACTGAACCGGTTGAGAAAGCTAACCTCCTGGCAGAAATGTTAGCAAGGAACTCTTCCTTGGCGGATAGCAATTAACCACTCCCCGTGATCAATTACGTATCTTGTTCTATGCCCAAGATATTTTTTCGAACGCTAGGAGTTAAAAAGGTTCTTGCGAATCTCGTCGTAAATAAATCCCCGGGCCCTGGTGGCATATCTGCACTGGTCTGGAGTAGGTGGTCTTCGACGCTGGCTTGTCAACTGCGCAACCTTTTCAACCTTGCATACCATGCGGGAGTCTTCCCGGTTGCAAATGTCCAGCCAATCCCTAAACTAGGTGATGCAAGTAACCCTGCAAATTACCGCCCAATTGCAACTTGTTGTGCGCTCTCGAAGGTTATGGAGAGCATGGTTAACCACCATCTAGTGAAATATCTTGAGTCCAATGACCTTCTTAATGATCGGCAGTATGGCTTCTGTGGAATGAGATCTACTGGAGACCTGATGGCGTTCCTTTCGGAACAGTGGAGTCGATCCATCCACCGGCTTGGTGAGAGTAAGGTAGTGGATATTGATATTTCCAAGGCCTTTGACCAAATATGGCACTCCTGTCAAAGCTCGCTGCTTTTGGTGTCGGTGATAACTTCACTCGATTTATATCGAGTTTTCTCAGAGATCGCACTATACGAGTTGTTGTAGATGGGGTTTCATCCGACGAGCATAAATTGACTGCAGGTGTACCACAGGGCTCTATTCTTTCTCCTTCTCTTTTTCTTATTTTTATTGACGATCTCTTTGGTCAGACTGTGAATCCAATGTACTCTTTTGCGGATGACAGTAATCTCTGTCATTCTTATTCATTCGAACGTATGACAAGTCTTCAAGAGATTGAAGTCAAACGCCGAACGATGAATGAAACACTCGGCCGGGATCTGGTGTCCATTGTTGAATGGGGTCGAATGAATAGAGTAGATGTCAATGCGGGTAAGACCCAGTGTTGTTTGTTATCGCATAAGCGGATAACAATATGTCTAAATGTCTAAATATCTAACTGTCCAATCGCAAAAAATAACTTATTTACCAACAGAGGAGGCTTTAACCAATGGATGTTTTCAATATCACTTAAAAAAAAAACGTTAATACTAAAATTTATCGACTAAAACACTGCTAAAACGCCCCCATAAGTTCGTTATTTTTTAAAAAAAGAAGTGATGCAGTATTAAAGACATCCATTGGTTAAAAGCCTCCTATGGAGGTAACGAATTTATTAGCCAATTTTATAGCCATTTTTGTATTTCAGCGATTTTATTATTTTGGCGATTTTTTGATTAAAAAATATTTTCTATAAAAATTGGACAACTTTATGAAAACCCCTTAAAAACGCATAAAAATTGGTTATTTTTTGGATTGGACGCTCCGTTTCCGAAATCTTGACATGATGGCGTTTTAGCGACTTTTTATTCGAAAAATTTTAGTTTTAGCGATTTTTTTAAAAAAGATGATGCCATATTGAAAACATCTATTGGTTAAAGCTTCGAATGGAGGTAATAACTTTATTCTTTTTGTAATTAGACGTACCGTTTCCGAGTTTTGTATTTCAGCGACCTTCTCATATTGGCGATTTTTTGACAAAAAAAATTTCCATACGAACTGGACTACTTTGTCCTACACCTTGCAAACTCATTGACGTGGGTAATGGGTATTGGTTATATGTAATTCCCCATTGTCGTGGGTAGCTACTAGGGATGCCAAATGGAAATCCCGGATTTACTTATTAAAATCCCGGGATTTTTCGATATTTTTATTAATTTTGAAAAACATAAAACTAAAAACAATGACAAAAGTTCAGGTGTTGTGGTATTTTTTGGAAGTGTCGAAAGGTGCACCTCATGCAAAATGCAAATTTGCGCAAAAAGGGGGTTTAAAAACCAATGGTGGCTCTTCAAAAGGTTTAATAACACATCTTAAAGTAAGTTAATTTTGACATATGTATGTCTATTATACGGCTTATTCTCCAAAAATTAGAAAATTTATTGCGTCGTGTATAACATGTTATTTTAAGCAAAGAAAGTAAAATAACGAAATCGGGGCAAAAGCATAGTTTCGGAGTTATGGACCCCGACATTTAGGATACTTTTTCCACTAACGTATCGTGTAAACCCATTGATATCACTTTTTTGTATAAAACAAGTCATAACAAACTCAAAAAATAATGTAGCATTTTTCGATAAATCGCTTAGTTATCGAGTTATCGGATGTTTACATTTCTCAAACAAAATTTAAAAATAATTTTTAAAATAATTTTTGTTTTTGATTAAAAAAAAAATATTCGAAAAATCGCACAATGTTTTGAAAAAATTTTTGTTTTTGTTTGAGAAAAGTAAACAAATCGATAATTTTTCTAAATGTCAACATCCGATAACTAAGCGACTTATCAAAAAGTGCTACATTATTTTATGAGGTTGTTTTGAATTGTTTTATACAAAACGCCATAACGTCATAACCACAATGCCATAACCCTCTCACATAACCGAAGTTTCGGGGCCCATAACTCCGAAACTATGCTTTTGCCCCGATTTTGTTATTTTACTTTTTTGCTTAGAATAACGTATTCTACCCCTCTTGTGCGTGTTTTTTGAGTGTAAGCCGTAAAATAGACCTGTTCCCAAAAAATTTAAAAAAAATCACGAAAAATTCCGAAATCCCGGGATCCCGAAAAATCCCTAAAATCCCGGGAATCCCTAGTATCCCGTTTAGC
Organism: Phaonia tiefii; assembly: GCA_963931995.1. NCBI lineage: Eukaryota > Metazoa > Arthropoda > Insecta > Diptera > Muscidae > Phaonia > Phaonia tiefii. The sequence goes on along the minus strand of OZ008368.1, from coordinate 259,484,154 downwards.
ATCCCTAGTAGCTACCCATTACTTTCCCCATTACCCATTGTGGGTGGGTACTGGGCAATCGTGATGGGTTGTTTCACATTTTCGTGGGTAACTAGCCATTATTTTCCCCATACCCTGTGGGTAATGGGTAAACGTTCATTACAAAGTTCCCACAGTGATGTGCATGGTTTACACAGGGCGAAGAGCGGGGGGTTGTGTAAATACGAACTATGGTTTTCATATGTTGAGAAGCATTTTCTTAAAAGTCGCTCACATTGATAGGGACAATTATCTATTAGATGGAGCGAAAATTTCACTTGGCGTAATGGCGAATTTGATCGCGAGAACCGTGTTAAGTCAGATAGATTTAAGTATAAATTTAGTTTAATTAAATTTATCGTAAACAATTAAGCGATTTATGTGCATGATAGATTGCGTATGTTATTTATTAATGTAAACACATGCAGATATTTACAAAAAGTTTATAAATTTAGTTTTTTCCATAACGATTTTTTGGTAGATATGAACCTCCGGGCAACTAGAACAAATCCACAAAAAAAAAATACAAATTTGAATGCTCTAATTTTTTTAAATTATGAATTCACTATTTGAGGGAATTGAATTTCGAAATTTATAGTATTTAATTGGAGTGGCTTAGAAGCAACCCGAGACGCATGTTTATGTTTGTTTATTATTTACTCCGCTACAAATAAGTCCAGCTGGAGGTGGAATATTTTTTCAAAATTCAATTTAAACTAAAATTTACAAATAAAAATATCTTATAAATACAATATATAAATACAATAAATATCTTATAAATACAATACATACAAAGAAGAAGAAAAAAATAAAAAATTTAAATAAAATTTTAAAATTAAATAATCAATATTCTTCGAGCTTGAGGTCAGATTTGATTATTTATTGATAAAGAAAAGGTCGAACAACAGAATAAAAATATTACAATTTTAAACATTGAGCAGGAAAAAATGTATTGTTTAGCATAAAAAAAATTCCAAAATAACAAAATTTATATAATAAAAATTTAAAATAAGGAAACAAGAAACAGCAAATACATATGAATAGCGAAATTAAAAACAGAACAAAATTAATATAATAAAAACTTAAAATAAGGAAGCAGCAAACAGCAAAATCAGGAAGCAGGAACCGGGAACAAGATGAAGGAGAAGAATTCGAAATCAGGAGCAAACATACAAAGACAAGCGGGAAGAAAACAGGAACCAGCATTCGAGATACATTGATTAACAGCAAATACGGCATATGGGATATGATGTTGAGTTGGCCGTATAAATAATAGTCAAAACACAAGAGTTACGAAGCAGGAAAAGCAACACCAATAAGATCAGGAATAAATGTGAAGACAGGCAGCAGGAAATCAGGAACCAAGAGCACAAGTTAAGACATCAGAGTTACGGAGCGGGACAAAAATATCAGGAAACCAGGAACAACACCAAATAAATGTAATTAAAAGACGCTGTGATATCAGGTCAACAGGGAAACAGAAATAAGGAGCAGCAATAATTTGACACGACATCATCAGTAGAAGAAATTCTCAGCAACCAGGAACATAGATATATATCAGCATATAGAATTCAAGAATCGTCGGAGTAATGATTCTTGCAGGCAAACGAATTGAGGTAATAAAATGCAACGACTTTATTCAATCCTAACGGCATTACAAGCGTTGCATTGATTTAACGATTCGAATGATATGAACTGGCAACCATAGCATGTGTAAATTCGTAAATTATATACTTTTTCACCCAGACTAATGGTTCAAAAAACGGTAGATAAATGTAAAGATCATTATAAAGAAAGTTCTTTCTGAATTAAAATGGTTTATCAAACATTCAATTCTAGGTACTCTGGTCACAAATATTATTGTGTTAATTGTCAGTGGTCTCCTTGAAGTTAAAATAAATTAAAGATTGAAACTCTAATCGACTATTTTGGAAAATTGCCCCCTATAGTTTGTTGGCACAATCAGAATTTTGTGTAATTCTATTCATCTAAAACACAGTGTAAATTCACTACACAGGTATTATAAATCTATTTTTTTTTATAATTCATATTTACACAATATATTTACTTATGAATTGTATATTGTTTATTCTGTTCCGACTGTTCTATTAGGTGGGCGGGTCAGAATATATACAAATATGTTCCTATATACATACGTGAATGCTATTGTGTGTTTTGTTATGTATTGTTTTTTTTATTTTTTTGTTTGTATACTCGATTATTTGAAGGTTAATGAACCAATCATTTGGTCAATATGTTATTTTTGGGAGATACATACATAAGTAAACATTTGTTAAACAAATTGCTTAAAATAACATGAATTTGGCATTGACACCCAATCATAAGTTCTTTAAAGTTTGCGACAAACAACAAAAATATTTGATCATTTATGTGACGGACTTGAGCATGAAAACAGAGTCCAAATATTGACAACCGATGATGCTATACTGAGATTGTGCAACAATTGTGTGCTCGCTCTCATTGTGGTTCCTATACCGCTTTGATTGGATATAACATATATCACAGATGATGATGACATGACCTAGAAACAACCACTGTTAAAACCTGTGGCAATATTTCGGTTGGGGCAACCGACTTAAACATACCCTCGCACTGTCTAATGCAATAGGTCCGCATGCGAAGAAATAAAAAATCATTTACCCCTGGTTTGCCGTAAAATTATTCCGTTTCCTCAAATATATTTAATTTTCCACGTAGTCTCATGTTTGACAGAAAAGTTGATACTTTTCCTGCAAATGAAAAATGTATGTTGTAAAATTCGCTTCTTTTATTGTAAACGAAATTTCATTTACTCCAAAGCTGCCATGAAATACTTTTGAGGCAACTAAAGAGAACTACCAAGCGGCGGAAATCGCAAGGCCTTCCACAAATAAGGCATGCGGAATGGTTCTTTTGTAATGCCTTCCTAAAATAAGGCCTGGGGAATGCATGCATTTTTTCATCAGATACAGCCAAGAAATTTATTTTCCGATTCTTTAATTGGAATTGGAAAATTTAATTTAATTGGAAAATTTCATACAAATTTCAAAATTGTATTTTTTATTTAATATTTTTCTATTTAAAGTTGGGCGTGGTGCAACTTTCTAAGATAGATACATACTTAGAAATAAATATGTAGAAATGGTTAATGATTTTGTGATAAAATAAATTATTTAAATTTTTTTTTGTTTAACAAACAAATTAAAATAATTTGTTTTTGTTTAACAAATATAAATTAATGTAAATTCCTTCTAAGGCCTTCTTTAGGCAATGCGCACGGAAGGCCTTGCCTCCCAATCTCACGCAATGCTAAAAAAAATGGAGGAGGTAATGTGTAGGGAAGGCCTACCGTATTTTAAAGAAGGCCTGCTTGGTCATGATTTCAGGCCTTCCAGGTCATGATTTCCGCCGTTGGGTAACTACTACAAACCAGAAACTGTGTACACAAAGATGATCACTCTCATACACTCTTGTTTGAGAGAAAACAAGTTTAAAGAAAACAGTTTTATGCCCATAGAGAAATACATGTCTAGAGAAAATATCTCGCTCAGCATATTTCTGACATTTGGCCTGCTGTGATATGAACGTTGGATGTTGGAAATAATTGCTTTAATAATACCAGAATGGTATTATGGTTCAATGGTTCAAACCAACCAACAAGGAAACAACCATTGCATTTCGTTTTGGGTGCTAAAATTATTGTGTTAAATAGAACACAAATAATTTGTTTCTAATTCTTCGACCTTTATTTTATTAATTAATATAAAAACTTTCCTGAAGAAAATTTCCAAAGGAAATCGAAATATTGAGAAAACAAAAAAGTTGGATGAAATCTGAAGAGGCCTTAAGCTGGAATAATTAGTCGAGAATAATTAATACAACACAAATGTATACCAACAATAAAAGATAACACGAAAGTCCAAAATACGTTTAAATTTCACGGTTCTCAACCAAAACGACATGGCAAATTTAAGTCAACAGTTCTTGTAACTCCACCTGGTGTAAGCCGACCAGCACGAAGAGTGTGAAAGGAACCGTCAGATGAGTCAAGTGTTCTCTCTTTAAAGAGTTACTCTATGCCACTGCCTCTTCCATAGGCTTTGGTGTCTTTAAAAAAATGGCATCAAAGAAACGAATCCTACACGCAGAAAAATCTGTATTTTTTTCTTGTTTGGATGCAAACATAACGTGTGTTTGGAGGTTGTCTCAAATATAGTATATTTGTGTTTAAACACATTGTGTTTGCTATTCAATATTACATGTTTGAGTCACAATGATTTGGGATGATTTTTTTTTTATTTTACATATAATAATTAATACATAATAATATATGTGTTTGTGATCCAAATATAACTTTGTTTGTATTACAAATACAGTTATGTTTGGTGGACAGTTTGCTTCTGTTTTTTCTCTATGCTCCGTCGAGAGCAAAATGCAAAATGAAAGATTGTTCATAAATATTCCTGAATGCGTATTCAAATGAATTGAGTGTTTATGTTGACTGATTTGGTTCGGTTTAGTTTCATGCATTGAATCGCCAATCGCTCGTTTGGGAAGAAACACACGAATGCATCGACGAAAGTATATGGCTTCATGTAAATTTATGCATATTTGCAAGTAAATATGCTAATGTTTGCATTTGAATACACGTGAGTTTGGGACTTGCCGACATATGTAAGTTTGAAGTTTGGATGTTTGGAAGAATATTTTACGGAGACCGTGTTTTTTCCATCGTGTACTCTTAAGGTTTCGTTCATCGTGTCGCAACGCACAGTGGTTCCAAATCGATTTTTTTGTAATTAATACTGTAAGTTTTCAACGGAATAAGATATCGTGATGAAATTTCATATGCTTAGAACAGAGGTCTTTTCCAGATGATATAAGAAATACCTAGTGGGTATGGGGGCTACTGGGCAAGCCTCTAAAGTTAGTCACCTCGGCCATGCCAAATTTTTACCTGAGTGCCAAGAGTATAATTATGAGCTGATTGCAAAGATATTTTGCATGGTGATAAATAAATAAAATATTATCTCAAATAGCTTAAGAGATATTTAAGTTATAAGAAAAAAATGTTATATTTTTTGACGAGGTTGGTTCCGTGTTTTTCACGGCGCGATGTCATTCTTAGCCCGATTTGTAAGTGGTATATAATGTTGTCATTGCAAGTAAATAAACTACTGGAAAGATTGGCGCAAATATATTACGTCAAACAGAAGTTAGACACTTCTAAAGACAAAACTTCCGAAAAGGGCCAACATTTTATTGGTTTCCAAAAATATTTCCAAAAAGGCGACAATATTATTTCGCTTGTATGTACATTTTTTCTTCCAGTAGGTGCAAATGTTTTTACATTTCAAAAAGGAAACATAATATAGATGCTTTCCGTGGTCTCTTTAAGTCATTTTGGTCAAAGGGCCTTCCCGGTAGGCCCATTCCAAAATTGAACATTTTTCAGTATAAAAAAATTCTATTTTCAAAAATTCTTAAATGGCAAAGCACCGATTAGAAAATGTATACCATATTTTCTTAACCCCATATGTTGAGTTCCTACCAAAAAAATCTTATCACAGTCACAGACAACAAAACTCGCAGTCTCATCATCAATTTTCAATATCCGTTGTTTGATATCCCCTATCACATAATTTGAAATTAAAAATTAGAATTATAAGTTTTTCAGTTCAGTACAGTCACAAAAGTACATTATACTTTCATAAAAAAATTTTAATTTATTCTGTCATTAATAAAGGGTTTGTTCAGTTAACATGAACATTCACAGGGACATAGCTAGGGTGTTTTACAGGTTAACCCAGCGGCGGTAGGGATGAGCTGTAAGGCCTGAAGAATACGGCAGGCCTTCCTACACATTACCTCCTCGTGCGATTGGGGAAATGCCCTTCACCCCTCTTTATAAGAAGGCCTTATGAAGCGACTTGTTTTCATATTTAAAATTTATACTTTTACCAAATATAATAATTATAAATCATTTTATAAAAATCTGCAGCCACAGAAATCGAACACACGATGCCGTACTTACTGGGCTATTGCATGTAATAATTTTGCAACGACGAATTGCGAACATGTGGGCAGACAGATCTTCATTAACAAAAAAAAATATGTATTTCACAGGCGTTATTAAAGAATGCATTACTAAATATGGATTCCTCATGCTTTATTCGTGGAAGGTCTAGCATATTCCGCCTCTGGGACGAAGGTTCGTCCATGGAACTTACAGATATTGCAGGCGCCATACAGCGGAATGTCAAAATTTCAATCAATCTTATGTTTTTCCCAAACTTTAAATTTTGTTTTGAGAGGAATTGTTTTCACATTGACATTAAGATTATTGTAGGCGATTTTAATGCCAAATTGGGAAAGGAAAGTGTCTTTCGACCAACCATCGGTAATAACAGGCTACGTGATACCACCTGCGATATTGAAATAAGACAGATAGACTTCGCCGCTGCCAAGATCTTGGTAGTTAGTAGCACACGATTCCAGCATAAGGATATACATAAGGCGACCTGGATACGAGTATCTTCCGATCAGAGAACGAAGAACCAGATTGATTAGTTGGTAATAAAGGGTTTTCCAACAGAGACGCTACCAAAGGGACAGCAAACGACGCCATATTTTTTCCCGCTCTTTTGACATTTCTCTTCAGTAAGGTTTGCCATTCCATCATGGAAAGATTCGAAATTATTAAAATTTACTACCGAAATTTGGAGTCAGTGGCCTCAACTTTAAGAGCGCTACGTCCAATTTATGGTTTTCAATGATGAGGCTCATTTCTGGCTGAATGGCTTCGTCAATAAGCAAATTATGGGTTATTGGCCAGACAGCAATCCACACGTAATCCATGAGTCATCATTGCATCCCGAAAAAATTACGGTTTGGTACGGTTTATGGGCCGGCGGCGTCATTGGGCCGTACTTCTTCCGTGATGATCAAGACCGGTACATTACTGTGAATGCGAATCGCTACCGTTCAATGATAACCGAATATTTTTGGCCCCAATTGGATAATATGGACTTGGAGGACATGTGGTTCCAACAGGACGGCGCCACAAGCCACACAGCGAATGCCACAATCAATTTATTGGAAACCAAGTTTGGTGAACGTGTTATCTCACGAAATGGCCCAGTCGATTGGCCGCCTCGGTCGTGCGATTTGACGCCGTTAGATTATTTCCTGTGGGGCTACGTCAAGTCTATGGTCTATGCCAACAAGCCAGCGACGATTGATGAACTTCGTACGAATATCGAACGTGAAATTGCAGCAGTATCGGCCGATTTATGCTTGAAAACCGTAGAAAATTGGGTTCAGCGTCTGGACTTCTGCAAGCGTGCCCGTGGTGGCCATGCAAAAGAAATCGAGTTCCAGCATCGAACGTACTTTCACAGGAATAAAGAATTTCATTGGTATCTAAAACCGGTTTTGTTTTATTTAAAAAAGCTTTTGTAGCGCTCGTATTGAAAAACCCGTTAGATGGCAGGCAATCTTCTACGAGTAGTGTAATGGATGTAAGTGTGATTCAAGGTGCCAATATCGACACGGATCATTACCTGGTGACTGCGAAAGTTCGCAGAAGACTGAGCATGGCGAAAACCGTACAAAGCCGAACACGGGAAAAGCTAAATACAGGAGATATCAAAGGTCTATAAAAATATACTCCCCCTCCCGAGGACCAAGAAGCGCAGTCGAAGCACATCTCCCATTCTGTGGAAACCGTTGCAAGGACTGAACTTGGCTATCGAAAGCCGAGGACGGATAAGCCTAGGTACGACGAAGAATGTCGCATTGCAACTGATGAAAAAGAGGCTGTACGTATGGCATTGAAACAGCCAGTTACAACACGTGCTGCGAGTGAGCGTTACAAGAGGCTGAGAAGGGACGAAAACCAACTGTTTAGGCGGAATGGGAGCAGTGGAAAGGTGAAAAACCGAAATGTCTAGGATGAACAATGAATCCCGAAAAATTTTCAAGAAAGGAAGCAGAGCGGATAACGGACCGAATAATGGGCTGCCCTCCTGCAAGGACGAGAATGGGAATCTGGCGACTGATAAGCAGTGAGTGCTTAAAATGTGGAGAGTCCATGTTTCAGCGCTACTCCACTCAGATTATCCCACTGAAGGTGAATGATTGTGGAAGGTTGTGTACATTGTAACCTCCTCAGACAAGGCGAGATTAGAACTGCAATCTCCCGGCTTAAGAATAATAAAGCCGCTGGTGCGGATGGGCTACCCGCTGAACCTTTCAATGCAGGTGGCGAAGGATTGTTAGTCCAACATGCACAAACATATCTACGGTATATGGTTGGGGGAATCTATGCCTGACGATTGGATTCTCAGTGTATTATGTCCTGTATTCAAGAAGGGTGATTCGTGTGTCTGTTCTAACTATCCCGGTACCAGTCTTTTATCTATCGCGAATAAGGTATTGTCGAGCGTATTATGTGATAAAGCCAATTGTTGAAAACCTGCTTGGATCTTATCAGTGTGGTTTTAGACCAGGCAAGTCCACGACTGATCAAATATTCACGCTACGCCTAATCCTACAATAGACCCACGAAAAGCAAATCGATACACGCCATTTTTTTGTTGAGTACAAAGCTGCTTTTGATAACCCCATACGGGGAATACTGTACGAAACTATGTCTGAACTTGAGATTCCGGCAAAACTGATTCGATTCTGTAGAATGACGCTGACCAACACCATATCAACAGTGAAGGTGGGGAAATACTTCACCGAACCATTTTGTACCAAGCGAGGACTGAGACAAGGCGACACACTTTCGAGCAATATCTTCAATATCTTAATGGAGATAATAATGACAAAGGCTGCAGTAAATATGAACAAAACCATTAACATGAAAAGCCATATGTTGCTGGTGTATGCTGACGACATAGATATCATTGGGCGAAATTTGCGAGAGGTTACTGGAGTATGTTCAAGAATCGAAAAAGAATCAGCGAAGGTGGGTCTTGCTGTTAATGAGGGCAAGACAAAATTGATGGTGTCAACGACTAGAGAAACCTATCGACCTGGTTCGCACTTGAAAGTTGACAACCGTGAACAAGGCCAACAACGTCAGCCTGGAGATAAATAGGGGAATTGTGCTTGCAAATACATACATGCTATTTTGGGCTCAGTAAGCAGTTTTAGAAGACGCAGACATCTGACCTCATGAGGTTGTAAAATAGTTAATACAAAAGTAAGGAATTGTTTTGTATATTTGACGTCTGCTAATAAACACATGTGTAGGAAACAACCTATATCTCTTCTATAGCTAGCTTTTGGCAAGAAATTTTTTCCAGTAAGTTTTTCCTTATTTTTAACTAGTTTTTTGACAATAACTTGGATTTTGGTTAATGTATGAGAAAATTCATACTACAAGCTTACAAGTCATGAACATTTTTCTAATTGAAAAATGGTTGGTTTTTGTTGGAAATAATAGACAATTCAGTTCAACACACACTCACTGGCACGACTAGTTTCGAACTCCATGACTAGTTCATCATCAGATGCCTAACCACTGTGCCCGAATTGATACCATCAGTTGATCGTCAATCGTATATATGTATACAAACTCAATTCTGCAATTCACATGTGCGAATTAGTATCGATCGAAGAACCCTAAGTATCAACATACACTGAAAGGCCTATAATTCCAACAACAAGCACAGACAGAATTTTTCCACCATGTTCTTCTTTTTCCTCGTGCGTTCTCGCATTGTTGCATTGTTTTGAGGTGTGTTTTAATTTATATCACAGAGTTGTATTTTTCCGTGGTATATCATTTTTGATGACCGGTCTAGTGTCACTTACTTTTATAGAAAAATGTTCATGACTTGTAAACTTGTAGCATGAATTTCTCATACATTAAGCAAAAACTAACAAAAATCGGTCATAAAATTTCAAATTCAAATAAATAACTTGGATTAAAACATAACAATTAAGTTCTTAAGAAAGGAACAACAAATCAAAAATATTTGACATTTATTAGTGATATGCAACTAGACACGCAAGAGTTTCCTAAACTCGCAAGTGTGACACACGTGCTCGGCAAACTTATTTGATGTTTATGAGTTTGCGTGGCTCTTGCGTGTTTAGATCAATATCGGTTATATGATATCATTTTGAAACAACAAGCAATTTCTTAAGTTATTTGGAAAAGACTTTTCATTACACTTTCACTAGTAGTTCGTTTGAAAGTATTTAAAGTTTGAAAGTATTTTTTATGAAGCCTAACTAAATACGGACGGAAAGATATCCGGAGTTGTCGTCGTCGCACTATAACAGGATAATTGGCATTGGATTTTAATTTGCATTACTTTACCTACTTGAATTTGCTCAGGCAATGCACATGCAGGTTGTGGAATCGGATGCCAATTGTAATGAAATATGGGAATGCTTTTAATTATTTTGAATCTGTTTGACTGCTGGCAATTCTAGTTAATTATTTTGAATTTGTTTGACTGCCGGCAATTCTAGTATTTTATATGAAGAGGTTTGTGACTTCGATAGGCATTGCCTCATAGTACTTTCAAATTCATCAACCTGTACTGTGCAAAATATTTGAAAACCAAAAGTGACCGGTATGAAGGAAATGCTTTGAAAATAAGTACAATTGCTTATGGTAATGATATTTTTTTGAATTTGTAGTTCGAAAGGTAATTCAAATTAAATTACAAATTATAATTGTCATATAATTAATTTGGTCAATGTATGTTGTCAGGTAATAACATTTAAAAATCCGGAAGACAATTCTTGAGTGTGCCGACTTTTTGTAGGAAAATATTTTTGACTTTCTATCATTACAAAAGAAGATCGAACGAACATCAAACAGATGTACATTAGGGTGGCAGAGACGAATAAAACTGTTTATTTTTGGAAAAATCCAAGGCCTTACATTTTATTGCCATCCTAATTCTTAGGCTGTTTGGCTTAACGAACATAATATTAATAACAAAAGAATGTCAAACAATTACAGAAATTACAGTCGGGTGATCCGACTTAAACATACCCTCACCCTAAGTCATCCATTACGACCGAGTTCTATTAAAAAAGTCATAGTATATTCATCCTTACGTTGAACAAATGAGGGTGGCAAATGCGCCAGTATTCAATATCAGAGTGGCATTGCGCTAAATATTATTCTATACCCAACTTAATTAGGATCCTAAGTGATTTTAGGGATTTATCGTGACTACCAGCCATACATTGGGCAAATTAATTATTTGACAATTATAATTTGTTATTTAATTTGAATTTGCTGTCCAAATACAAATTCAAAAAACTTTCAATACTATTGACAATTGTACTTATTTTCAACGCATTGCCTTCATATCGGTCACTTTTGGTTTTCAAATATTTGATACAGTACAGGTTGATGAATTTGAAAGTACTATGAGGCAATGCCTATCGAAGTCACAAACCTCTTCATATAAAATACTAGAATTGCCGGCAGTCAAACAAATTCAAAATAATTAACTAGAATTGCCAGCAGTCAAACAAATTCAAAATAATTAAAAGCATTCCCATATTTCATTACAATTGGCATCCGATTCCACAAGCTGCATGTGCATTGCCTGAGCAAATGCAAGTAGGTAAAGTAATGCAAATTAAAATCCAATGCCAATTATCCACCCAATATTAATATGGGAGGTCCAAATTTCATTTGCTATTACACAGTAGCTTTTTACAAAAGATTGATCAGTACCAAATTTTGTTAAGATCGGTTGTGGTTTACGGGAGATATCCAGGCGGCTAACCGGAAAGCCGCCTACCTTTTGTATGGGAGGTACGAAAATTGGCGTGATATAGTTGATAATTTTTAATTTTTAGGAAAGCATTGCCTAGTACAGAATTTGAATTTCAATCGGTTGTAGTTTACGAGAGTTATCGTGGCGATCAACCGGTCATTCACCAACTTTTGTGTGGGAGGGACTGGAATGGGTGTGGCAAAACCACTAATTTTCCATAGAAAAGTAGCATTTGACTAAATGTTGTCTAATATCAAATTTCATAAAGATTGGTAAGGGGTTGTCTTGTTGAACAACTAGCCGGCACCTACATGGGAGTGGCAAAAACTCCCTTGTCTTAATTAGTATTGGAATTTGATGATATAAAATGTTTCACAGCTTATCGCGTGAAACAACCCGGACGACCACTAAGTTTTGTATGGGAGGTACCAGAATGGGCGTGGCAACCTCGCCGAGTCCGTGTTTGACACGACTCCTACTATTCAGGAACCGTTTGGCGGTTCTTTTCACCCGATTTTCAGCTCCTGTAGAATCGTATTTCGTTATTTTTTTTCGACTTTAACAGTTTTCGATCCGTTTATCGGTACTTAAAGAACCGTTTTCAGTTCATTTCGACCTGTTTTTCGGTTCTTGTAAGCCCTGGTCTGGTCTTCCGAACCGGTTCCTTCATTCTATGAACCACTACTGTTAGTTGCACCGAATCTAGAAGCAAAATACATATATTTTCATAGTCGGCAATTCGAAACCGGGTTATTTAGCAGTCTACACCATTTCTAATTGAAATTTGAAAAATATCAATTTAATTTTGAAAAATATCAATTGAAATTTGAAAATTCTATTTGAAATTTGAAATACATCAATTTAAATTTAAAAATTCTATTTGAAATTTGAAATACACCAATTGAAATTTAAAATACATCAAATGAAATTTGAAAGACATCAATTGAAATTTGAAAGACATCAATTGAAATTTAAAACAAATCAATTGAAATTTAAAACACATCAATTGAAAATTAAAATACATCAATTGAAATTTGAAAAACCTCAATTGAAATTAGAAAACATCAATTGAAATTTGAAAGACATCAATTGAAATTTAAAATTCGTCACTTAAAATTTAAAAATTATTAACCCATTTTATGTATTAGATTTTTAAATTTCAATTGGTGTATTTTAAATTTCAATTGATGTGTTTTAAATTTCAACTGATGTCTTTTAAATTTCAATTTATGTATTTTAATTTTCTATTGATGTGTTTTAAATTTCAATTGATGCATTCCAAATTTCAACTGATGTGTTTTAAATTTCAATTGATGTCTTCTAAATTTCAATTGATGTGATTCAAATTTCCATTGATGTGTTTTAAATTGCAATTGATGTTTTTGAAATTTCAATTGATGTATTTCAAATTTCAAATAGAATTTTCAAATTTCAATTGATGTATTTCTAATTTAAAATAGAAATTTTAAATTTCAATTAATTTTTTTCAAATTTCAATTGGAAATGGTGTAGTGTTTCAATAACGTCTTCTCATCTATGGTCGACCCTTTCAATTCCAACACATTAAAAATAAAAATTTGAAAATTGTTTTTGTCTCTTCCAAAATAGAATCCATATGTTGATTTCTAGATGCAATTTCGAAAATGTTTTTAATTAATTAACAAAAACAAAAAGGTAACAAAAACAAAAACAAAAACAACCAGCCATTAACGACTCGGCAGGGAATTGTTGGTGGGTGGATGGAATTGTGGCATAGATGTGGTGGAATTGTGTCATAGATGTTACGTCTACGTCGTCATCAGCTGTCACATGCCACAATAACATCAGCAACAGCACACATAACGGGTGGTCCACATACAGGTTTATTTTTAATTCATATCTTATTTTGACACTGATACATTTTTTCTGTTCGAAGTATTGACTATCAGTCAGGTATCATACCTAAGCGGACCAAAATGAGTCGTTTACGCTTCAACAACGTGGTGAAATATTGCAAACCTATTTCCAAAGTGAGTACGTAACGTACTTAGTTTGTGGAAAATGTTTGTGACACTGGCTTGCTAGTGGTCAAAACTCACGGTCCCCATTGTCGTGTGATTTAGACCAACGATATTGATAGATGGACGAGGATTTCGCAGTGGCGGCATCATTGGAACATTTTTTTTTTCGAAAATGTTGCTGGAAATGGCGAGCGCTACAGAACCAATATTATGGACTTTTTATGGGCTGAAATGGATGGTATGAACTTGGATAATCTTTGGTTTCAGCAGAATGGCGCACCATATCACACAGCTTATCAAACAATCAATCTTTCTCGGTAATAAGGAGTGCGTACGAAATTTTGGTAAAAAAATGAAAATGCATTAATTACGATACAAGTATTTATTTATTAACAAAAACTAAGTACAAATTCACTTTTTACACAGGCTTACAAGTATGTAGATTTTATTTATGATTTTTTTTTACAGGGATGCCTTCCGTTAGGGCTTTAAATGTATTCTTCGGTAGTATATGAGTGCTTGTAGCCTACTTTCTTCTAAAAACTTTTGCATCCTTAGCAGCTCTTTTCATAGCCTTTAAATGTCGTTTAACTAAGGCCCAATATCTTTCGTTCGGACGGAGTTCTGAACAGTTAGGTGGATTTGCCTCCCTTGGTACAAACACTACATTTTGGAACCAGTCTATAGCTGGATTGCTGTAATGGCAAGACGCGAGATCGGGCCAAAAGAATGTAGAATCTTAGTGCTTTCTTAAAAATGGAATGAGTCGTTTTTGTAGACATTCCTTGATATACACTTTAGTAGTTATCGTACCAGTTGTATCGAATGAGCTGCTCCTTTATCCACAAGTGCAAATGGCTTGCCACATCAAAACTTCCTTCGGGAACTTTGCCTCTTTTGAATTCTGTACTCTTCTGAAACATTTCCTCTACTATCTGCAATATAAAACTCCGGGCCAGGTAGCTGTAAAAATTCCATTACATAGTAGTATCCATAATTTGGAATGACATTTCATTATACATTTATAGCTCGCATTATTGTGTCCGATTATTTTTGGAATTTCTATCGGACACGTTTTGAAGTTTGTAAGTTTTGGACCTTTTTTCACGTTTTTACCAAAGACTCTGAGCAATTGGTCTTCTGAGCAACTTTTCTTCCTGATACTTTTGGATTTTTCTTAAGAATTTCTAATACTTTCTTTGCCTTCCCGACGTCTGAAATATTTTCTTCCACACCCAGATTTTCTATCGCTCGTCAGGGGTTCCTTATATTTTTTACAACTCTAGAAACTGTATTTTGGGACACCCCTGTCCTAGCAATTGTTTTATAAGGACGTCTTTCATTCTCGTTACATTTCGAGAACTTTTTGTTGGCTCTCCATTTAAAAAACTTAAAGGAACGATTGACATTATATTAAGCACGTGGTTTTTGATGGCACTGACAGATGTCAAAATTTCAATGACATCTAAATGCATTGGATACAAAAAAGTTATAAACCTAAAAGTACGCACCATTTATTTTTTACGCAGTCCTTAGTATTATCAGCCGTCTTGGCGTTGTCAATTGGCCGCTTCGGATCTGCGATATGACCAATTTAGACTTTTTCTTGTGGGCTGCTGTTAAATACGGATGCTAAGCGAATAATCCAGAAACGATCCACACCCTTAAGACTAATATCATCCGAGCCATTCGTGAGATAGAACCAGAAACCGTCAATAAAGTCTTGGAAAATTTGACTCTCAGGATGATCTGTGAAGCCAGCCGCGCCAGCCACATGAATGAAATCGTGTTCCATAAATAATGAGAATATTTGTTATTTCTCATTAAGCCGTAAATAAAGATAAATAAATTAATAATTTCCCATTACATCCCATGACGGGATAGGCCAGAATATAATATTCACCGGACTAACTCCTTGATTAGCCAAAATCGGAGGAACATATCAAGTCTAATTTCCATGCTGAACGGGAACTGGCCAATCGGTAATCACGCAAGACGGCTGAATCTTCCATTTAATGACCACTGCCGTGGCTGCGAGGACGCATAAGAGCAGGAGACAGTGGAACATCTCCTCTGCAGTTATCCGGCTCTAATGAATAGACGCCTAAAGACTATAGGTTGTCCCTTCCGACACAACCTCAGATCTAGGGGATCTAGAGGTATCTCCGATTAACAGGATGGATGTAGACACTGTACATTAGACTGTCCGGAGTAATGTGGTATGTAAAATGGTGTCTCAAGACACTAATTGATGCTAAATAGTATATTTAGCATCAACGTGAACCAACCAAGCACCCAGGGATAGGGGAGAGCTTCTCACAATCACTGAGTTGTGTGGTATCCAGTTTCTCACTCACTCTTTGGGACCTATAGTTTTACACCCGTTCCGAATGGTTTTTTTTAAAAAGCTATTTCATGGTTTATTTATCAAATCAAATAAATAGTGTAGATAGTGTCGCCGTCACTAAGCAAGGTGGCCGTCGTCGAAATAAGTGTAACGCGGTCAGAGCAGGGATCGAACCCACGTTCTCTCGCACAACAGCAGCGCGCACTAATCGTTGCACCACCGACGGGCACAAAAGTCATAGTATAACAAAAGAAATTAAGAAATTTCTAAAAATATATGTACCTTTATTTGGACCACCCTGTACATGAAAATCGTCCACGATAATATGGATGATTGGCGATGATCGACCATATACTTATTTACAATAAACACTTGTATGGCATTGTATCCAGTTTATAAACAACAATAAACTAACAAAATATCATTTGAACGAATATTGTTGGCTGCATTCACTAACACATGTACAAATATTTGTAACATAGGGTAAATATACCTAGAGAGAAAATCTCTCTCAGCAAATTGTTGAGATTGCGCTTCGTTGCATATGGACGTTGAAAGTTGAAAATAATTGCAGATAAAAGCATTAAAACAAAACATCCAACAAGAAAATAACAACCTCATTTTGTGTTTGTGTATTAAAATAGTTGTCTTAAATACAATGGCAATGCATACTAACAAAAAAAATAACAAAAAAGTTGAAAATGTATTTAATGTTCACAGTTCTCCACCAAAACGACATGAAAATTTTAAGTCAACAGTTCTTGTAACTCCACCTGGTGTAAATCGAACCCAAGGCTAATCTAGTACAGGTTGATGCATTAGAACAGCTGATTTTGCTTCTTATCACCCCATCTGTCAAATTCAGTGTATTTTATTATTGTACTTTTTTGTTTACTTTGTTTGGTCGAATGTATATGTGTTGAATTTGATAGAGGCATGGAACAGAGACAAATTCCCTGTTGCTGGTGCCCACAATTACAACAAATCCTGCTGCGGTAACCTCTACTAGTTCAGCCATGGCCGAACCTCTCCTTATCATACCGACCACCTCTCATACATACCATGAAGAGTGTGAAATGAAACGTCAGATGAGACGAATGCTCTCTCTAGATATATTTTCTCTATGATTTGTAACAGTGGCCAATGCTTTGAAAATGCATTCAAAAGCAAATGGGGAAATAAATGGAAATGTATAAAAAAGAAGAACAAACTTAAAATCGATGTTGACCATCACGACGGCCAAACGTGGCCAAACTAAATGAAAGTCAATGTCGGGCCACACGAGTCCCAAACAGCCAGCAAATATTCTTGTTGTATCTCTTCCAAATGTCTAAAGTCGTCCAGTCCAGCATTAGATATTTGTCTATACATTTTGTCTCGTATGTGTGTTTTGGTAATAAAAATAACTTATTTCTTCTCAGACGCCTCTTGGAAGGAAACAAAACAAAAGTCAGAAAAAACATACAAGAGAAAGAGATTTTGGTGAAAAATTAAATAACAAAATGTACTGGTCATCAGTGGACACTGCTCAACGATTCCGTTGAAGAATGTTTTGATTGGAGAAAATGCGAAAATGTGACCAACCCAGCGAATAGTTTGATTTCAGATTTTTTCAAGGCATGGGCATTTGCCGACAATCAATCACCATTTAGCTTTGCCTTGAAAGTTGGCTTCTACACGCTGAATAAGAACGGTCTCTGTAACATATTCTCTCAAACATATTCTGCAGAAACCATGTATATATTTGGAACACACTTCAAACATTAATATGTTTGCAAGTCCCAAACTCAGGTGTATTTAAATGCAAACATTAGCATGTTTACTGACAATTACGGGGAAACATATGCTTGCTTCATCCCAAACATCAATATACTTAGGTGCAAGTATTCGAGTGTTTCCCCCAAACCTCCATATACTTACGTGTGTATTTTCTCCCAAACATAATAATATTTAGAATTATTTTTTCTTTATTTATTATAATTAATTTTATCAATATATATCCACATTTACTTATATAAATAATTAATGCAAAAAAATTAAAAGATTTAAGTGATTTTTACATTTACTTGCATTAAATGCATTAAGCCGGAATCACAATGCAAGCAACATTTTCAATAGGCGATCGCAATGTAAGCAACAGTTTACTTCGAATCGAGATGTTTGTTCTAACAGGTGATACCAGTATTACGGCCAATATATTAAGGCAACAATAAAATATATTTTGTTTTCATGTCAAAGTTAATACAAATGTATGTCAAGAATAAAAGTAAGCCAGAAACTACAAAAACCAAATACATTTGAATTTGACTCTTCATATAATGAACAGAAGGAAAAGCAAATCATTTAAGTTGTTCTTATAACACAACCTCTAGTAGTTGCATCATGATACAAATATCACTAATGTCACATCCAGGTTTGTATTTCGAATATTAAAAACTGTTAATGTATTTAAACATATTTGGTATTAAAAGATTCTACAGACAAAATAACGTTTTATAATGCATCTTTTAACTCAAATGGGTTAAATTTTCATTGATGTTTTTAAGTTTGAAAAGGAAATTCGAAGTACAGCGCCATCTATATTATTTATTCGAACAAATATGTTGCTGGAGTAGAAATAGACCAACTTCAGCGACAAATTTGAGTTACATTTTTGTAAAAAATAAACGAAAAGACATTATGTGAAGTTCTGCGTGTGAGAAGATGTTGGCATGAGAAACGAAAATGTCGCTTGCATTGTGAATGCGGCTTTATTTGTTTTGTTTTGAATCTGCTGCTCTTTTGCTTCGTCTTTCTTTGTTGTCTCTCACGTTTTTCTTTTCAGAAGGTTTCAACTATGGCTTGGTTATCACTATGCTTTGCTACACAAACAATATACTTACATATATTCAACTCTAGTTCATGCAAGCCAAACGTGTATTAATTACTTGTGTTTTTTTTTATTATATTTCACAAATGGTCCGCTATTCCGATTTTTTAGTAGAGGCTCGGACAGAAAAGGAGATTCACGTTGTTGCCCTTTTCAGTTTGAACCAAAAGTACAAGAGTCATCAACTGCGAGTAATTTTGTGATAATTAAATCGAGGAAAATTGGTAATAAGTGAAATAAAGCAAAATGTAATGAAATTATTTATAGAGATATCATATTAAACAGAAATTTATTAAAATAAAGATTTTTCGCATTCTGCATGGGTTGCCCAGTTTGTATAACTCTGTGCTCCAACTTTACGAGTGACTTTTATTGGTTTCCCGTCCAATAAAAACAGCTGTTGCAAACTCTTAGTATATTACTCTATGGTCCGAGCGTTTGTTTACTCTTTTTTCACTGATAAAGCGCTTTCGATATTCTCTGAAAATTGACGACTGAATACATGCTATTAAAATAATATACACACTCATTACATCCGTTTTATTCTCTTGCTCTCGAGAGAGCATAAACATTGGAAAAAATACGGCTGTATTTATATGACAGACACAAATATACTTGGGTCGCATACACATATGTTATAACATATTAATCATTGTGTCTCAAATATGTAATATTGAATAGCAAACACAATGCGTTTGGGCACAAGTATATTATATTTGCGACAAGCTCAAAACACATGCTATATTTGCATCCAAACAAGAAACAACTACAGATTTTTCAGCGTGTACTCCTAAGTATGGCGTCCTAATAGATTAATTTCATATGTAGGGTGAAAATTTCTACACCCTGAAAAATAACAGCCCAGCAACATGTTGCAGGAACCATGTACATGTTTGTAAGCATTGCTTTCGTGAATTGAAGATCTGCTGCTTTTTGTTTCTTTATTGTGACAGACAGCCGTGTTTCCAGCAGTTTTCAACAAACAAAAGCACATTTGGTTCACAAATACATATACTTTATTATAACCTATTAAGCATTGTGTCGCAAACATGTTATATTAAATATCAAATACAATGTGTTTGGATACAAGTATACTAGACAAGCGACAAACACGCTATATTTGCATGCAAACAACAAAAACAAACAACATTTTCAGCGTGTATCATCACCACTCTTCGTAGTGAGGTCGGTGTGATAGACTGCTGTTCAGCTAACACCAGGTGGAGTTAGAAGAGCTGTGGACTTAAATTGTTCATGTCGTTTTGGTTGGGAACCGTGAAATTTAAACATATTTTGGACTTTTTTGTTATATTTTATTGTTAGTATACATTTGTGTTGTATTTAACGCAATAATTTTAACACACAAAACGAAACGCCGTTGTTGTTATTTTGTTGGTTGTTTGGAACCATTGCCTCTATCTGGTATTATTAAAGCAATTATTTTCAACAACCGGCCCGCGTTTATCAATCGAATAGGTTGCCTCAAAAACGAATAAAATTAGATTAGCAAGATTAGCTTGTTTGTTTTTGTTGAAAGAATTCAGCATCAATTGAATGGACATTATACTTCGAGTATGTACATGGTTGACCATTGAAACCTTCTAAATGCCCTTGGATTCATATAATCCAATCGACGTGGCTTGTCGACCGGTAATTGAATTTTGTGGAGGGAATTACTTTAAATCTGCACGAATTATGCCACAGACCCCCTTGGATGCCCAACCGCAGACCCCCTTGGATGACATCGGCCGCGATGACTGGCACTACCAAGATTGCCGGTGGCAAATACGATACTTAACCCTTTGACAACCACAGGCAACTATATTTGTCATGGGGGTTTTGACACTTATAATTGTACAGGTAGGAGATAGAGCAAATATATTCATAGGTGATTTATAGAAGACGGTAGGGGAAACGAGAGTGTAGTAGGCATCAATTCTCTAACTGATCCAATTCGCGCAAAGCGCGGAAGAAGGGACACACGTGCGGAAAACTTTAGGTACGTTTTGAAGTCATACCTTAACTTTTAAAAAATATAAGGTGAAATTTCAACGTGCTTACATGAACCGAACGCATGTTTGGCAAATGTGTGTGGCTTTTAGATAAAATGGATAAAATTTACCAAAAAAAAAAAACAAAAACAATGTTGGCCTCAATTTTTGCGGCGTAGATCACGACAATAATACAAAAAAATCAATGAGTGTTCGAAATCACGGGCGTTGTGTTAACACCTCTTTGTTACACGGTACCTGTTCGATTTCGAATAAATAAAGCAATATTTAGCTCACTGAAATAATTGTTTGTTTTGTCATAAACAGAGCGTCGACAAAAGGTATTGAATAGTATAGAGAACTTATTGAACTGTTTTTCCGCTCTCATGTAGTGAGTCTGAGTAAAAGACCATAAACGAGTCTTATTCTCTTTATAGAAAATTTCAATCTAAATGCACCATTTCGGCAATGTTATTACATAAAACAATACAAAAAGCATACATGTCTCAAAAGGCATCAATGTTTCACATCAAAATAATGAATGGACCAAGTTATGACAAAAAGAGAGTAAGTAGTACGTTTTAAATCATTATCCAGATGTCGCCAGTGCTTTTGAGCCATACAATTCGTTCCATGAGTCCTTTCATGGTAAAATAAGTAATGTAAACTAGTTAGAACATCCTTTTTTCTAGCTTAGGTGTTTCTCTTATGTCACACATATAGAAAATTTTACAGATTAGAAACACCAAACAAAAATAAAATTCCTGTTTTTGTTGCCTACAATTACAACAATCCCTACTGCGAATACCTTACTTATTTTACAATGAGTTCTCTATACTACTCGTTTCCTTTACAGCAATACCATCTAGACTTGTGTCGAACTCGTTCACTAGTTCTCGAACTCGTTCATTTAAGGTGCCCGGTCGTAACAGTAACGAACATACTCGCCGTATCGAACATGTGCATTATGTTCATGAGGGTGATGTCTGGTCACCCTAAATGAACTAGGTAGTTCATGAACTACGCAACTCTAATACCATCATACTTATTTTCAGGCAGAGACTATTGTTGTACAACAAACTCGTATGTGATGCTAACGCTGTGTGTTATTTGCATGTGTTCACTTTGATAGATTGCCCTTCCCGTGCCTATAGATGTTAACACATCAAAAAAAACAGCAGACAGTAGTCCGAGGCCTTCGGCCACGGACTGTCCCTGCAGGCTGTGTCAGAGACACGGCCATTAAGTTTAACGTAGAATACGCCATCCGATAAGACAGCAAATGAATTTATTTATTTGATAGTTACTTTTGATAATATACATAAGCTTATGGTAGGAAAAATAGGATAAATATGTTTTTAAATTAAAAGAGTAAGGATAAATGATAAATAAATGATTATTTTAATTTACTAAACGTCAACTGTCAGCTGCTGTCAAACAGCATCAAGCAGCATTGTTATTTTGCTTACTTGGCAGCACTTTCATTTAACATAAAAATGTATGAATTAATTTTTTCATATATTTTTTATAATTATATATCCATGTTAAATTCAAATTCACATTTAACATTTTGTTTCACTTAAATACAAAAGTAAATATACGAAATTTCAATATTTCATCAATCAAAACAACAGCCGAAGGTTTGTGTCCACACTGAAACAGCATCATAGTTTGTGTCCACGCTACAAACTCAAACACTCAACCAAACACCACACATATGTTTGAGTGTATATGTTTAAACAATTTTCATTTGAGAAATTTAAATATTAGGAAGATATCAACCAATATGAAATGTATATCAAACGAAAGGTAACATCTTCATTTATCTACAAAAAAATTTATAAAAAAAACTATCTCGCCGTTTCCTCATAATCAATGAAATAAAGATTACAACAATAACAATCTGATATGACTCCCTATAACGTAAGGTAAGACGTATTCTACGCCAAAAAATTCGGCCGAAAATATAAAGTCGTCAAAGGGTGAAGGGAATTGTTTGAAGGCGCTCTTCTCACTCGATATTTTGCACGATACGCACGTTGCATTCTCACAATTGAGAACATCTAAAGCTACATGATAACATTGCCTTGTGGTGGAGTGTACTGTTCTATGGCACAATTTCACTTGAACTTGCGCTTCGATAACGGGCTGTGGAATGGTCCACCCTCTATTTGGGTTTGAATCGACTTGTTTTCTCTCAATGAGGAGATAAACAAGTCGTGAGATTCATCACCTTTGAGTGAATACATGTTTGTCTACACTATTTCGTTTATAATAATGGGTTTTTTCTTTGCCACAAAAATAAATTATGCAAATTTTAGGGGAAATGCAAGTTCGTTTACAACTAAAGAAATTACTATTTTGATAAAAGTATTTGGTTTGTGGAAAATATATCAACTGATACTAAGTAACAAACGAAATATTTTTAGGGTAAAATAAATATTTTTACGCCAAGCGATTCTACAGATATTTGAACCGGTAAAGTGTTATAAGGCCATATACCACGAATAGTTATAGATACTACATATTGACAAAAGAATGAATTGTCATTGTCGAGTGTTGAAAACGTATGACAGATTTGGTGGATAATTGAATAATTGTTGTCTATTTTCGATGATCAAAATTTCTCTATTACTGCACTTTGTTTATCGACGAATCAAAAGACAGAGGAGAGTACCGAGACTGGCTACGCATAAAAGCTCCGGTACTACAGGTTACAGCCAGAGAACAGCTGATCCAATTTTTTTTCTTCTGACACACCGAAATGCAAGAGCGACATTATCTGGCATGTAATATTTGTTACAGAAGGTCCATCCATGCAAACATTTCAAACTTTGTCAACCATGCTACCAACAATTAATAGAAATGGCTAAGGAAAATGGAACCCAAACATTGTGCTGAACCTGTTGTACCATTATCAAGGATGGTACACTTTAGTATTTTTTTTAATTGTTAAAAAATTATAAACATTTCAATTTGTTAACTTAATTGGGTTTTTTTGTAAATAAACGAAATGGAATACGCAAGATAAATGTTACACAAAAAATATCAAAAGTGCAATAATGGCATAATGCCTTTATTTCACTTCGTTTGTTGAAAAAAAGCCATATGTTTTAGTTTCTCAATATGATAAGAAATAAGGCCATATGTCTTTATTTCTCAATGTGATGAGAAATAAGGCCATATGGCTTTATTGCCTATGGCCTTATAACACTGGACCAGTTGAACTTGGCA
Organism: Phaonia tiefii; assembly: GCA_963931995.1. Taxonomy (NCBI): domain Eukaryota; kingdom Metazoa; phylum Arthropoda; class Insecta; order Diptera; family Muscidae; genus Phaonia; species Phaonia tiefii. Next base: position 259,459,933 of record OZ008368.1, on the reverse strand, counting down.
CACTCGACGCTTCCGTTTTCTAGTCAGATTTGCTATCACCATAGCAGGTTATTCATTTAACATAAACATTCACGTTCCTGTGCCTCGAATAAATTCCTTAACCGAATTTTAGTTGCCTAAAATTTCGTTTGTGGAAAACGCAATATTTATTTGCGTTTGGTGGTATAATTGAAAAAACGGAGCACAATGCGTGAAAAAGCGGAATTTGTATATATAATGGGGGTTTCAACAGAGACGCTACAAAAGTAAATCGATAGGGACAGCAAACGACGCCATATTTATTCCCGCTCTTTTGACATTTCTCTTCAGTAAGGTTTGCCATTTCATTTACTACCGAAATTTGGAGTCAGTGGCCTCAACTTTAAGAGGCCAACTTTAAGAGGCCTCAACAATCAGCGATGAGGCTCATTTCTGGCTGAATGGCTTCGTCAATAAGCAAAATATGCGTTATTGGTCAGACAGCAATCCACACGTAATCCATGAGTCATCATTGCATCCCGAAAAAATTACGGTTTGGTGCGGTTTATGGGCCGGCGGCGTCATTGGGCCGTACTTCTTCCGTGATGATCAAGACCGGCACATTACTGTGAATGCGAATCGCTACCGTTCAATGATAACCGAATATTTTTGGCCCCAATTGGATAATATGGACTTGGAGGACATGTGGTTCCAACAGGACGGCGCCACAAGCCACACAGCGAATGCCACAATCAATTTATTGGAAACCAAGTTTGGTGAACGTGTTATCTCACGAAATGGCCCAGTCGATTGACCGCCTCGGTCGTGCGATTTGACGCCGTTAGATTATTTCCTGTGGTCCTACGTCAAGTCTATGGTCTATGCCAACAAGCCAGCGACGATTGATGAACTTCGTACGAATATCGAACGTGAAATTGCAGCAGTATCGGCCGATTTATGCTTGAAAACCGTCGAAAATAAATTGAGTTCAGCGTCTGGACTTCTGCAAGCGTGCCCGTGGTGGCCATGCAAAAGAAATCGAGTTCCATACATAATGGCATCGAACGTACTTTCACAAGAATAAAGAATTTCATTGGTATCTGAAACCGGTTTTGTTTTATTTAAAAAATTTTTTGTAACGCTCTTATTGAAAAACCCGTTACTTGCATTGAATGCATTATTATTAATGAAATGAGAATCTGCTACTCTTTTACTTCTCATTTCTTTGTTTTGTCTCACGTCTTTGTTTTCAGAAGGTTTCAACTATGCGTTGGTTATCACTATGCGTTTGTACACAAACAATATACTTATACACAGATCCAGTTCGTGCAAGCCAAGCGTGTATTAACTACATGTGTTTTTCGATTATATCTCACAAATGGTCCGCCATTATGATTTTCTCAGTAAAAGCTTGGCCAGACAAGGGCCCTTTCCAGTTTCTTTCCTCAAAATCGTTTCTCACTTTCGTAGCATACGTGCATACGAAACACATACATAAAAACCAAAGCAACATCACAAACCATTTAACCGTCCGGGCCTTTGTTTATTCTTTTTTCACTTATCAAGCGCTTTTGACGTCCTATGTCCGATGAGCCATTGATGACTGAATCCATGAAACTAAAACGCAATACATCAGCCAAAATAAGAAACACTGACTTCATCTGCAATTTGCACGCACATTCAGGAATACACACTTACAAGATAGACTCTCTTGTTGTTCCTCTTTTATTCTCTTGCTCTCGAGAGAGTATAAACAGTGCAACAAACACAACTGTATTTGTATCAGAAACACATATATATTTGGGTCGCAATAACACATATATTATTACTCATATTACTCATTGTGTCTCAAACATGTAATATTGAATAGCAAACACAATATGTTTGCATACAAGTATATTATATTTGCGACAATCTCCAAATACACGTTATATTTGCATCCAAACGACAAGAAACGACAGATTTTTTAGCGTGTAAGCGAAGAGAGCGTTGTTCAAAGAAATGTAAGGTTGTCAGAGCAGGGATCGAACCCACGTTATCATGTACAAAAGCAGGGCATACTAACAATTCCACCTAATATAAGAAGTAATTTGAGCAATAACTAAATCTATCGCGCGATCTCTTCAGCGTCTTATGGGAGAGAATCGAACCAAAAGCTATGGCAAACACGACAAACGAATCAGCAACAAATGCAATTGATTTGAATTCTGTTCGAAAAAATTTGAAGACAAATGTCAGTTTAATTACTTTATTCTCTCTCTATACATCTTCGGTTGCCAGGGAGTCTTTGCAACCCTTGATGAATTTCCCCCAAAAAATTGACATGTTCAGATTGACACTAACAGTTTTCACTGGGTATTACCAAGTGAGTAAAAGAATTTTTTGCTTTTCGCTAATATTTTTTGGATGAGACAATTTGTCGTTCCTGTGCACATTTTGTGCTCCGGTCTGTGGTGTATATTTTGTTTTTTTTTTTGGTTTTAGGGTGGCAATAACCGTCTGTTGTGTGGACGCAAATAGTTTTGAATTCAAAGCGTTTGGAAACACATATCATATATTGAAACGGACGGGAATATCGATTGTAGATTTTCGCATCACCAAGCAAATAAATAACAAAGTATAGTAATTAAATTGTGGAAAATATTGTATTTTTCCAAAATTAAAAGAAGGCAATAATTCTTGCAAACATGCAATTCAAATAATATTTGCCATTAATTATGCAAAAACCAATGAATTTATAAAAATAATTTCAAAAGTTATTTCGAATTTAAAACGAAAGTGATAAATGTGAGTGATAAATACGAGATAACACAACTAAACGAAACGAAATTCTTCCAATTAGTACAAAGTTTCTGAATGAAAATTCAAATGTTAAAAATGTTATTCCTATAACGTACAAAGTAAATCCCATCACAAATCTACTCAAAATCCACCGCAGCAAAAGACCACCTGAAGTCGTTGCAGGTAAATAAGAAATTTTCCAAGTGGAAATGTCTCAAAATAGGCGCAAACCTCAATTCGTTGTAAACGACAACAATGCGACCGATGATTATAATCATAATTATGACCGGCATCGATCGTGTTATCACAATAATGATCATTACGCTCATGTTTTTGAAACTGACCCCTACACCGTTGATCCAGAGCAGGATGAAGAGGAGGACGAGCAAGAGCGTCATTCGAAAATTCAAGATATTGTCAATTGGTTACATCAACGACATCGAACAGATCAGTGGTGAGTGCTTTTTATTTTGATTTATCCAATATGTGGCTTTGATCTGTTTGTTTTTATTTGTCTGTCTGGCGACCGGCCATTTGGTCAATCGCTGGCGGTTGCTAAAATCTTCCACCCACCCAATCGTTGGTTTCTCTGTTTTCTGGATTCGTTGCTGTCAGTTATCACCATTGACCAAAAGATTTTCAATTCTTATGTCTTAATCGAAAGAATGGCAACAGCCACTAGAGTGTGTGACGTTTAAAATTGATTCCACTGAGAGAAACATTGATGATGACATCTGGAAAATGTAAAAGCTGTGAAGTAAATTGTAATAGTAAACAATTAATATGATTTAATTATAATAAAAATTTATTGGAACTGATGATAATTGATATTGTGATCTCATCAGTGAAAGCCGAATTGTTATAAAATGATTGTGGATTTTGTTAATCTGCATCAATCTCGAATCTTCAACATTTCTTTTCGCGTTTATTGAGCAATTTATACCCTATTTTTTATTAGTGTACTCACATTAAAATGGAAATAGATATTTCCAACCGATATGATCCTTCGACTTTTCTCCCCAATAGATTATTAATAACTATTGTAGGTATCTATTTATCTAATCCTTACAGAACGGGGTCTTTGGTCGCGAACTTGTATCCATTTTACTGATAACGCACATGATATTTTTCAATCCTCCCATTTAAATACTGGATTCGATACTCGCCGGTAGTGGCATTTGGTGGGAGTATCGAAATATTTTTGGAAAGATATAACTCCCAAAGAGCCAGAAGACCGCTTCACCTGATTAACAAGTTTCAGCTATACATTGCAACATGGAATTAACGGAGTCGGTTATAGAACAGTGTTGGAACATTCGTGCATACGTTCAGTAGGTGATAGTAGAACCAGCATTCGATCAGTCACACTCTCATACCGCTAAGGGATTCATGGAACGTGGGATTTCGTTTAAATTATCACACGGATTGTTGGAAACTAGAGGATGAGGAGGATATGCGGTCTACAAGGGTTGACAATTTTTTTTTGACTACCTGATCAGTGTAGAGTTTTCGAGGCAGAATTTGTGTGAAGTAGCTGGTTGGCTGAAGGGTATTATACCAGCAGTGACGGGGGCAAGAGTCATCATAATCGCAAAATTTACCCTCTGCCTGAGACGAAACGTCATCACCGCCTGTGGTATCAACATCTAGTCTCACAGTCAGACTGCTATAAAATCGCTGCAACCTTTATTCCTGACTTCAATAGCTTATCACAACTGAGGCGCACCTTTACATCAGATGGCCAAGCAGTTTGATACCCACATTATATGGGTGCCGAGGCATAGGAACCTTCCAGGGGACCATAGAGCGGATGAGTTAGCTAAATTGGGGACTACCTTACTTGTTTCACTGGATATGGCTATTCCGACCACAGTACACAACACATTTCCAGCAGGTGTGACTTATATATACCCACACGCTAGTATGAAGTACAAATGATTGTAATATCACGTTTACATGCATGCTTTTGTCATGATAATGTCATGATTATCACTCTAGGGCAAAAAGTTGTTTACATGCATTTCTACTCGATTTAGTTTTGAAATTTCTGTATTTCTTGATCCCATTATGGAATTATACCAGGTGATGGCAGGAGCATTTGTACGAGTTAGTATCATACAATTCTGTCAGTCAGACAGTTTTTCTATTTCTTTGTATGTAGAAATAACTTTTTATTTAATTAAAGACATTTTTATGTGGAATTTATTAAGAATTTCTGGAAATTATGTTAGTATTTAGAAAATAAAGAAAGAAAGCACTATCAGCTGTTCATATAACACTACCTCTTATATTAATCATGTTTGTATATGTTGCCCAAAAACGATGTACTAAAGTAGACAGTCAAAATGAGAAGCGTTAATCATTCTCTGCTCTATCTCTCTTACTCTCTTCATTGCATATTTCAATACACGAGCAGCTTTTTGATAGTATTATTGTATATAACTGTGGCCGTCGGTGGTGCAATGGTCAGTGTGCGCGGCTCTTGTACATGAGATCCTGGATTCGAACCCTGCTCTGACCACCTTCATAAAAAATTTCTTTCGGCGGCGGTCACCTCGCATAGTGACGGCGACACTATCGAGTATAAAGCCATGATAAAGCTTCTCAAAATACCGTTCGGAATCGGTGTAAAACTGTAGGTCCCAATCAGTGAGTGAAAACTGGAAAGCGCACAGCTCAGTGATTGTGAGAAGTTCTCCCCGGCCCCTTCATGGGATGTAATGGGAACCATTTATTTATTTTTTTATTGTATATAACTATACAAATTTCAACCATGTTGAATTAAAAAAAGTCGATGTACAAGTAGACAGTCAAAATTTCTCTTCACTCAAATGCCAACAAACACAACGAGTGAAACCCTAGCCATTCTCTGATCTCTCTCTTACCGTCGAGAAGCTTTTTGTTAGGGTTATTGTATATAACTATACAAATTCCAACCATGTTGAAGTAAAATTACATGAACTATGCAAACAGTATGAAATAATCAAGATATGACGCGTGAGACAAATGCCTTTGAGTGAATTTCTGGCACTTTTTGGTTCTCTTTTGCCAGTGTTGCCAAATTGCGCATATCTTCTGGTCGTCTAATTCTATATCGTCTTTGAGTAAAATTACATAAACTATGCAAAAAGTATGAAATAATCAGGATATGATGCGAGAGAACAATGCGTTTGAGTGAATTGTTACTACGTTTTGGCTCGTTTTTTACAAGGGTTGCCAAATTGCCACATCTTCTATTCGTCTACTTCTCGATCGTCTTTGAATATACACTCTTAAAGCTTTGTGCATGTATTTGTCTTGCTCTACTGCTCGTTAGGTCGTTATGTAGACAACAAATGACATGTCACAACAAATGACATATGTATATCGCCGTTTTCTAAGAGAATGAACAAAAACTATTTACTAAAGTAGACAATCAAAGTTTCCGTCAAGTGGAATGCCAACAAAGAAAAAGAGTGAAGAGTATTTCTCTGCCCTCTCTCTTACTCTCTTCATTCAATATTTCAATCCACGAGCAGTTTTTAGATAATATTATTATGTATAACTACACAAGTTCCAACCACGTTTAAGTAAAATTACATCAAGTATGTAAAAAGTATGAAATAATCAAGATCTGATGCGAGTGAGAAATGCGCTTGTCTGAATTGTGTCGACTAGTTGGTTATCTGTTACGAGCTTTGCCAAATTGCGCACTAAGATTGATTGTCTACTTCTTGATCGTCTTTGGAATGAAAAAAAAGGATATACAAGTAGAGAAGAAAAAACCAGCGCAATTTGTTAACCCTAGTAGAAGAGAACCAAGAAAGTCGTCGCGATTCACTCAAACGCATTTCTTTCCCGCGTCATAACTTGATTATTTCATACTTTTTACATACTTTATGTAATTTTGTTTAAATATTGTTGGAATTTCTATAGTTAGATACAATAACCTCACCAGAAAACTGCTCGTGTACTGAAATATTCAACGAAGAGAGTACGCATTTCCGCTGGGAACACATTTCAAAACGTTAAAGAGACAATAGGCGTGTTTGGGTTACACGGCTTGGTTAGATTACCACTTATTTTGTATGGAGAGCTAAGCGCTATTAAGCGGCACTAAGTAGGCATAAAGTTACCAGTTTGAAAAAAATCAGAAAAGCAATGTTGGATATCGTTATTGTGAGAGAGAAGAGTATAAACATTTACAAGAATAACTACATACCATGCGTTAGAGCACGACGATTATATATATTTGTGGTTGAAAGTTGCCAGTATAAAAAAATTAGAAAAACAAGAATAACTACAAACCATGCGTTAGAGCAAGACGATTATATATGTGACCTGGTCTACGAAAAGGGAGCTTACGTGCGAAAACTAGTTTTCTGTGAAAAAGCTGTTAAAAGTAAGCAACTCGTTTTGTCAGTTTCTCATTATCTCGTTAATTGTTCTCCGCGCCGGACGTCCAGTAAGTGTTGTTGTTGGTCCAGTAAGTGTTGTTGTTGGTCGGAATATTATTATAGTTCATCGTGTAAGTTGCTAGTGTGGAACATTTAAAAAAGTAACACTGAAGAAGTGACGTTTACTATTTCTGTTGATTATCGTCTTCGCATTTCGCATGAAATGAAACATGAGTGTTGATGAGGAGTTCAGTGCCGTATACGGACAATATTTCCATGAAAAGGATGATGAAAACGATGGTGAAAACTATGAAGAGAGCGATGATGATGAAGTCGAAGTATGTGTATCTCAGGCAGAAGATGATACCGAACAAACTTTTGTTAACATGGACCTGTATGTTGTTGATGTAAAGGAGGAGGAGCTGGTAACAAAATTTCTGTCAAAAGATTGTTGTAATAATGAAAAAAAGTTTAGGTTAGAATTTCAAACTGAATCATAGGAACTCAAATTGCTCGCCTTTACAGGATCTTACTTATATAAGAATAACACTGTACTATCATATCTGCAATGTTGTTTAGCTCGGGGTCTTAACAAAACTATTTTATTCAATTTTCTACTTACCGGGCACACTAAGTTCGCGCCTGATCGTTACTTCGGTATTTTTAAAAGTAAGTATGCCGTCAGTAACATCGACACGTATGCAGATTTACTGCAGTGTGTCGAGGCATCATCGCCTGAGGGTTATAATAAAGCTGTATCGGCTGAAAAAGTCGTCTGGTATGAATGGGACAGCTATTTTAAACCACTGTACAAGTCACTTGTTGGAATAACGCAATTCCATCATTTCATAATCTCTACGGATTGTGTAAAAACTAAGAAATTCGCAGACAGTGAAGAAGTGCAGTCCTTTAAGCTTCTGTTAAAACATATCGATCCTGAAATGCCGAAAGTTATACAAGCAGCCGGTTTATCTTTGGAACGTCAGTGGTACATCTATCACAATCTTCGCAGCTTAGTTTCGGATATATCTAAAGTAGATATTGTGGCTCCATTGCCGAAAGATTTCCCATCGAAGAAACGGAAGGCAACAACTAGTGAAGATGTTCTCAAACCAGACGAGGAACCAGGTCCATCTTCCTCAGGATCAACACGTAAAAAGATCTCAAGGAAAACGACAACAAAGAAAAATACATAAACTACTCAGCATTATTATTTTTGGCCCATAATACGTTTTTCTACTGTATAATCATGGCTTTATAGCTTATAATTCAATGTATTTTGTTCATTACCAATAAATTATATTTTGTCGTATTTTTACTCTTCTTTCTCTACATTTTTAGTACACTTCTAAGCAAGTTAGGATTTTCTGCTTTTCACCACGTGAAAAAGCATCTCATCTTCCATCCGAATCAACCAAAAAGTGAAAATTGATTTTTTGACACCTAAGTCCCCTTTCCGTAGACCAGGTCACATATATTGTAATACATTATCGGTAGTTTGGCGTTTTGGTTACTAGCACGCAAATGATAATCACTAGTTTGTAACGACAACACACATAATTATTCGGGTTCTTAGAATCTATAAGTACATTTACTGATAAAATTATTACTTTGGAAAATACAACTTCACCCTTAACAATATGTGTGTTTTGGTTACACCACTTACTTAGACACCACTTATTTTGTATGGAGAGCTAAGCGATATTACGCGGCATTTGAAATTACTACTTAATTTTTCATCTTAAGCTCCGTATTCACCTCTTATGAACTTTTAACTTTCCATAGGTCTAAAAAAAACTGTACACAAATTTCAGTCAGGTGAACCGACTTTAACATACTCTCACCATTCCCATTAAAACAAAGTTTATACTTTTTTTGAGCCGACCAATCTTCAGTTACCCGAATGGGTGTTATTATTATTTAATTCGCAATTTAATTTGTATTTTTGGCATAGTTATCGTAACTACCAGTTACTTGTATTGGAGGTGCGAAAATGGGGGTTGCAAAGTTGTCAATTTTTATTACAGAGTAGCTTTCGACAAAATAGTGTCTAGTACCAAATTTCATAAAGATCTGTGTTGGCTACCGGGTGATGTCGTGTCGATCAACTTGATACCCGCCCAACTTTTGTATTGGAGGTAAAAATGGGCGTGGCAAAGTTGCCCATTTTTTAGACAAGGTAGCTTTGACAAAACATTTCTCAGTACCAAATTTAATTAATATCGGTTGTGGTTTACGTGACATATCGCCGCAATCAACGTGACAGTCAGACATTATTGTACGGGAGGTACACAAAGGTGAGGGATGTGGCAAAGTTGTTAATTTTTAGTTACAAAGTAGCTTTTGACAAAAAAAAAATAGTATACAATTTCATTAATATCGGTTGTGGTTTACATGAGATTGCGCTTCAATAAATAGGACAGTCGCCCACTTCTTGTATGGGATGTACCAGATTGGAAGGGGAAAAATTACCCATTTTCCACAGCAGAGTGGCGTTTGACTAAATATTGCCAAATACCTAATTTCAATAATGTTAGATATCTGCTACGTGAGTCTTACTGTCGAGCAACCAGCCGTCCACACAACTTTTGTGTGCGAAGTACCAAGATGGGTATGACAAAATCACCCGTATTTTAATAGTTGACTGGTCTTTGGCAAAATGATATCGATTACCTAATTTCATTAAGATCAGAAATATTTTATCCGATTTGTCGTATCGAAAACTGGACGAACCCCTGCTTTTGTATGTGTGGTACCATTATGTGCGTGGCAACCCCAATTTTCTGCTGTTAAGTAAAATATTACAGATTATTCGCCGATATCTGGCTTAATGCTAATCACATACTCCGGACGAAGTTTTAGAAGAAACATTATTTTGTACAATGCCTATTTTTAATCTCAAACTAAGTTTGGACAAATAATAGTCACGGTCAAAATGTTATTCCAGATATACGCACGAACAAGCGGATAGATGGACACAGTAATGCCAGACGTATATATGTAGGTTCATTTATCTTTAAAATGGCTGCGTAGGGAAAATGGACAAATATTTCACTTTTGTTCCTATAGCCCCGTATTCAGATCTTGCGAAATTTTCGTAAGACATTTTGTCAATTATCTTTAAACGAAAAAATTTGTTACATAGAGTTACCACATATCTCTGATTTACCTTGCAAATATTTCATTAATAATTCATCTTTGCACTCAATTCAATTTTTAACACATGTGGTATTAATTTTGTTTACTAAAATAATCGAAATGTCAAAATTCCGGGAGCAAACAATTATCACCCAATTGTTGTCGGACGAAATAAATTCGGCGTAACAACCCTGTACTTGGTTTTGCCTACGAAATTTTCGCAAAGAGCTGAGTATAAAGCAAAAGAAAAGTGAACGAAATTTTCGTTATGTTTTATACACGTACTTCTTATGGCAACGAAAATTTCATAAAAACTGAATACCGGGCTTAAGCAAGTACTTTTGTAAAACGGTCATAAAAGAAACATGTTTTTTATGGGATCGTTGGCATCACTCTTTTTTAATCTGTTACAAACACAGTTTTATTGACACATATGAAAACAGTACAGCAATATAGTACCAATTTGCCGGGGTCCGAGGCAGCTTGAAGAGGTATAAGCAATACTACAAAAATTACAACAAGGCACAGCAACCGGCATTCTGTTTGTGTTTGGTGCGTAGGTTATGTCAATATCAACGTACATGAACAACGTACAAAAAAAAGGTAAACAGCATTTGACAGCTAGTGCGCACCACATTGGCACCACGAAATGAAAGAAAAACAAACAGCTGTTGGTATCAATTTGCCATCAGCTCCAACAACACCTACCGTCTACCATGAGTATTTTTATCATGGAAGAAACTTACAAAGAGAAATTGGTGATAGGTCAATACAAAAGTACAAAACACATCAACTGTGTGTAAAATTGCCGCAATTAAATCAATGAATGAATAAATGAAAACGTTAACAAAATCAAAATGTAATGGAGAGCGCGTGTAAAATAATTTACAAATAGTAATTTCCTTTAAGGCTGTAAGAGATCATGTTTTCTCCGGTTAGTGATAAAAATGTAAATGCCGCGGGTGGGATTCGAACTCACATTCGCAGTGGCTTAACGGGCTAGACGCTGCTGAAGATGATGCTTCACAAACATCGAAACGATCGTCCAGCGAATGTGAGTTCGAATCCCACCAGCGGCATTTACATTTTTTTCACTAACCGGAGAAAACATGATCTCTTACAGCCTTAAAGGATATTACAACTTTAAACATAACGAGGATCTAAAACAACTAAAATTTACAAGAATTTGAATTGAAAAACAAAAATGGTTTCCCGTTACATCCCATGAAGGGGTTAGGGTGAGCTTCTCACAACCAGTGAGCTGTGGGTGTTCTATTGTTACACTCACTGATTGGGACCTACAGTTTTACACCGGTTCCGAATGGTATTTTGAGAAGCTCTTTCATGGTTATATACTCGATAGTGTAGCCGTCACTAAGCGAGGTGATCGCCGTCGAAAGAAATTTAAGGTGGTCAGAGCAGGGATCGAAGCACCGTTCTCATGTACAAGAGCCCCGGACACTACCACTACCACACCAACGGCCACAAAAATTGTTGAACTAAAGATTTTTCCTTTTTGATGTGTTAACATATATAGGCATGGCTAGGGCAATCTATCAAAGTGAAAACATGCAAACAAAACACAGCGTTAGCATCACCTACGTGGTTGTTGTACAACAATAGTCTCTGCCTGAATTAGGTACGATGGTATTGATGTAGCGGCAGCGAACAAACAAGCAGTTCGTCGTCGCCAAAGGGTATTGAATAGTATAGTATGGAATAGAAACATTGATGTCCTTTGAAACATTTATGCTTTTTGTATTGTTTTATGTAATAACATTGTCGAAATGGTGCATTTATATTGAAATATTCTATAAAGAGAATAACACTCGTTTATGCTCTTTTACTCAGACACTCTACATGAGAGCGGAAAAAGAGTGCAATAAGTTATCTTTTTGTCGTCGCTCTGTTTATGACAAAACAAAAACAATTATTTCAGTGAGCTAAATATTGCTTTATTTGTTTTAACAATATTACACCTAATGTTAAAGCAGATGTAAGGAAAAAGAAAGTGCAAAAGCAAAAGAGAATTCAGCACAAAAACTATTCTTTTTTTCCAATGTAACATTTACTAAGGTGTTCATAGAAATCGAACAGGTACCATATAACAAAAAGGTGTTAACACATTGCCCATGAGTTCGAACAATCATTGATTTTTCTTTTATTTGGAGCATTGAACCCAAACTACACTTTTGCGTCTTAGCCTAAACTGAATTTCAGTTGCAAGCGAGTACCCTGATATAACAATTAATAACTTTGAGTTTCATCTTTCTGCCAATAATTGGAAATTATACAAATATATTTATTTTATAAATAAATTAATAAATAAATTGTTTAAATATTCATTTTATAAATATTCATTTATTAATAATTACATAAATTTTATAGTTTTGAAACGAATTTTCATACAACGCTTCGATAACTTCACCAACAAGGTGAACAATATTTGCTTAGATGTTGGTTGGTTCGCAAGAACAAACGGAAGAAATTTGACAAGCATTTGCACGTGTGCTGTTAGATAATTTTCACAATGTCCAAATATTTGCCGAAAATTTTTGTTTACAAACTCAGTTGTGCAAACGTTTGTTAGCAAATATTTTGCCGGTCACACACATGACAAAACAATTTGTCGTAATTGTCAGTAATTTTACGCAAAATATTTGACCGTCTGACCTTAGCTTAAGAATATATGTCATTAATGTCGCCAAACTTCTTCATTGTTTTTTTTTTTAAAATTTGTACATGATCCCATATGATAAATATCGTTGCCATGTCATTTTAACTACCAGTAAGCAAGTGATAATCGCTCGCTTATAACGCAAACACGCCTAATGGCACATTGTTGTCATGCATACATACTAGCACATACCTTTGCTGGTTCATCTTTGGGGCGAACCAACAGTTGCTGTAGAAGTTGTTGGCATTGGCCAACAATAGATAGCAAGTAATGTCAAGTACTCGACACAAACGGACAGACAAAGACATGCTGTGTTGTGCTAATGAACGTTGACGATGCAGTCATGGAAACATGAAGTGCAAAATGTATTTAATCCAGGTGATATCAATAGGAGAGCTGATTTAATTTTTTTAATATCATAGAGCTGGTTTTTTATTCCATTAAGCCATTGCCACTTATGAGTTTCCAAAAAAAACGATCCACACTTAACACTTACGAAATGTGGCAACATTTGCTGCAATGGGTGAAAAAAATTCGATACGGCAACCGTTTGTAGCCAGTGCCAACAAATACATGGTAGCTACATATCTTGTTGTAGTTGTAGGCAGCAACAAACACACATTTTATTGGAATGAAGTTCCTTATCGCACGTTGCGGGATGGGGGCTAAATGAAAAAAAATTAAACAACTTTTTTTTAACACTATTATGATACAACCCAGTATTATCTGTATCTATAGTAATATTTAAAGAGGAAATCTTTGTGAGTATGTTAGTTTGTATGTAGGGCGTAATCTTGTAAACTACTCATCCGATTTCTTTCACCAGTAGAATACTACGTTATCACTGAGTGCTATAGACTATGCTTTTTTTAAAATTGTTTTTCCTCGGCCTAAATTTCAGGACGACGTCTGCCGGGTTTACTAGTCAATTATATTGGGTACTTTTGCTTTGGTTTGTGGGAAATTTCTTGTTTAATATGAAGTTTTCTACTTATACGTGAAACCTGTAGCCAATATTTAGTATATATTGTAGTTTTGAACTCAATAAAAAGTAAGTTTAGAAAAACCGAAGTGAAAGAATTTAAAAAATAACTTTTTCTTAAATAAGTGCCTTCTCTTAAATAAAGTAAATTTTCTCAAACAAAAAAATACCTATTCACATTCGTCAACAAAGTACCTTTTCGTACAAAATGCCTTATCTTAAAGATGTACTTTTGCTTTAAAAAGTAAATTTTCTTACAAAAAGTAAATTTTTTTAAATAAGTACCTTTTCTTAAAAAATTAAATTTTCTTCCAATAAAAAGCCTCTTCTTCAAAAACTAAATTTTCTTTAATGAGTAACTTTTTTGTGAAACAAACCAACTTTTCTTGAGATAAGTACCCATTTTTAAAAAATGGACCAATTCTAAAAAAAATTCACATTTCTTAAGAAACCTTTTCTTCAAAAAAATCATTCTCTTAAAAAAATAGTTTTTCTTACAAAAATTAATTTTGTTAAAAGTTCATTTTCTTAAACTTAAAATAATACCTTTTCTTGGGATAAGTTGTATTTCTGAAAATAAGTAAATTTTCTTAAAAAATAACCTTTTCCAAAATAGAGTACCACTTCTTTAAAAAGTATCTGTTCTTAAAAAAGTACTTATTTATAAAAAAAAATCATACTCATGGATTTTTCATACAGAAAGTACTTCTTCTTAAAAATAGTACATTTTCTTAAAAAAAACATTAGCTTTTAATAAAAGAAGTACATCTCTTTAAAAAATTACTTTTTTTGGAAAATTTTTTTCTTAAAAATAGTTTATCAAAAAGAATCTTCTCTTAAAGATCCATTTAAATTATCGTATTTTTCAACAGGCGCCTTAGGCGTTTTGGAACTAATTAGTACATAATACATATATAAAGCGAAAGAACTTCGTTCAGTCGCTTCAGTTGTCAAACTCTACATAAACATACTCGTATACCAACAGTACAAGAATATATAAAGGTATAAAAACAAAATTCAGGGTGATTCAGGAAGTTCCGGACAAATTTCTCCAGCGTATTCCTTGTTATTTCGCTTCCAAAAACAAAAACAAACATTTTTGCATTTCAGTAAAATGATCATAACTTTGCAACGGTAAGATATCGGGGTTTCGTTTAGGTCATTTTGGAAAGGTAAGATGTAACATAAGTTACCTGCCATCTGGCTGGGCAAATTTTTTTCCATTTTTTTGCGAAAGCTCTGTATCTCGGCGATTTGACTTTTCTATTTTTTGATTCTGAAAGGCCTCTTAAAGACCTTTCCAGCAAGCTCAAAAACAACAAAATCCGACCACTGGCTCAGAAGTTAGCAACTTTACCCTACTATCTTCCGACCACCAATCCGAAAATTTTGAACCCGCTGCCATTTCGCACCCTTGCATTTTCGGACATGGTCCTAGTGGACTTTTCTTCATGAAATGAGCCAAGGGATACGTTGGAGAAATTTTTCCGGAACTTCCTGAATCACCCTGTATATATGAGTTTTCATTGTTGTCTTGTTGTATTTGTTATCGCAATAATACCACATGCTATAAATACATCTTGATGAAGTGCATTGCATGCTGCCACTTTAGTTGGTTTCTAATGTTGTCATTTTAACCACTCCTGCAACTAACTACTCAGCGATTAAGAAGTAATTAATAACTGGAAAATAGATAATATAATGTGTCTGTTTCAATTATTTTGCTACTACAAGTATTTGATCTAAGATAAAACGTCATATTTTAAAACTCATACTCGTACTTAAACAATAGGCGTGTTTTCGTTACGTGCAAGCGATTACTGTTAGTAACGAAAACGATATGATAACGATATTAGTTATTTGACAAAAATATGGCAGCATTGTGTACAAATTATGATAACAACAACAGTGACAAACACTACGAATAATAACTAATCGTTACAATGCTGACGCCATTTACCAAAGAAAAGTGAAGTGATCAAATACAAAATATTAAATGAAATTGGAAAGTATTTAAGCAGAAATTAATTTCTAACTGCCCTACGGGTTAATGAAACGTTTTTATTGTTATTTCAATTACGATCGTGTTTATAATTGTTCTCATTAGCATGGCCCACCCTTTAGTCTTGTTCTTATTTTTTAATTCACAGCAAACGATATCTAACATTAATATGGCGAATTTTTCATGATGATAATTTTGATTAAAATTAAGCGGTAATTTCAAGTGCCGTTTAATGTCACTTAGCTGTCCATACAAAATAGGTGATACTCAAAGAACAACGGGAGTTTAAGGAGTTCGACGTAGGTTTCCCTAACATTAGGGTATGGTGCTTGATTTCCACAAATTTTATTTAATCATTTAAAATGTTCAACAAAAAATCTGGGCTTATTGGAATAACGTGAGAGTTTTTACATTTTACTTGTTGAGATATCAGTAGTAGAAGCTTTGGCAATTGTTACAATGAATTCAATTTCGCTCGAAATTCGCATGAAAATATTAAAAATGCACTACGAAAATGGAGCATATTTAAAAGAAACTGTTAGTAAGATTCGGGATATTTTCGGATGTTCTGCTGAGACCGCTATTAAGAATTTCGTTGATCAATTTGAATCGTCTTCCTCGCTTTATAATGCGCCAACGCCAAGGCGTGATCGCCGCGTCGTTTAAGTGAAACCATCGCAGCTGTGGCTTGCAGTGTTGAAGAAAGTCAGAATTTGTCAATTCCTCGATGTCCTCAACAATTGGGGCTATCCTAAACGACCACATTGCAAATTTTGCGTAAGAATTTGGCTTGGAAGCTTTACAAGGTGCAACTGGTGCACGCATTGAAGCCGGCCGACCATTCATTTCGCCGTAGAATTCGTGAAGTCATTCAAGAACAAGCAGCTAATTTTTCTAGAAAAATCATTTTTTTCAACAAAGCCCATTATCATTTGTCTGCACGCTGAAAAATCTGTATTTTGATGTTGTTTGGATGCAAATATAAAGTGTGTTTGCAGCTTGTCGCAATTATAATATATTTTTGTCCAAATACATTGTGTTTGCTTACAATATTACATGTTTGAGACACAATGATTAATATGTTATAATATATGTGTTTGGAACCCAAATATATATGTGTTTCTGATAAAAACACAGTTGTTTTTGTTGCACTGTTTATACTATGTCGAGAGCAAGAGAATAAAATAGGAACAACGAGAGAGTGTATTTTGCAAGTGTGTATCAATATTTTTGCATTATTCTCTCAGTCAGTGATTCGCAAATATTCCTGAATATGCGTGCAATTGCAGATCAAGTCAGTGTTCCTTATAAACGTAAAATGGGGTCTTTAAATCTTTTCATTGTTTGTATTAATTATTTATAAATGTGGATTTATATTGATAAAATTAATTATAATAAATAATATATCGTCGGCTTAACCTGCAAACCTGCTAACTCCCTTTCAGCATATTTTACAGGAGAGACAAAAAGCTTCTTATATATCATATTTGCAGCTTGAGAGCAAAACCACAAATATAGTTGAATTATTTTATGGTATTCTTTATGTATGACTACAATGTACAGTGCTGGTCAACGAGGCGTATTTTTCTCTACCACACGGCATCAAAATCTCAATTTTCTTAAAAAGTGGATTTAGCAGGTTTGCAGATTAAGCCCACGATATATATATTGAAATCAAAGAATAATTCGGTTCAAAATATTATTATGTTTTGGAGGAATTACGCATATGTTTCCACATTAGTATATGTAGGTTCGTTGGAAACAAACGAATGCTTCCATGTAAGTATATGGATGTTTGGGGTGAAAACAAGTACACATGTTTGTGCACGTAAAAGTACACATGTTTGTGCGCGTAAAAGTACACATGTTTGCCAATAAACATGATACTGTTTACATTTAAATACAAGTGTGTTTGGGACTTGCAAACATATGAATGTTTGAAGTGTGTTCCAAACGTATACATGGTCCCTGCAGAATATGTTAGAGAGGCTGTTATTTTTCAGCGTGTGGATACGTCAACAAGCAAAATTGTCGCATTTGGGCTTCCGCAAATCCAACAGATCTGAATGCCGAACGTGTCACTGTATGGCGCGCTTTGTGATCTGGAAGCGCGATTGCACCATTTTTTTTCCAAAATTCGGCAGGAAATGCGGTTACGGTGAATGGACCACGCTATCGAGAGATGTAACAACTAATTTTTGTCCCATTATACATGATATGGATATCACGAAACATGTGGTTTCAACAGGACGGCACACAGTGGGGCCGAATGGAAAAACCACGGTAATAATATTAGAACTTTAAAAGTATTATTTTCATCATGTTAAAATGTACAAGACATTTGTAGAGGAGGAGTAAGGATTTCAGAATATTGCTTTTGTAGGAACCTTGTGTAAACACAGTGTCAAATTTGAGGTCAAAATTGACCTCCGTGTTGCTGTTTACGCATTCAAAGCCTGCTATTTCTACACTTGTAGGCTGATTACAAAGATGTTTTACTTTTGAGAATCTACCATGAAAGATAAACAAAAAATACGGCTAAGTATTCTTGGATATCTTATACCGTTATTAATATATTCGCTATCAAAATTAAAAAGTGCCAATTTTTTCATTGACTTTTGTCAGACTTTTGTTAATAACTCGGCTATTTGACGCAAAAGAATATTTGTGAAAACCTTAATAAAGAATAGATTGTAAAAAACGTTTAAGTTATCTCAAGACGTTTAGAAATGCCAACTTCTCAAAATTTGAATTTTTTTCAATCTGTGAAAACCACAATATTTTCTCGAAAAGGTTCAATGATTAATTCAGTATTTTCTTTATTTTTTTTTTTAAGAAACCTATACAAATTTTTAAATTTTTCTGAAAGACAAGGCTTTGGCAAATATACTCAATGTAAAATTATGATCATTTCGAAATGCATTCTACAGTCAAACTTCTGTGAAAATGAACTATTTTTATACAAATTTCGAGTCGAATTGAGTGCAACCTTGCAACTCAAAATCCGTGACTTGAGTGACGAAATAGACCCGTCATTTTAACAAATTGTGATTGAACATGTTGATAAAACAAATGTGGTCGTGGTGGACATCTGTTCGATATCATTTGTCATCTATAAATGCCAAACCTTAGGGTGTTATTATATAGGGTGTCTCAGTAAGAATTTTAAAATAAAATACTTATTTTTTGAGATTGTCGTGATTTTTTTATTGGATTGTAAAGAACACATGTTCCGATTAAGTATGGAATAAAATATCCGTCAAATGACCCCCACCGCTCTGATGACAGGCCATTACTCTTTTCATGAAATTTTCCATGACTTTTTCACATAGATGTGGCTGTATCTCATCGATGAGGCGTTGGATTTCGGATTTGAGCTCAGGAATTGTTTCTGATTTATTCGCATAAATCCCAGATTTCACAAAACGCCAAAGTAAAAAATCGCACGGCGTTGAATCGCATGATCTTAGAGATCAGTTGACATCAAAATTTCTTGAGATAATTTGTTCTGCAACGTTGCCGCACTAGTTAAATCGAGTGTTTCATGCGCGGTGTTGCAGGTGGCGCCGTCTTGCTGAAACCACATATCCAGATTCATGCCGTCCTGTTGAGGCCACAAAAACTCCGGTATCATGTTCCTGTAATCAATCAAAAAAGTAAGGCCCAATTACGCCGCCTGAGCAAAATTCGTACCAGACAGTTACTTGTTGTGGGTGCATTTGTTTCTCATGGATTGATTGAGGATTTTCTGAGCCCCAAATTCACGAAGCCATTCAGATGGAAATGCGCTTCATGGGAGAAGATGACTTTTTTTTAAAATATTGGCATTGGCTTCACATTGTCTGCTGGTTTGAGCTCCTGAGTAAGCTAAATTTTGTACGAATGAAGGCGGAGATGTTTTGTCAAAATTCGCTGCATAGTGCAACGTGAAATTTGATGTTTTGAAGAACGATGTCGAATTAATGGTTTCGTGTTTTTGGCGACAGTCTCGTTTACAGCAGCACAGACGCACAAAAGTCATACTGTCCATAATCGACCCAGTTTCTTCAATTTCTTTGACAACTCTTCGAATGGTTGACACATTAGGTGCACTTCTTCGACTGAAAATTCTTCGCAGTTTGCGAGCGGTCTCAGCATAACTTTCCAAATTTTTGTAATAAGTTTTCACAATTAACGGGTCCGCCAAATAACTTTTTTTTTTTTGAAGATGCTATAAAAACAAAACTACTGAATATTTTCTCAAATTTCTTTTTTTATTTGAAAGTACAATCCTTCCGGTTAATAATGGAAAATAATTTCATTCAAATGGCTGGCCATGCAGTAGCCTACACGATCGGTCCAATTTTTAAGCACATTATCGATTGTGTGCAGCTGTATTTCACCAATGGTTTCACGAATATTGTCCTTTAAAGCGTCAATTGTCTCTGGCTTGTCGGCGTAACACTTATCTTTGAGGGCACCCCATAACTAATAGTCCAACGGTGTCAAATCGCAGCTCCGAGGTGGCCAAACGACATCAGCTCTGCGGCTGATAATGCGATCTTCAAAAACAGGGCGCAAAACATCGAGTGTAGCTTCGGCTGTGTGGCACGTAGCGCCGTCCTGTTGAAACCAAATGTTGCCAATATCCTCCTCTTCAATTTTTATGAACAAAAATTCGTTCAACATGGCCCGATAACGATCGTCACTCCTTGCTCATTTTCGAAGAAAAAAGGCCCAATTATGCTTCTGGACCAAAATCCGCACCAAACAGTGACTCGTTTTGGGTGCATCGCCTTTTCAATGTATGCGTGCGGGTTTTCTGTACCCCAAATGAGACAATCTTGCTTGTTTACATACCCGCCAAGATCAAAATGAGCTTCATCTGAAAAGATGATTTTTTTTGGCAAAATCGGCATCTGCAACATTAATTACCATGATTTTCAAAGTAATGTCGCAATATTTCCCAGCGTTGTTCAAGCGTATACACAACCCTATTCGTTCACCGGAAGGATAAAACTAATTATCTGTCAAATCAGACATGAGCTAAGTGTTACCATTCACGAAATAAGCACTAGTTGAAAAAAAATAACGTTAAATGGCGAACCCTTTATAACGCGTTGTTCTTTCGTAAAGCGCTCCATTTTTAATAATCGGAATAAACATATGTGACAGCTCCCAAATTTCAGAGTTGCCACTTGCAAAAAAAAAAAATTACACTAAATTTAAAAAGTTAAATTTTACTGAGACACCCTTTATAAGTCGTGAATCAGTCACTGCGCGTTACTTTTGTCGTTTGGTAGTTCATAAAACGTTAGAGCTGCTTCGGCAACTACCTGTGTTCAGTTATGTTATTTAATGAGGAGTTTGTAAAACGCAGTCCAGTGCTTTGATCACTTCAGCTTCCAAATTCAATCCGCCATAATTCCTCCCGCTAGCTGAAGAAATTGCAAATTGTGGATGGGCAGATGAAAGTATTTTGCATTTCTTTGCTTAAAAGTAGTTGCCACTTTTGGCTGAAATGCAAGCTCAAATATTTTTTACAAAATAATTAAAAATTGTTTGTTTACTCACTAAAATTCTTATTTTCAAAAATAAAATTAGAAATGAAAAGTTCAAATAAATAATGGGTTTCAAAACTATTATAATTGTTATTAAAAAATAATAGGCATCAGTTGATGTTGACATTATTAAACAAAAGAACTAATACATTTTAAATACGGCCAAATGGTACAAGTTTTTGGAAAGACAACTATTTTAATATAGATTGGAAAATGTATTCGACTTTGCAATCCAAAATATCATAGGGTTTTTACAAATTTTATATAAATATTGTTGTTATATGCAGTTTTATAAATACCAGCAATTTTAAAATCTGTTGAACTATTGAAACATACCTACATTATAGGGTGACACAATCACAAATGCAAAAGAACTTTTTCTAATCTATAATTATTACTAATTATTATTAATAATCGAACTTGATTACTTAAACTTTAAGGGGAATATAATTTTTATTTTAGTTGGGCAACTCTATAAACCACAACTGTCAGTGACAGCTTTCCTAAGCGAACGCAAGCTCGAAGTGATGTATAAACTACAATATGTTGGCTGTGCCGTTCGCGTTGGCTTTTGCGTTTACGTTCACATTCGGGACTTTTAGAATACTATCCTTAATCTTTTCAATATAATAAATATTTGAGTGATTTTTTATATAAATTCCTTGTTTTATTTTGTTTTATAAAACAAATTCTTTTTGAAAACCCCGTTATCACTGATAAAGATCATGCCAAAAAAAAAATTAAAACAAGTGAATAGTATGCCAGCTAGTTACGCGCAATGGTCATAACTTAATATTTTCAGATTTAAATTTTTTGTTTTAAAATAATAACCAAGGACTATAACTTTCCGCTGTCAAAATCGGAGATAATTTTCTTTCCACGTCTATCTAATTGATAATTGACATACAATTTTGTAACTTAGCAAAACACTTTTTTTGACTTTACAGAAAATTTCGTTAGATTAGTAACTTATGCAAACGTTCTAAGTTCACTTTTTATGAAAATTGTGATTTTCATGCAGACATGTATAAAAAGGAAAAATAAATCATTTCCACATACAAAAATAACGTTATGTCGTGCTGACCTGTTGTTATTTATGCAGTGGTATGCAAATGTGCCAAGCCCAGAAGCAACAGAAGATAACGCAAACCACGTGCTAAATCCAGTGGAAAATAACAAATTATTCTCTTCGATCAATTCGTTGTTTGTTAATAGACAAAGTTGTGTTAAAATATAACTAAAATATAATTTTGTTAATTTAACTAGACTCAGATAGATATCGTATCTTAATTTTAGGCAAACATTATGTTATTTAAGAGCTTGCCATGAATTGTGCTGATAACCATACCGGCAATCATGATAAATTATGGGACTGAATTAGCTCCGTTATCTAATTCAGTTAGAAATGTTCCCTATTGTAATTCCATTAATGTGTATGTGTATAATTTACCCTCGACATCAAAAGGACGTACGAAGAGGGTTCGCATTGAAGGTTTTAAGTGATTTAGCGCCAGAAATAGACAGCGTAGGGTAAAAAGTAAAAGCTATTTGGGAAAACAAAATGTGGGCAACAGCTGGAGTTACGAAAAGGCAAAGGAACCACAGACCGTGAAGGAACGATGTAACTGTAAGAAATATATATCCATGAAATATGAGCTGATTAACGATGTCGAAAGAAAACACACATTTACAGAAATTTGGCAAATGGCTTGGGATCAAAAAAAGTTTCTATTAGCAAAATGTTCCTGATCTTGGAAGCTTGTATTACACTGTTTGTAATTTTTTAAGTCATGGCAAAATAACCATATACGGACACCACTACGTGATAAAAGACTAAAAAAAAAAAGACCCGTGTTTCCCAATTTTTCAAAAAGTCATGCACTTTTTTTTTATGGGCCGCCAAAGATTTGGGGCCTCGGTATCATTTTCGTAAAAATGTGATCATTTTCTCAGGCTCATATCTTGCAAACCGTTCAGAATTTCGATTTACTCTCTGAGGCAAAGTTGTAGCTCTTGTCGAATTATAAAATCAGAAAAAACTTCACCTTCCAGATCAAAATCGCAAAAAACTTAAAAAAAATTCGATTTTTTTTACCTTTTTTCCCGTGTTCAGGTCCATAGGTAGCAAACCGTTCAAAATTTAAGGAAACAATCAACTACAAAAATTTACCTAAGATCTCAATAAACAAATTTCTAGAACATATAAACTTCCTAGAGATGATTCTTAACACTGTTTAGGTAGCACGCAAAAGTGAAAAATTTGCCGAAAATTTTTTAATTTCAGTTTTTTTACCTTTTTCTCCTGTTCAGGTCCGTAGGTAGCAAAAAATGAAATATGCCTGGCCAGAACCATGTGTTTGCCAAGGGTTAACACCATTTAGGTAGCGCTTAGGTATCACGCGATCATGCCCCGACAGCAGCAGCACAGGCAATGCAGTAAGCTCAGCACACGCAACAAGGGACGCAGCACACAATATAAAAGCGACACGACGCTCACATCGAGGCATTACACAGCGCGACGTCAACGAGAGCTCAGCGGTGAAAGTTATAAAGTGAAAGTGAAAGTAAAAAAAGTGAAAGTGCTACAGTATAATTCGCACACAACATTGTCAACTGACAATTTCAATATGCAGTGTGAAAATATTGATTTATTTTTTTATATGTTCGCAATTTTTGTTCATTATGACAAGAGCTACAACTTTGCCTCAGAGAGTAAATCGAAATTCTGAACGGTTTGCAAGATATGAGCCTGAGAAAATGATCACATTTTACGAAAATGATACCGAGGCCCCAAATCTTTGGCGGCCCATAAAAAAAAAAGTGCATGACTTTGGGAAAAATTGGGAGACACGGGTCTTTTTTTTTAGTCTTTTATCACGTAGTGGTGTCCGTATATGGTTATTTTTTTTCGTGTTGCACTGTGTTATGAACTTCTCATACATTAACTAAAACTAAAAAAAAATCGATTATAAAATTCAAAACGTAACTGACACTAGCCCGGTCATCAGAAAAGCTATACTCACAGAAAAATACAACTCTGTGATATATATTAAAACTCAGCTCAAAGCACTGCACCACTGTGAGTATGCAAGAGGACAAGACAAAGTGGATCAAGAAGTAGATGACCAGAAGATGTGCGCAATTTGGCAACCCTCATAAAGGTGAACCAAAAGTGGTAACAATTCACTGAAACGTATTTCTCTCTCGCGTCATATCTTGATTATTTCATATTTTTTGCATAGTTTATGTAATTTTACTTCAACTATATGTTTTACTTCAACATGTAGTTATATAGAATAACACTATCAAACAGCTGCTCGTGTATTGAAATATTCAATGAAGAGAGTAAGCGAGAGTGCAGAGAATGAATAACGCTTCACTCGTTTTGTTTGTTGGCATTCGAGTGAAGAGAAATTTTGACGGCCTACTTTAGTACATCGTTTTTGGACACGAAGAACTTGGGGGAAAAAATGCTTTCTGTTCTTGGGTTTGCATTTTCGACTATTCAGTGTGTGTTGGTATTTAGGGATCTTCGATCGATACTAATTCGTATATGGGCATTTCCACAGAAAGGTCAACCTTTTGTCACATCACGTCACTCTCGATAATTAAAGGGTTTTTCAATAAGACCGGTACAAAAATTTTTTTAAATAAAACAAAACCGGTTTTAGATACCAATGAAATTCTTTATTCCTGTGAAAGTACGTTCGATGCCATTATGTATGGAACTCGATTTCTTTTGCATGGCCACCACGGGCACGCTTGCAGTAGTCCAGACGCTGAACCCAATTTTCGACGGTTTTCAAGCATAAATCGGCCGATATTGCTGCAATTTCACGTTCGATATTCGTACGAAGTTCATCAATCGTCGCTGGCTTGTTGGCATAGACCATAAACTTGACGTAGCCCCCACAGGAAATAATCTAACGGCGTCAAATCGCACGACCGAGGCGGCCAATCGACTGGGCGATTTCGTGAGATAACACGTTCACCAAACTTGGTTTCCAATAAATTGATTGTGGCATTCGCTGTGTGGCTTGTGGCGCCGTCCTGTTGGAACCACATGTCCTCCAAGTCCATATTATCCAATTGGGGCCAAAAATATTCGGTTATCATTGAACAGTAGCGATTCGCATTCACAGTAATGTGCCGGTCTTGATCATCACGGAGGAAGTACGGCCCAATGACGCCGCCGGCCCATAAACCGCACCAAACCGTAATTTTTTCGGGATGCAATGATGACTCATGGATTAAGTGTGGATGGCTGTGTGACCAATAACGCATATTTTACTTATTGACGAAGCCATTCAGCCAGAATGACGTAGCGCTCTTAAAGTTGAGGCCACTGACTCCAAATTTCGGTAGTAAATTTTAATAATTTCGACTCGCTGTTGGCTCGTATATCTTTCCATGATGAAATGGCAAACCTTACTGAAGAGAAATGTCAAAAGAGCGGGGAAAAATATGGCGTCGTTTGCTGTCCCTATCGATTTACTTTTGTAGCGTCTCTGCTGAAAAACCCTTTACTTATATTTTAGGACCAGTTTGTTTGATTGTGTTATTTTATTTTAATAAATATGTAGTTACTTACATTCTGTATTTAGGAAAAGAATAGAAAACAATCCAACCACAAGGTCATAAAATATATCCAAATAACGAGGGTGACGTGATGTGACATAGGGTGGCACTTTCTCTGGAAATGCCCATATGTAAATTGAATATTAGAGTTTGTCACGGAGTTCGAAACAAGTCATGCCAGTGAGTGTGAAAAAATCAACAGTTTTTCAATTAGAAAAATGTTCTGTACATTATGAGCTTGTACTTAGTGCGGGTTGAGTTTTATGTTTCGGGATTAGAGAACAAAAACAAATATTAATCATCGAAAATCACTTTATTGTTTTTCAAAATATTCCCCATGAAGATTTATACACTTTTGCATGCGTTTGAAAAAATTGTCGAAATACTTTTGCCACTCTGATTGAGGCATCCTCCAAAACATGCATTCTGAATGCAGCAACCGCTTCTTCAGGTGTCGAAAAACGTTGATCTGTCAGTTTGTTTTTTACGTACGGGAATAAAAAGAAGTAATTTGGTTCCAAGTCAGGACTATACGGCGGATGACCCATCAAATCGATGTTTTGGGTGCTCAAAAATGCAGTTGTTTCAGCCGGTGTGTGAGAGGTCGCATTGTCGTGGTGTCGTTCCTGATTTCTTGGAAGACAACTGGCAAACAAATGGTTGTGTACCACTCAGAATTCACTGTTCTGCGTTGTTCTAGTGAGTTGTTTTAAGGTTGCGACATGTCCGGTTTTTCCGAAAAACAGGCGACCATTTACTTGGAAGTGCTTCGGGCGCGAACAACTTTTGTTGGATTTGGCTCATCTTAAAACACGCTTACAGTTGACTGCTGTTTACTTTCGGGCTCATACGCGTAAATCCAGGATTCATCACCTGTCGCGATGTCATAGACGTGTTTCGAAGCACCGCGATCGTATTTTTGGAGCATTTCTTTCGACCAATCAACACGAGCCTTTGACATATTGTGTGGGATCCAACGCGAACAAATTTTTATGACAGTCAAATGTTTATGCAATATTGAATGTTTGCTGGTCCCACTAATGCCTAAGGTTGTCTCAATCTCACGATAGGTCACATGACGATCTTGCAAAATCAGTTCGCGCACAGCATCAAAGGTTTTCGGAACAACAGCTGATTTTGGACGACCTTCACGAAATTCGTCTTGGAGCGAACTACGACCACGATTGATTTCACCATACCATCGATAAACACTGGTCCTTGATAGAGCTCCATCGCCAAAAATTGAATTAAGTTCATCCATGCAATGTTGCTGAGTTAATCCACGTCGAAAGTTGTAACAAATAATCGCACGAAAATGTTCACGATTTAAATCCATTTTTGGGCCGAGATGAATCTTTTAAGTTACTGTAAACAACACAAATAGCGCTCGTATGTCAAAACGTTCGAGTCATGCCGCATAACCTCAAAAATGTCCAACTTTACGATAGAGCTGTCAGTTGCCAGATTGCAACACTAGGGTTGCGAAATCCCGAAACATAAAATTCAACCCCTATGAGCTTCTCATACAAAAAAGTTTAAATTAACACTTTCATTCAACATATTCCAACTTTATTCCCCGTATTCAGTTCTCCTAAATTGCGTTGTCTTAAGAATTACGTATTTAAAAAATAACAAAAATTTTATGAAGCGAAAATTTAGCCCACTTTTCATATGCTTGGTACTCAGTCCTTTGCGAAAATATTTAGGGAGTTCACATGGTGTACTATTGTGTTGTATTTATCGTATATGCTAAAATAATACAACAGTTGTAAATATGTTGTTGGTATTCTTCATGTAAATATATTTTATGACTATACAACCTGAGCATGTCTGTTTTTCCAGTGTACTATGTAGTATGTTCAGTGTCAGCTGTTTTTTGTTTACTATTTAAACAGATGTATTGTTGTGTTTGGAAGAAATTTTGCATTTTTCTACAACATTAACTCAAGAATTAATTTTAATTGGTAAAATAATAAAAAAAACAAGAAAATTGGACAAATGGGAGAAGAAGAAACTACTTCTCCACAACTTTTCACACAAAACCGAAAAAATTTTATCTTTTTCGCTTCTTGTTGGTATTTTTTTTAAATAATTTTCTTTTGTTGACGTTTTTATGACTTATAATTTAGCACATACTACATGCTGCTCACATGCATAAGTCATGTGTATTAATTTGTTAAATATGACTTTACGACTTATGACTTTAGGAGACCATGTGAATTCCCTAATTGTAAGCAAAATCAATTGCAGGGTTGTTACGCCAAAGTTATTGCGTACGAAAACAATTGTTTAATAATTTTTTGGGACCGGAATTTTATCATTTCGATAATTTGAACAAACTAACGAAATACCACATGAGTTAAAAATAAATTGGAGTGCGATGATGATTTATTAATGAAATACTTGCAAGGTAAATCGAAGGCAGGTGGTAACTCTCCGAAACTCTCTTACAACTTAGTTTAAATATTGATGTCGCACATTAAGGTGTATCAACAATTTTAAAGAGAAAAATAGCAAAAAAGTACGGTGTCTACTTTAAAATTTAAAGTAATATTCATTTATTGCATATTTCAAATGTTTTTCTTCAAAACCTTTGCCTTACATTGCACCATCTTTGAAATTTTGGAAAATACAACCCAATTGTATTCAAATTTCCCAAAATGTAAAATTGCATCTTGTGTTTACTTCAAGTGCATTGCGTGAAGTTAAGAGGTAAATTATTTTCCTGCAAATTTGTGTGTGTATTCTACTTGACCGTCCCATATAACGATTTTTTTGATAACCAAATCCTGTAGCTTTTAGTTAATGTATGAGAATTTCATACATACATGTATCTTCAACCTTTTTTTTCAGCCCGGCCTAATGCATATTACCATTTTAGTAAGTGATCTGATTAACATTTCCCATTTATATGCGATATTTCAAAATAGTAGTGTTAAACAGGAAGATGTTTGTCATTAAATTTATCACAATATGAAAAAATAAGAACTTAGTTTAGCAAAAATATAATTGCTCCGCTCATAACAGCAATATTTTTACTTACCTTTCTAAACAACCGAAATTCTAAAATCCGGCTTTAATTGATCTTCCCTGTTGTCAGTACATACTATATAAATATTTACTAATTTTCAGCCTACAAAGCTCCAAAAAATGCTTATACCACACTCCCTCAGCACCATCTATTAGGATTAACCTTAGGAGATATGTTCGTTCCTAAAGACTAAACTAACAAATTTTCAAAGTTTCATGTCAATCGGTCCAGCAGTTCTCGAGTTTTATAAATTAAGATGTTGCGGTATGTTGATTGTGAGAACCTCTCCCCAATCCCTTCATGGGGAAAAAATTAATTCGGTTGTACCAACAGAATTCATGAGAAATTCTGTTGCAACAACCTAATATTTCATAAATCAGATTGTTGCCACCAATTTATCTCCAATTTCGCTTAAAGCCTAATTTGGTTGTTGCCACTAAATTTATGTAAAGTGCAATGGTGCTTGCAACCTCATTGATAGTCAATTTGTTTGTTGCAACCGAATTGAAACCAAACTCAGTTGTTGCAACCAAATTGGAGTCAAACTCGGTTATTGCAATTCAAATTATACAAAATTTAGTTGATAGAACGAATATATTTATAAGCAATTGGAATTTCAGTTGTCACAACCGAATCAATTATGAAACCAGATTGTTACAACCGAATTTCAGTTGTGGGGACTAAATACAGTCATGGCAACCACAATTCGGTGGCGGCAATTGAATTCTCAATCAATTCGGTTGCAATAAACAAATTCGCCTACAATGGGCTTGCAACCACCATCGAACTTTACATTAATTCGGTCGCAACAAACTATTTGAACTTTAAGTCAATTGCTACAATTAGTTATGTGAGTGTAATCTTGTGCCCGAACCAATCTAAGATTAACATTGTTTAAGAATTAATTTAAACTGCTAACATAACTGTTATTATGTCATTATTAACATATTATGTTAACATTAACTGTTATTAATAAAATAAAATTGTTAAATTGTAGAGTTGTCATAGATAAATCAAAAACCATAGATGGTAAAAGATAAGTGGTGGATTTGAAAGTAAAGGGACATTTTCTAGATGGCGCCGCAGTGGTGGATATGGCCAAATGTCCCTGGAAACAAAAACTAGTGAACAACTGTATAACCATGCTTTTTTTCCTTTTGTATTGTCAAAAAATATCAAAAGCGCTATGTTTTTCTATTATCTATATTTTATTTTCATATTCAAACAAAAGAATAGAAATAAAAATGATTTTTGTGTGCATTTTTGTCACAACCGAGTGAAAAATGGTCGTACGGAAACAGCATATGCCCTCTGGTGAAAATGGTGATTAAGCAAATGAGTCATCTATGGTTTTTATTTATCTATGGAGTAGTAGAGTAATTTCAAAAATTTAAAATTACTCGAATAATGGCCGATTTCACCATGCCTGGTTATCATACAATTAGAGCTAATAAACAGTTTTTCCTCTCAGTTTGTATGGAATTTATAATTTTTAACTCTCAGTTAGCTTTAACTTTGTTTGGTGAAATTGGGCGTAAATTGTTTTTTTTTTAATTTGCATTGGATTTTAATTTGCATTACCTTATCTAATGAAATTACCATTGTTCGCAATAACAATTAAAACATTTTGAATTTGCATTTGCTCAGGCAATGCAAATGCAGGTTGTGGAATCGGATGCCAATTGTAATGAAATATGGCAATGCTTTAAATTATTTTGAATTTGTTTGACTGCTGGCAATATTGGTTTTAAAGGCTGTGTTTTTTATATGTAGAGGTTTGTGGCTTCGATAGGTATTGTCTCGTAGTACTTTCAAATTCATAAACCTGAACTGTATAAAATATATGAAAATCAAAACTGCCAGATATAAAGGAAATGATTTGAAAATAAATACATTTGCCAATGGTATTGAAATTTTTTTTGAATTTGAATTTGGACAGGTAATTCAAATTAAAGTACAAATTATAATTGTCATATAATTAATTAGTCCCATGTATGGTTAATGTAAGACTTTACACTCCCGTTCGAGTAAGTCAAAACCCCATTTTCAAATTCCTTAATTACTCGAACAAACAAAATAACCCCGACTAATTGATTAACCCATTTAATATGTAGGGTATTCGCTAATTGCTGCCCACAATGAAAAAATTTGCTTACTTTTCCACTTAAATAGTTATTAAAATTTAGTCGTAGTTATAAAACTCATAACTATAATTTATATGTTTATGTTTAATCACATTAAATGAAAATTGATGGACGTTTATCGATCACACTTTTGGAATAAAATCAAAATCTCAAAATGACAAAAGACACTTAACTTTTTGATTTGATTTTGTTCAGTGTTAATATCATTGCGGCGGTCTGTTTCTTAAATTAATTTTAATTAAACCAAATTAACAAACTCGATGCTGTTGTGGATTTTTGTGTGTTGTTTTGTGTTCTCTACCTCCAGATTTATAGGGAATTGAATCGACAGGAACTGGTAATTTCGAAATTAGTGACAATTAACTAAATGTTGTACTGTAACAACCGTGACACTTCCGATTCAATGGAAATGTTTAACAATTGTCATTAGACTTGGAACATTTTGCATGACAGAACATAGAGCAGTTAATACGTATGACGTTTTGGGGCTGGCTAAATAAATTGTGACTATTCTAAATTAGCATTTATTTAACACAACACATCTGACAGTTAGCAAAGGTTTTTGCTTTCATAGTCAGAGGCTTCTTCTAATTGGCCACACGTGATGATAAATTATGCAAAATAATAGTTAGTAAATCTTTAATAAATTCCAAATTAATAAATCGTGTATGATAGTATCATTACAAATCGTAAATGCCAGCTAAAGTTGTAACATTTAATAATGCAAAAACAAAACCAAAAACAAAAAACAAAATTACAAACAACACAATGCGGCACAGTGGTGCCATAGTGAGTAAATCATGTAACAATAAAATTGATGACTCAACAATTGTCTTTTGTTACAGACATAATTTTCTTCAGAAACACAAATACGTTACGTTGGGAAGGCGGATTCGAAGCATTACTGCTTCTGTTCTTGAATTATTTCTGGGCATACACGGTGAAAAAACGGCCCCTGTAACATTATGCAGGAACAGTGTATATGTTTGCAAAATCCCCATGTCTTATGTCATATATTATGACATATAAATCATGCCCCCTCCTAACCAACACGAGGTCAGAACAGCTATTGCCCGGCTTAAGAACAATAAAGCCGCAGGAGCCGATGGATTACCAGCGGAGCTGTTTAAGGCTGGCGGCGATGAGCTGATAAGGTGCATGCATCAGCTCATTAGCAAAATTTGGTTAGATGAATGCATGCCCAGCGATTGGTGACCCGAGTCTCTGTGCCAACTACAGTGGAATAAGCCTTTTATACATAGCATATAAGGTACTATCAAGCATAATGGGCGAAAGACTAAAACCGATTATCGCTGACCTGATTGGACCATACCAGTGTGGCTTTAGGCCTGGAAAATCGACAACTGACCAGATCTTCACTCTACGCCAAATCCTGGAGAAGACCCACGAAAGACAAATCGACACTTATAATCTATTTGTCGATGATAAGGCGGCCTTCGATAGCCCGATACGGGGAAACTCTACGAAGCAATATGTCTGAGCTCATAAGACTTTGCAGGATGACCCTGACGAACACCAAATCCGCAGTGAAAGTTGGTAAGGATCTTACCGAACCTTTCGAAACTAAGCGAGACCTCAGACAAGGTGACACCCTATCGTGCGATCTCTTTAACATCTTAATAGAGATGAGAAAAGCTGCTGTCAACATGAATAAAACCATCAGCAGCAAAATTCACATGCTGCTCGCGTATGCTGATGATATGGATATCATAGAGAAGTTACTGCGGTGTTTTCGAGAATTGAGAAGGAGTCAGGAAAATTGGATCTGAAGGTAAATGAGGACAGGACAAATTTAATGGTTTCAGCCAGGAGGGCCTCCACGCGATTATACCAAAGCGTGAACGTTGATAACCGTTATAATTTCGAGGTGGTGGATGAATTTATATACCTCGGATCTGCCGTAAACAAAAACAACAACGTCAGCCTTGAGATCAAGCGGAGAATCGTATTTGCGAATAGATGTTATTTTGGGCTAAGCAAGAACTTAAGAGATAAAGCCCTCTCTCGAGTAATAAAAGTCCAATTATACCAGACTCTCATACAACCTGTCTTGCTTTAAGGCGCAGAATCCCGTGTATTATCGCAAGCACACGAAACATCTGTAGGAGTCTTCGAGAGAAAAATACTCCGAAAAATTTGTGGCCCTATAGTGCACAACGGCGAGTATCGGCGACTCATGAACCATGAGCTGTACGAGCTATATCCCGACGTTGACGTAGTTAAGCGGATCAAAATAACGCGATTGCGCTGGTTAGGCCATGTCAGTAGAATGGATGAAGACGAACCAGCATGAAGGGTTTTCGAAACCGAACTCGAAGGAAGATGAAAAATAGGAAGACCAAGACTCCACTGGAAGGATCAGGTTGACGAATCGCTGCGTACACTTGGTATTGCCAACTAGAGAGATAAGGCAAAAGATCGAACTGGTTGGCGAAATATGTTATCTTCGTTTTGTAAGGTCCCTGACCCCTCAGGGTTGTACGTGACCGGATAAGTAGTAAGTAAATCATGCTGTCTCCTACATGTAATACTGAATAGCAAACACTTTGTGTTTGGACATAAGTATACTATATTTGCAACAAGCTACAAAAACGTTACATTTGCATTCAAACAACAACAAATTACACATTTTTTTCGTGTACTCCAATCAATTTCTCTTGTACCAATCCATTTCTCTTAGATTTTCCAAACTAGGTATTGTATCAGAGGGATATTAAAGTCCTAAGTTAGATAGAATGGTTGTAACACCATGGGACATCATACTTAGTCCTATTGTTGAACCTATGAATTGACATGGTATGGTTAAGGGGCATATAAGCCATATGATACCTCATCCCGATATTCCAGAAAGTGGTTGAAGAAGAGACTTACATTAGTCCCTGGCGAAATACTTAGTATTCTGCCATTAGTATTCCGTCTTTTAGATCCAACATGAAGTAATGCAATAGATATTGCCTCCTACTCACGGAGAAGACCGGGTAATAGCACAAGAGTTGTTCAACCCCCTCGTCCTGGTCTTCCAAATCTAGACTCGTCTCTACTTATTATATTGGGTCCAGTGATCACAGCTACAAGCATAGAGATATCTTATATAGGAATGGATATGGGAATTGGAATGGAATGGGTATTGTGTGCGGGTCTTGTGCACATAGGGAAAAGATTAGTTGGAAATCAATGCCGGCATTGGAAATTCCTTAATAAAGTCTATATTTTGATCAAAATTCGTAATTGTCAAACATCAGAATTATTTGTCAAACATCAGAAACATTGATAGATTAAAAATTGATCTTAGTAAATACAAGTTGCCACTACCGAATTTTAGTTTTATTAACCAATTTGAGTATTTCTAAAACCTCATTCATATAAAATGGGAGATACAACTAATAAAAAGTACAATATTAGAATTTGTTTTCAAATATTAGTCATTTTAATCATAATTTAGTTTCTGTCACAAAAAGACAAAGTTATGTATTCGATTTTTCACAAGAGGTTTTGTTGTTAAAGAGAACTCCATATATTTGAATGTTACCCGAGGACTTTACAGAAAAACTATTATTTTATACAGAAAGTGATAAACAAAGTTGTGAAAAAACAATAAAGTGTATATGTAGATATCAACCAGCGAATAATAGCGAATAATATGACGCCACTATTGACACCTGCACAAACACATGCAAACAATTGTGGACAGTTGGCTGAAAGAACTATTATTCTGGATGACACAAATTAACTTAAACATACATATGATATCCAGGGTAACCCATCCCCATTTTTGGTCGAAAATATGAAAAATTTAGAAAAACTGTCTGTATCTGGAAAACGAAGCGTCCAATCGAAAAAATAAAATTTTTTTACGGTTTCTAAGGGTTTCTCACAAAGTGTTCCCATTCGCATGAAATAATTTTTTTTAAAAACTCGCCAAAATGGAAAAATCGCTAAAATAAAAAATGACTACATCTCGGACACGGTGCTTCCAATCGCAAAAATAACACATTTGTTACCCATATAGGAGGCTTTCATCTATGGATGTCTTCAATACGGCAAATAATCGCTGAAACTAGAATTTCTGGCATCAAAAACCGCTAAAACGCCCCTATGCCAATATCTCGGAAACGGAGCGTCCAATCGAAAACAAAACTATTTTGTACGACTTTCTAAGGATTTTTCATAAAGTGACCCATCGTATGGAAGACATTTGTTCAAAAAATCATTAAAATATGAAAAACGCTGAAATAAAAAATGGCTATAACTCGGACATACATACATACATATGAGAGTTTTATCGATTTTTATTTGAAAAATTTAAATTTAACGGATTTTAAGTGATGCCGTATTAGAGGCATCCATTGGTTTAGAGGTAAAAAATTTATTATTTTTGCGATTGAACGCACCGTTTCTGAGTTATAGCCATTTTTTTATTTTAGCGATTTTCTTACTTTGGCCATTTTTTGGAAAAAAATTATTTCATGCGAATGGAAACACTTTGTGAGAAACCCTTAGAAACTCGAAAAAAATTTTTAGTTTTTCAATTGGACGCTCCGTTTTCGAGATACATATATAAATTTTTTCATATTTTCGATCAAAAATGGGCACGAAATACGAACCCTAGTTATAAATTATAATAATTTTATTTATATTTAAATATAAAATACATAATTTTAATACAAAATTCTCTTTTTTACTTTTTTTTCTATAAACTTCATAATGGGTTAAAGCATCACCAAATGGTTGTGACACCCATTAAATTCAAGTACATAATTAACGTGTTTTTCAATAAGAGCGCTACAAAAGTTTTTTTTAAATAAAACATAGATACCACTGAAATTCTTTATTCCTGTGAAAGTACGTTCGATGCCATTATGTATGGAACTCGATTTCTTTTGCATGGCCACCCCGGGCACGCTTGCAGAAGTCCAGACGCTGAACCCAATTTTCGACGGTTTTCAAGCATAAATCGGCCGATGCTGCTGCAAATTTCACGTTCGATATTCGTACGAAGTTCATCAATCGTCGCTGGCTTGTTGGCATAGACCATAGACTTGACGTAGCCCCACAGGAAATAATCTAACGGCGTCAAATCGCAAGACCGAGGCAGCCAATCGACTGGGCCATTTCGTGAGATAACACGTTCACCAAACTTGGTTGCCAATAAATTGATTGTGGCATTCGCTGTGTGGCTTGTGGCGCCGTCCTGTTGGAACCACATGTCCTCCAAGTCCATATTATCCAATTGTGGCCAAAAATATTCGGTTATCATTGAACGGTAGCGATTCGCATTCACAGTAATGTGCCGGTCTTAATCATCACGGAAGACGCCGCCGCCGGCCCATAAACCGCACCAAACCGTAATTTTTTCGGGATGCAATGATGACTCATGGATTACGTGTGGATTGCTGTCTGACCAATAACGCATATTTTGCTTATTGACGAAGCCATTCAGCCAGAAATGAGCCTCATCGGCGAAGATGATTTTCCGATGAAAGTCCGAATCATTTTCAAGTTGTTGCTCAGCCCAATTCACGAACATACGACGCTTATGGTGGTCAAGCGGCTTCAGTTCTTGCGTCAATTTGATCTTGTAAGGATGTAGGCCAAGATCTTTTCGCAAAATTCGCCACAACGACGTCACAGAGATGCCCAACGCTTGAGAACGACGTGTGAGAGACACATTTGGGCTTTCTTGAACTGAAGCCTCAGCGGCAGCAATATTCTCGCACACTACGGGCACTTCTTTGTCTCACTGGCACGGGAACATTTTGTACTGTGCCTGTGGATTCAAATTTTTCCACTAGACGCTCAATTGTTGATCTGGTAGGACGATTATGACGACCATAAATTGGACGTAGCACTCTTAAAGTTGAGGCCACTGACTCCAAATTTCGGTAGTAAATTTTAATAATTTCGACTCGTTGTTGGCTCGTATATCTATCTTTCCATGATGAAATGGCAAACCTTACTGAAGAGAAATGTCAAAAGAGCGGGAAAAAATATGGCGTCGTTTGCTGTCCCTATCGGTTAACTTTTGTAGCGTCTTTGTTGAAAAACTTTATTTGAGCAAACCAATATATTAGTTGGTACAACCGAAATACTTTTTAAATTTTTCGTTGATCCAACTAATAGATTATTCACCACTACAGCATAATTTGATTGCTACAACTAAAACTCGATTGACAGATCACATTTATTTGTTGTTGCTGTTGCTTCAACTAAATATTTCAGTTCTTGTAACCAAAACTGAATTACAAATCAATTGATATGCACAACATTTAGTGATACTGAACAAAATTATTGGTAATCACAACTGAATAATGTGATAGTCCAAGGAACTGCCAAATTTTAGTTGGCTGTAAATATAGTTGTGACAACGAATCTCTTCTCTGTGTGTGTATGAGAACGTGGTTTCAATCCCTGCTCCGACCACCTTACATTTCTATCGACGGCGGTCACCTCGCTTTTGCCATGAAAATCTTCTCAAAATATCGTTTGGAGCGGAGCGGAAAACTGTAGGTCTCAATCGGTGAGTGTAAAACTAGAAGGCGCACAGTTCACTGGTTATGAACTGCCTTCTCATCTCCCTTCAATGGGTGTAATGGGAAACCGTGTTTGTTGATATCAAGTTTAGCGTACGATTCAGGTCATAACTTGTAGTCATAACTTGTGCATTCTCTGCCTCCAAACCGTCTACGATTCCCATGTCTGAGAGCTTTGATTTTAAGCATGTTTTGATTTGATTTGCACACAGAAAAGGGCATTCCCAAACAACAATTAACTCCTTCTGCATGTCCCGCAATGCACTTGAAACAAAAATGAGATGCAATTTCAAATTTTAGTAAATTTTCATATAATTGCAATACATTTTCAAAATTGTAAGAATGGTGAAACGTAGCATGTGTCACGTTGGTAATTATAAAATAAAAGTATGCAATAAATGCAATTTATATAAAATTTAAAAGTAAATGACGTAGTTGTTTTTGCTGTGTGTACTCATTAAAACTGCAGCAACACAATTATGAGAATTTAGAATAAATGGGTTTTATAGAAGAGGTAATAATCGATATAGCGCACTACGAATATCATCAAAAAGTGTTACAGGGTTTCTGCTATAAGGGCCTTTTTTACAATGAAGTGCATGGAATAATTAGGGGAACATGTTTTTAATGTTGCAATTTTTTAATAATTTTTTTTCCAACTTATAGAAGATCATTGTGCAACATTGACGTCGAACATTAAAGTGTATCGAAAACCAAAAAAAATATCTCAAACATTTTTCATTTCGATACAACTTTATGTGGAACTTCAATAATGGCCTTCTATAAGTCACTAGCAACAAGATAAATGGGTAGGAATAAACAAAAAATACGTTTGGTTTTTTTTTCATGCACTTTCATGTCAAAAAGTTGATACTATTGAGTTTCCGACCCGAATGCGCTATATTGGAAAATTCCTCGTCTATAAACCTATTTATTCTATGTTCTCAAAATTTTTCTGCTGCAGTTTTAAAGAGCAAAAAACAATATTTATTTTAATATATAAATTTTCTTTTCTTCAAAACTTTTGACGCACATACATACCAACGTGACGCATGCTACATTTAAGCATCCTTACATTATTAAAATTTACCAAAATTGGAAATTGCACCTCATTTTTGCTTCAAATGCATTGCGTTACATGATGGGATTAGTTTTTTTTTTCTGAAATTTTGTGTGTGTATTCGACTTTAGCATAGAACGATTTTTTTGCTAACCAAATAATGTATCTTCAACTTTTTTTTGGCCCAGCCTAATGAAATTCATGTGCATCAGAATTTGTACATCCCATCCCTGAGTAGGTGGGAAATTCCGACACTATAGCTTTTCAAATCATTATTAGTACACTATAACTTCTCAAAACCGCATATGGGGTTTGGACAAGAATTTTTGAAACTTAGAGACATTATGCGTGTTTTGGTTACACCGCTTGCTTATATAATCGCTTGTTTTGTATGAAGCACTTAGCGGAGACTTAGCGAGAACTTAGCGACGCGAATCATTTTCGCTAAGTTTAAAGACATTTTTTTTCGACATCTTTTACAGTTTTCCACCCTTTTTCATATTTTTGAATAAAATTACTTATCGCTAAATTGGCGTTTTCTTTGCAACTTAGCAAGCGAAAATCGCTTGCTTGTAACCAAAACACGACTATTGTCAACAATATTAACTCACCTATTAAAGAGTTTCTCAGAACTCCGTTTCACTTTTCGTAACACCATGTTATGCTCCCCAAGTTCCTGAATTGAAAATGGACAAGAACATTAGGAAAGATTGTGTTGATTTCGTCAAGTGTAGCGAAAATGACTGTGTGCTTAAAATCTCAACGTATTGGTCCTCCGGAGATGTGCGGCTCCAATTGGGTAGCCAGAAGGAATTTTGAACTATAAAATCACTGGTGATAACAATCTACTGCTCTGAGTTTGCATTGTTGTCGGGATACACGGTGTTGTTGAAACCACATGTCGTTTATATTTATATACATATGTATATCATTTAATTTTGGAAAGATCAGACTCGATTATCATGTCACCACAGAACACAATTAATTGTTATTGCTCGTCGCAGACACGTTTTCGAAGAAAATTAGTTTGGTTCGATGTTGGCCCAGCCCAAAATTTACACCAAAGAGTGACACGTTGACACATTTGTTTCTGAATATTCACTCGTGTATTTTCTGAACCTCAAGTGCGAGAATTTTGGCGATTGACGAAGCCATCAAGATGAAAATGAGCCTCATCCGTGAAGATGACGTTGTTCGAAAACCCTTCAATATTTCAACATATTTCTCAACATTATAAAGTCGATTTTAAATGTTAAGTTAGAGTTCCATATATAATAACTCTGAACTGGAGATGTCTTTTCTTCCCATAATTTTCGGACATTAGAAGTGTTTTCCGATCTTAAACTTAGACCATATGGAACAAAATGCTGGATCCTTTAAGTCTAAACGTTGCCATGATTATAACAAAAGTGATCAAGGATCAGAATTTGTACATTCCTGAGTCGGTGGCTGACGCCAACATTATAGGTTTTCAAATCTTTATAGCGACACTATAGCTTCTTAAAAAACGGTTCGGAAGTGGTGTACAATTGTAGGTCCCAATCAATTACAGAGTGTGAAACTAGAAAGCGCACCTTCCACTGATTGTGAAATACTCTCCCCAGTCCATCCATGGGATGTCATGGGAGAATATATATTTTTTTAGGTTCACAAAGGGCAAGTTTTTTCGGTCGATGGAGTTGTATATGTGCACATTAAGGTGGGACGTTTTGTATGGAAGAGACCAATCAATAACTTTAGATTAACTGTACCCCTGCTAAAAATGCATATAGATTATACTGTTGTAGTCCAACAATGTATCAACGTTCTAGTAAATTGTAAGGTTAGAGGTAAGTTCTCTGAGTTGATCGGTACCCATGAATTGTCTATAGATATTAAAAATTTTGGAAAAATCGATTTTTACCAATTCTCACTTTTATTTGAGAAAAAAATGTTTTTTTTTTACTTTTTTCAAGATAACTTCAATGGACTCCAAATTTTTCACTCACAATATCTGCCAAAATTGTAGGCATGGGAAAGCTGAACAAGTTTTGTGAACATATTAATATGTATAATCTGAACGTGTCTAGTCATCCTAAATAACTTATAAAGAACAGTTTGTATGTAACGGGTCCGCCATATAATTTTTTTTTTTTTGAAAATGCTATAAAAAAAACTACTGAATATTTTCTCAAATTTCTTTTTTTATTTGAAAGTACAATCCTTCCGGTTAATAACGCAAAATAATTTCATTCAAATGGCTGCGTCGGCTGGCCATGCAGTAGCCTACGCGATCGGTACAATTTTTAAGCACATTATCGATTGTGTGCAGCTGTATTTCACCAATGGCTTCACGAATATTGTGCTTTAAAGCGTCAATTGTCTCTGGCTTGTCGGCGTAACACTTATCTTTGAGGGCACCCCACAAATAATAGTCCAACGGTGTCAAATCGCAGCTCCGAGGTGGCCAAACGACATCAGCTCTGCGGCTGTTAATGCGATCTTCAAAAACAGGGCGCAAAACATCGAGTGTAGCTTCGGCTGTGTGGCACGTAGCGCCATCCTGTTGAAACCAAATGTTGCCAATATCCTCCTCTTCAATTTTTGTAAACAAAAATTCATTCAACATGTCCCGATAACGATCGCCATTGACTGTAACGGCCACTTCTTGCTCATTTTCGAAGAAAAAAGGCCCAATTATTCCTCTGGACCAAAATCCGCACCAAACAGTGAATCGTTTTTCAATGTATGCGTGCGGGTTTTCTGTGCCCCAAATGCGACAATTTTGCTTGTTTACATACCCGCCAAGATCAAAATAAGCTTCATCTGAAAAGATGATTTTTTTGGCAAAATCGGCATCGTCTGTAAGTCTATCGCAGGCCCACTTAGCGAAGCGAAAACGCATTGGATGGTCAGTTGGCTTCAACTCCTGTACCAATTGGACTTTGTATGGCGTCATACCAAGGTCTTTATGCAAAATTCGTCTCATTGATGTCTCCGAAATGTTCAATTATTGAGAACGACGGTGAATTGATGCTGATGGCGCTTCACGCATACTTTCAGCCACAGCAGCAATATTCTCGGGTGTACGCACTATTTTTGGCTTTTCACGCTTTAGTTTATCGATGAGGATGCCAGTTTCTTTCACTTTTTTCACAAGATAACTAACATACGGAGCTGACGGTGCTTCTCTTCTTCCAAAATCCGTACGCAATTTTCGCACACATTCTGCAACATTGCCATGATTTTCAAAATAATGTCGCAATATTTCCCAGCGTTGTTCGAGCGTATACACAACCATATTCGTTCAGCGGAAGGATAATACAAATTATCTGTCAAATCAGACATGAGCTAAGTGTTACCATTCACGAAATAAGCACTAGTTGAAAAAAAAAAACGTTAGATGGCGGACCCTTTATATGTCACCATTACTCGAGAACGCCGTATCCGATTTTACCTGAATAAATTTAGAAAAATTTACAATTCCAATACCTTTAATCCGTTCCTATACTATTTGCCAATGTTATCAACAGTTTCGCAGTTATAAACAAAAGAATGGTGAAAATGAAAAATCAATGAGTAATCGAACTCACGCGCGATGTGTTAACATCTTTTTGTTACACGGTTCTTGTTCGATTTCTATGAACACATTAGAAAATGTTACATTGGAAAATAAAAAAAAATTTCAAGATGTTTAACATTAACAAATGTATTTAATAAGTATTGATCAAGGTTGATATGATGCCCAGAATGCAATCAATTCCAAAAGCCATTATACGAAATGTAGTTTCTTCCATTATACATAAAATTGAGTTTAAAATTGTTTTGTTGTGGTTTGAAACCGATTTTTTTTTGTGCTGAAGACTCTTTTGCTATAGCACTTTCTTTTTTCTTACATCTGCTTTAATATTAGATGTAATATTGTTAAAATAAATAAAGTAATATCTAGCTCACTGCAATAATTGTTTTTGTTTCGTCCTAAACAGAGCGACGACAAAAAGTATTGAATAGTATAGAGAACTTATTGCACTCTATTTCCCCGCTCTTATGTATAGAGTCTGAGTAAAAGAGCATAAACGAGTCTTGTTCCCTTTATAGAATATTTCAATATAAATGCACCATTTCAACAATGTTATTACATAAAACAATACAAAAATCATAAATGTTTCAAACGGCATCAATGTTTCACATCAAAATTGCGAACAAATGCGAAAAAAGTAGGATTGAGTATAAATATTAAGAAGACGAAGTTAATGCGTATTCGCACAGAACGTGATAATCCACTAACAGTTGATGGTTCGTTAATTGGAGACGTGGAGTCGTTCAACTATTTAGGATGCAAAATTACCAAGGACGGAGGCTCCGCAATGGATATAAATGATCGGATCAATAAAGCTCGTGTTGCATCCGTAAACCTGCACATAATCTGGCGTAATAATAAGATCTTGCAAAAGACGAAATTGCGAATATTTAATTGCAGCGTAAAGTCTGTACTATTGTACGGTTATAGTACTACTTGGAGCTTGACGAAGATCCTTATGAAGAAGGTCCAAACGTTTATCAATCGTTGTCTGAGCCAAATGCTACGTATTTACAGGCTGAATGTAGTTTCTAATGAAGTCCTCTGGCAACGTACAAATAAAAGCCCTATCGAATTCGATGTACCTAGAAGAAAATGGTCCTGGATCGGTCACATACTTAGGCGTCCAACATCGGATATTGCTACAGCGGCACTGGAATGGAACCCCCAAGAGTATCGAAGGCCAGGACGACCAACAAATACATGGATACGGTGCCTGGAAAAGGAATACAACCAAACTCTACTATCCTGGAATCAAATTAAATCACCTGCTAGAAACAGAAATCGATGGAGAGAATTTGTTGACGCCTTTTAATTTAAATATTTTAAAATTGTATATTTAAATATTGTATTTTAATTGTATAATTGTATAGTATTTTGTGTGAATAAAGGACATATATATATCAGTTATAACAAAAAGAGAGTAATACGTTTTGAAACATTCGCCAGATGTCGCCAGTGCTTTTGAGCCATACAATTCGTTCCATGAGTTCTCTATACTATTCAACAGCGTCGTCAACTATTTATTACCAAAACGCGCTGAAAAGTGTTAAATTAAATTTAAATACAAAGTGTTGTAACTTAAGTTACAAATTACTTGATAAAAGACAAGGTCCGAGCCTCCGGGCAACGCACGAGCTGGCAACACTGCTATTCATTACTCTTTGGCAACGACGACCTGCTTGTTTGTTCGCTGCCGCTACATCAATACCATCATACTTATTTTCAGGCAGAGACTATTGTCGTACAACAACCACGTATGTGTTGCTAACGCGGTGTGTTGTTTGCATGTGTTCACTTTGATAGATTGTCCTACCCGTGCCTATAGATGTTAACACATCAAAAAAGAATGGTGAAAAAAAAAATATTTTTTCGAAAAAATTAATATTTGGACCCGTCTTTCGGTTCTTGTAAGCCCCTGTCCGGTCAATGTTTGTTAAGAACCGGTTCTTAGGAACCGGTTTCTCTATTCTGTGGATCATTATTAACCGGTCATTCGAAAAGCTTTTCAC
Organism: Phaonia tiefii; assembly: GCA_963931995.1. NCBI lineage: Eukaryota > Metazoa > Arthropoda > Insecta > Diptera > Muscidae > Phaonia > Phaonia tiefii. The sequence continues at coordinate 259,415,544 of OZ008368.1, read as the reverse complement.
AAAAAATTTCGACTGTGTTTTATTAATAAACTAACCTCAAAAACAAGTGCACTTCTGCGAGAATGTAAGAACAAAAAAGAGAACATGAAGGAAAAAAGCTTTTGACTTTTGTTAGAATAATTGACGTTTTATTTTATATCGACAACAAGTCGCATATGTAAATTGGTTATAAAGTTGGTATATATACGATTGATAATTTTACCAATGGGACCAATTCAGGCACAGAGTGAGTCTGAACTTCTCATTCATAAAATTCAAAACTAACAAAAATAAAGACATTACGAAAAATTCAAAATCGGGTGAATGTTTTTGGGACACCTAATAGGTGAAAGACCACTTATAACATCTCAGCTTATTGCTTCGGAAAGTGATTTTAAATTCTTCAATATGTATACTAGAATCCTTGGCTTATACTTAAGAGCATGACAAACTTTAGTGCAATCTCTTCAGTCCTGCTTCGAACATAATCAATTCGAGTCTTTTCTATAGAATACAAATCCCTTTTGAGAACACTGTTCATTTGTATGTAAATGATGTGATTTAACAAGAATCGTCATCGTATAGAATTCATATGTTTTTCCCCCTTTCTTACATTGAATTAATAATAATATTTACGACCTTCGCTTCAATTACAATGTGTTTACAGCATTCAAATATACATGTTTTAGTGCGGACACTTGGAATAATTAAGATTTTTTAACAACGGGTTATTTTGACTTCTAATTATAGAACATTGTTAGAAAAAAAGTCACTAGTAAAAATCATAATTCCCGTCAAGATTGTACTAAAAGATAATAAGATCATGATAAGTTTAATACTAAAATTTTTTTAAATAATATTCAAATATATGTCTTTGGAAGAAATAATGTATGAACTACTTTGACGGGTTTCAAAACAAATTTTGTGCACACGAGTCGGTTAAACTAACACATAGTCTTGTTAACACAAAAAAATTGTGTGAATCTATTCCCTGCCCTATTAGATCTAAAGAAACAATCAAAATTTACAACGTTTTTCAGTTTCATTTTAGATTATTTAAGTTGATTCTAAGCAAAGTGTTTAGACAATTATTAGCTGGCAATTTTACAGATCAAAGATGTATAACGTTCTCGGAAATCGGTTCAAAATTTCATTAGACGCTCAAATGTATATGAACACGAAATTCCAGTCAAATCATATCAACGCCAATGACACGACGTTGGCTATGTATGTAGTCTTTTGTATGACGACAAGTGTTTTCTTTTTATTTTTAAATCCAAAAGCTTTCTTTAAAACGCACTTTATATCCACATCCAACTCTGAACACAACTGAATTTTTTTTCATTGATGGACACAAGTGGACAGTACGCAAATGATCCATTCATTTCGTGTGTATACATTAACGGACGGACGCTCATTGAATTAGGCACCGGAGGCAGCAGGTCCGGTGGACTTTATGAACGGTCGTACCTTCCCTCCAATATAACTACGCACACGTATTTTGCTCATTCTGCAGTCAAGTGAAGAGAAAAATGTTCACGAAACTTAATTTAATATTGTAATTCAAATCAATTTGTGAATCTTAATCTTGAAGAAATTGTCTTTTTTGTTGTTGTTGTAGGTATTTGACGTTCAATTCACTAGCAAGATATGATACAATTCTCAAAATGCTATTGTGGTTTTGTGTGGCGGAATTTGTGAATTACAAAAGTTAATTGGAAAATTAAATACTAATTTGTCGTAGCATCTGAAGTAGGAGGTTATTGATTATTATAATACAAATTTAATAATAGTATCTAATTCAAATATATTTAAACTTGGTTTTTTATTGCGATGTTATGGGATGTGGAACTGGTAACCATTCCGTGATTAAAGAAATTCTTTAGCTATATGGGCGAAAATTCAAATCACACAAACTCCAATAAACTATAAACATCCTAAGACTATATTTTCCAGGCTTAAAGGAATTATTCTACAGTTGTCCCATAGAGATAAATATTTGGAAATATTGTGACGATTAAGAGATTTACTTATGCTTGATTCCCAAATTCACACGAATGTTAAAGTAATGTTAATCTCAAAATGTTAGTTACACCTAAAAGTATGCAATCGAAATATACCCGAATAAGGTTATCGCGGTAATTAGGTTTCTACGGAGTGCCTGATATACAGAACTACGAGATGATTCTGGAAACACCAATAGATGGCGAGTCTGGCGATGTTTAACATGCATTTACGCGCTTCCAGAGGGCGTTTGGCTGTAAAGTTGGCTGATATGAATATACAGCATTGCTTTGAGAAGGACCGATTAAAAGTTTGGTCAAATAACAGAATAAATCGAAGAGTATCAGTTTCGAAGATATTGAGTAAAATACTTATTTTACAGTGAATTAAACAGTTGTGCTTATCGTAATTTAAGCTGAATTTAACGACCTTGGGGACACGCGCTAAGAAAAAAACTGAATATGCAGTTTTGTTTGACTTGAGATCCTGAGACGGGAACAAGTTGTCCGAAATGGGGAAATTGCCCCTAAGGCCCAAAAATGGGTCCCTGAACTTACACGTAAGTGTTGGTACTCAAATGAAAGGAAATCGTTTGTTTTGTTTATTGGTTATTTATTGGATATCATGCACAACAAGAACAAGTCTTATAATTAAAGTACAAGAATTATAAATTTTAGTATATATGAATAATAGTCTTACGATTTCATTGGTGCCATTACTTTTCCTATCCGATGGCTGGATGACCAGATGGAATATAAATTTATCGATTTAGAAGTAGGTCTAGCACACGGTACGAGCAACCAATACCATCAATGATGTCGCGATAAGATTTCGTTTGATTTGAGTACCCATTCATGCATATTTGTAAAAGAAAAAAATTTCGATAAATTTTGTGGGTATTGAAATATAGTAGGTAAAGGAGGACAAGTAATATTTAATGGTTTCCACAAGCAGAACATCCTTCCGATTCGGCGAGAGGGTGAACTATGATAGCTGCTATAATTTCTGGGGATAGGACGAATTTATTTACCTCGGTTCTGATGTGAACAGAAACAATAACGTCAGCCTGGGAATCAAACGGAGAATTGTGCGTGCAAACAGGTGTTATTTAGGGGTAATCACTAATCTTCCAAGAAATATGAAGAAGTTCATTATGTTAGATTTAGCACATTTGTACCGCATACTCACCTAATTGCCTACCCAAGTCTCCACCACTCTCCTCGCGGGAGTGCCTCTGAAGGCATTACTTCGCGGGCTGGTATGCCATTTAGGCTACTTCATTTTGCGCATCCGCTCTTCTACTTGACTTTCGTATTTCTTCTTAAATGTGCAGCTTCTTCGTAACGGAGATAATAGTTGCGGAGCAACTTCAACTTCTCCTCTGAGCTCAACTTTATTTCTATAATATTCTCCGGGATAATGTTATGTCTTAGCTCGATGATTAGCTGTTCCGATTTTCTTCAAATCTTGGGCAACTAAAGAGAAAATACTCTGCATCTTCTTCCGTAACAGGGTACTTCCTAAATCCTCCCTGGCCTGTTAAAAACTGGGTTATGTTGTAGTCCACATGGATTATATTAACAGATTAAGCACAATATCAATTAATAAAAATTGTTATTAATCGATTAATCGCACATCCCTAAACTATGCATTTTAACTCATCCTTAGACGATATCCAGTGGTGCCCTATACATATCTTTAGCGACTACATATCAGTACAACTTCCATCTTTTGCTCCGCCAGCGACAGTGCGGCTTTAATCACCCAGGACCTAATAGCGTTTACCATCTCATTGACCCCTGCTATGTCGCCTGCAAAACTTGTTATATTAGACTCGTGTGGTATTTATAGGGTCAGAACTCGGTTGTACTTAATGTTCCATAGCAGTAGACCGATAGCCGATCCCTGAGGGCCTTCCGCAGAAACATCATACGTTACTGGTCCATCCCCATTTTATAGCTAAAATAGATGGAAATTATTTTCGTAAGGCTTGCTGGGACTGGGACATAGAGTGCATCAATTATGTGTTGCCAGTTGGCAGAATTTAGAGCATTCTTCACATCCAATATGATAACCGTATAGTACTTATTGTGTACTCCATTTCCTTCTATAGTTATGTGTTGTACATAATCCGCTCTATTATTTTGCCCATTGTATTCAGGAGACATATTGGACTTATTGGCCAATTCGAAAGCTCACTGGTTGTGAGAAGCTCTCCCCAATTCCTTCGTGGGATGTAATGGCAAATGGACTATTTTTATTGGCCTAGGCGTTTGCCCGGTTTTGGAATCAACATTAATTTTTGCAATTTCCATGGACCTGGGAATATGCATTCTCTAAGTCACTGATTTATGACTAACAAAAATATATCAGGATTGTTCGTCAATACCTTATTTGGTATCGCATCTGCACATGGCGCTTTGTCATCTCTAATTTTACGTATAACTCTCATAAGTTCCTTTGAAGTTGCCAATGGTATATCCTCCGTGGGTGGTAAATCCGACCCATCTTGTTCACGAACAGTATGATAGGAAAGAGTGTGGACAAAATTTTGTCAAGAAGTACTAAGCATGTTAGTTGCCGTCACTTTTTGCATTTCTGCCGTACTATTACAGCTTTATATGCAATTCCTCATGGATTCAATTCAGCTTCTTGCCAGATTTTCTTGAAGCTTCTCTTTTACTTTTTCTTTTACCTTTTGTAGTTCATCTCTCGCTGTTTTGTATACTTGTTGTCTTTCTTTAAAATCCGGCCTACCTCTACCACGCTGGCTACGACATCTCGCCATTAAGCGCTTTTCCCGAGAGTATTTATCTGGTGGCCGTCGGTGGTGCAATGGTTAGTGTACGCGCCTCTTGGACATTAGATCCTGAGTTCGATCCCTACCCTGACCATATTAAATTTCTTTCGGCGGTGGTCACCTCGCATTGTGCGGGCGAAACTATAGTATTTAGCTATGAAAAAGCTTGTCAAAATCATATTCGGAATCGGTGTAAAACTGTAGGTCCCAAACAGTGAGCATAAAACTAGAAAGCGCACAGTTCACTGGTTGTGAGAAGCTCTCCTCAATTCATTCATGGGATGTAATGGGAAACCATTTATTTATCTCATCATTCCACCAGTAGTTTGGAGGTCTGTATTGTGTCAGTCTTCAACGCGGCATTGAGGCATCACATGTAATCCTCAACCCTGAACCCATCTGAGCCGCCATGTCCGCCGCTGTACCACATAGGGATTGTGTTTGAAGTGCGTCAATAAAACACCCCTCATACATCTGTCTTGACGTCCAACCAGTGGATCTGGTGTCAATTCTCCTCGGTGTATTAAGGCCAATTTTCTCACTGCGGATCCCAAAGTATAAAAAAATGGTGTCCCATAACATCCCATGAAGGGATTGAGGAGAGCTTCTCACAATCAGTGAGATGTCCGCTTTCTATTTTTTACACTCACTGATTGGGACCTACAGTTTTACACCGGTTCCGAATGGTATTTTGAGAAGCTTTTTCATGGCTAAGTACTCACTAAGCGAGGTGACCGTCGTCCAAAGAAATGTAAGGTGGTCTGAGCAGGTGTCGAACCAAAGTTCCCATGTACAAGAGCAGCGCACACTAACCATTGCACCATCGCCTGGTAATTGCTGTGGGTATAATGTTCACTAACCCTTCAGCCATCGATTCTTCTCATCTGCTAATGAACGTAATATCAATTACAGACCCTCTACCTTGGGCCCTGAAGGCAAGCACATCTCCATCATTTGTCAACATTAAGTCACCGTTTGAAATAGCTTCCAAAAGGGTTTGTCACCTTTTGTTCGTTCTTCTACTTCCCCATTCGACAGTGCAAACATTATGATGTTCGGTTTTTGGTCTGCAGGATCTCCGATTATTTTGTCCAACATGAGCTCAAATTCTCCCAGAGGTGCGCTAGGACAACTGTAACAGCTGCATACGTATATTCCACTGATTTTTGCTCTGACAAAACAATCTTCCGAGTTTTAAGCCACACTTTCTATTGCACGATTTCCACATGTCTATATCACCACACGCTGCTCTCCAGCTGCCTATACTGATAACATATTGTTACGAATAAGTAAAAGCTTTTGCTTGCTGTTAATGACTCTACTAACTATGTAAATATCAGGCGGTTAGTGCTACGCCTGAAAGTATGCATTGTAACAACGTACCAGCTCGCTAAACCAGTAGCATGAATTCACCTCAGTAAAGAAAGTTATCCGCCATTCGAGATTGTTCTACAAAGATAAGCAACAATAACAACATCTAGAAGGTTCTTGAATTCGCTAGATATACCTTCATTTGAGTATGGTGAGTTGGTATAAATAGCGGAGGTCTTTGGAATGGAGAGTTCAGTTTATGATTAACCGCCGTAAAGTAAGCAACGCGATTTGATAGTAAAATATAAGACTTGTTAAAGTGTCATAAATAAAGTAAACTGTTGTACTGTATAAGTAAAATAAAAGGAAGTTAAACCGTTATAATTATCGTAATTTAAAACGAACCTTGTTTTATTATTGGGAATAAAACAACGCAAAAAGGACGAATAAGGAAATTCGTAACAATATGATAGCGACATCAACACCAACAAGATTCTCTGCGGGTGCCGCCTGACAGTGGTTTAGGTTAAGTTGTACGAACTTAATCATGTTGTCGTGTTCATTGCTCTCCTATATACAGGACACTTTTCGTTACCTGCAACAAGGTTCGTTTCCTTATTTGCCCTCTCCTTACAGAAGAAACACTCAGGGTCACTGGTGTAATTCTTTGCAATGTGTCGATACTTTCCGCATCTTCTACACATTTTGTATCTATCCTGCGTACCATCATTATCCGTTATCTTCCGTTGTCGCTATTGTCGGTTTCAGCAGATTTTTCCCTTTTCCATCTCTTTTGAAATGTTAACGAATTTAATTGGTATTGCAGCATATTCACCAAACTGTTGTGGCGAGCTGGTATATTGTCGATAAGGTGTACTTTCAGGCATAACATTAATCGCTCACTTATTTACATTTTAACCCAAATGTTAACTCAGCCAAATACAAAGTAACGCATTGACATTAACATTATTTTTGATATTCATGATAATTCATGATATTCATGACACTAATACTACAAAGCTTTTACTTAATCGTAACAATATATGTCCGATGACAAATACGTGATAGTGTTGCACAAACCAAATTCTTGTTTCATCATCCCAATCATCCATTTTCCTTAAATTGAAACTGCAATCACTGATACAAAACAAAAGGAACCGATTAATTACACAGACAAATATTACCACGTTTTTCTTGTTAGCAACACATATCAGCCACCCTGTATTTCTATTATGGTGACGATGTACGAGGAGAATATATTTATGGAATACATGCGAGGTAAATGAGAGATAAGTGGTAACTCTCTACAATTGGCGTGTGGAAATAAATTAAAAAATTGCTTACGAAAATTTCGCAAGAGCTGAGTACGGAGCTTTCAATGGGAGCGTGATAAACTGCACGTAGTTCTGTTTGCAACATGCGTCCCGAATGTGTGTGCGTCGCAATATTTGTCAATGTTTGAATGTCAATGAATTTTTTTAAGTTTGCTCGTTAAATTTTTAAAAGTTTTTATAAAAAAATTTAAAAATAACAATATACAAAATGTTGTTAAGTTTTTCCTCAACTTGTAGCGACATAAGTACTGTTACAAAATCGAACGCATCCATTCAAAATAGTAGAACTAAACATACCCTGTTATTACCACATTGTTCATGAAAGCTGATCACTATAGCGTTATGCGGCAATTACCCCGACCAAGATTACCGAATTTCGAAGCTTAATACGGCATTTACACCAAACAAGATTAACGCATTTTCGGGATTATCGACGTTTTTTCTTATGGAGTTTGACATATATAATCCCGAAAAAGCGACAATCTTGGTTGGTGTAACTGCAGTTTATCTCTGTTAACCCACGCAAACCCAGAAGATTACTCATACAATTTAAATCTGTAAAAACTGAAGTTTAATTTTTAACCTCATTTTAAACAGGTGTATAATTTGATGCAACTCTGCTTTTTACCAAAACAATTCAACCATAATAAAAACATGCACAAAAATTCAACTGTTTGACAGACCGAAGCCGATCGAAAAGTTTCCAACGCGTGGTCGCCACCAAAAATTTTTTGAAGCTCACTTCGCCGCCAACATAATTGGAAGGGTGTGTCGATTTGACCGACTGGCCCGCTTCACAGACTAATCTAATAGAAAAGCTAAATTGCTCGTGGATTTTCTTAGTCATTAAAATTACTCAAAGCGGCGGCACAACAGAAACAGTAAATTGCTCTTAGTTTTGTAGAAATTTGGGATATTTTTAATAACCTGAACATTTAAAATTTTATCAGTCGGTCAAATTGTGGCAGTCGGTCAAATTGGGTCACATTTTAAACCGATGAGAGCCAATTATGTTGGCGGCGGCGTGAGCTTCAACAAATTTTTCCTGGTGGCAGCAACGTGTCGGAATATTTTCTATCGACATCCGTTGTCATACAGTTGATTTTTTGTGTTTTTTTTTGTTACCTTTATTTGTTATTTAGCAGTGGATCATCAAATTGTATCGTACACCGGTTTAAAATGAGGCTAAATATTAAACTTCATTTTGTACAGATTGAAATTTTATGAATAATCTTTTGGATTAGCGTTGGTTAACGAAGTTAAACTCTCAAATGCAGTGTAAATGCCGTATTAATTTGTAATAGGAATTCAACGTTGTTTCTGCTTTCACCACGGAGTGGTTAGATGATGAAAACAGTATCGCTGTTATGGCGATTTTTAATTGTGACATGAAAAAAATCGGTATATTTTCAAAACGCTCCGCCCACTCGGGATTAGACGCATGTTCTTCTGCCGGAGATGTCAAAGACCGCCACCGGTCGGGCCGTCCACGCGCAGTTCGAACGCCGCAAGTTATCAAAGCCATCAAATCAAGAATTCAGCGAAATACGCTCTGATAACACAAAATCTTGGCCAGTTAGATGAATATCTGGCGAAAGTTCATGAGTCGAGTTGTTAAAAAAGACTTGGGCCGTGGGGCTTTCAAACGCAGTACCATTTGTTGGGTACAGTTAAAAAAAATTATAGAAAAAAGCGAACGTCTTTTGGTGAAGCAAGCTGACAACTCGCACACAAAAATCTTGTTCAACGATGAACACATTTTTGCGTGCAGGAAAAATTTAATAAGCAAAATGATCTAAGGAAGTTTCTCAGCTGAAACCACTAGTTGAAAAGGATCACCACCCAGCTTCAGTCATGGTTTTGTGGAGTGTGCCTTACGATGGATTCACAGACATGCATTTACCAAGAACCATTTTGAAAGCCGTTGTGAATCCACTTAATCATTCCCGGCTGTGGACTTTCCAGCAGAAGTCTGCGCCGGCCCGCAAGGCCATCATTTAATCTGAAGAATGACCCTCTGGCAGTCCAGATTTCAAACCACTGTATTACAAGTTGTTAACAGTTTTACATAAGATTGATTTGAATCGTGCTGTGACCACTTTTTCAATGGAGGACTTCCTCGCGGCTATTGATGATTGACCAGTACGACTTAAGGCGTGCATCATCAAAATCTGACCATTCTACTTTGAGGTACAGGTAGTTGAACATGATGAACTCAGATAATTTTTTGTAAAAATTAAAAATTTTGCCACCCTATATAATGGTAACTGGCTACATTAGGGGGACGATGTTAAAGTGTATCATAGACATCTATTAGGACCACAATTCACATAATTTTCTATAAAATCGGTGGCAAATTTGTTGCTAGAGGATTGCTATTATATTTCGGGTCCAGCAATAAAAAAAACAATCCTTTATCTTTGAAAAGGGTATTATTGTTTTTCAAAATATTCTCCTTGAAGATCAAATACACTTTCGTATGCCCTCAAACGAATTTTTTAAGCACTTTTTCAACTCCGATTGAGACACCTTCAAAACACGGTTTGTAAACGCTTCAAAAGCGGCTTCGGGCGTCGGTAAACGTTGACCACGCAGTTTTTTCTTTATGCGAAGGTATAAAAGAAGTCATTGGGTGCCAAATCAGGGCTGTACGGTGGATGACCCATCAGCTCGATATGTTGAGTGCTGAAATAGCCCATTGTTTCCGCTGATGTGTGAGAGCTCGCATTGTCCTGACGTCAAATGATCAGTCTTCTCTTGTTGGTTTTATTTATTTCTACGAACACGGTTGCCGAACAGATGGTGGTACACCATTCAGAATTGACCGTCCTACGTTCCACTAAAGGTACAGTGGCCACATGACCGGTTATACCGAAAAGAAGCGATCATTTACTTTGATGTGCTTCATCCACGAAAAACTTTTGTTGAATTTAGCTCGTATTGAAAGACCCATACGATTGTCATTTTGTTTCGGGCTCAAATGAATAGATCCATGATTCGTCACATGTGACGATATTATACTCTACAGTTGAGTTACCGCGGTTGTATTTTTTCTTAATTTCTTTGTACTAATCGACAGGAGCCTTTTTTTGAGCATTCGTCAAATTACGTGGGATCCAACGAGAACAAATCTTTTTCACGGCCAAATGAACGTGCAAAATCTTATTGACGCTTGTCATACTAATGCCCAAGGATGCCTCAATCTCACGGTATGTCAAATGTCGGTCTTGCTTTATCAGTTCACGCACAGTATCGATGGTTTCCGGCAAAACGACCAAAATTAGACGACCTTCATGAAATTCATCACGAAATGGTATTAACCCGTGAAAATGTTCGTGCGATTCTTTTCGGCGTGGATTATCGAGACAAGAGTGTCTCAATCAACTTCATCACCAAAAGTCGAAACAAGTTCATTGCGACACCCTTGCCTCGATAATCCACACCGAAAATCATCGCACGAACATTCTCGCGGGTTAATTCCATTTTTTGACCGAAATGAATTTCGCAGCACACTGTAAATTGAAAAATAGTTCTCGTAAGTAAAAACGTTCTATGTATGTTGTCGGCGGGACCCATGGGGTTCACAGGTCCAAAACACGGGTCTCGAGAATGGTCATAAAAAAGTGATGTTTTGATGACCTTCTTTCATAGACTACCTCAAAATATTAGCAAAAAGAAATAAAATTGTTCGATAACTCGCTTATTTATTGAGTTATTAGAATTATAAATTTCGAAAAAACGGGTCTCGTAGACTAATTCAAAAAAGTACCATGTTTCGTAGACTACTGCAAAATATGTCGATAAAACTAAATAAAATTTGTCGATAACTCCCTTGGTTATGGAGTTATCGGAGTTTAATACATTTTATTTTCCAGCAAAAATTTAAAAATCTAGAGATTTAAAACAAAAAAAGGATATTTTCTTTTTTTCAAAAGAGTACCCACACTAGCGTTTTCCGTTTCTTATGACTTTGGATTTTCTGGATCCACTGCAAAATATCTTTCACTTGAGTACTCACAGTTGTCTGTTTCTAGACGTTTCTAAATTGGTAATTTTTTGGACCTGTGGACCCCAGAGGTTTGGCCGAAGAAAATATATAGGCACGGGTAGGACAATTTATCAAAGTGAAAACATGCAAACAACACAGAGCGTTAGCATCACATACACGTGGTTGTTATACAACAATAGTCTCTGCCTGAAAATACGTATGATTGTATTGCAGCAGCAAACAAACAAACAGGTCGTCTTAGCCAAAGAGTATTGAGTAGTATTGAGAACTCATGGCACTGGCGACATTCGGCGAATAATTCAAAACGTATTACTCTCTTTTTGTCATAATTTGTTTGATTTGGAAGTGAAACATTGATGCCTTTTAAAACATTTATGCTTTTTGTATTGTTTTATGTAACAGCATTTCGCCAAATAGTATTGAATAGTATAGAGAACTCATGGAACGAATTGTTCGACTGCAAAGCACTGGCGACATCTGGCGAATTACTCTCTATTACTTTCTTTTTGTCATAACTTAGTCCATTCATAATTTTGATGTGAAACATTGATGCCTTTTGAAACATTTGTGCTTTTTGTATTATTTTATTTTATAACATTGTCGAAATGGTGCATTTATATTGAAATATTCTAAGAAGAGAATGAGACTCGTTTATACTCTTTTACTCAGACTCACTACATGAGAGCGGAAAAAGAGTGCAATAAGTTGTCTATACTATTCAATACTTTTTGTCGTCGCTCTGTTTATGACAAAACAAAAACAATTATTTTATTGGGCTAAATATTGCTTAATTTATTTTAACAATACGAGTATTACATCTAATGTAAAAGCAGATGTAAGAAACAAAAAAGTGCAATAGCAAAATAGCCTTCAGCACTAAAACTATTCAGTTTTTATTTTCCAATGTAACATTTACTAATGTGTTCATAGAAATCAAACAGGTACTGTGTAAAAAAAAGGTGGTAACACCTCGCCCGTAAGTTCGAACACACATTGATTTTTTCCTCTATTTTTTAAAATTTTTGTGCATAAAGCTTTCCGCCTGGCCGGCCTTGGGTCGGGCAGAAGGATTTTCTCCTCTGGGGTAGGTTTAATACCAGCTCCGCGGCTTCGGAATAGTATTGTTGTGATATGAAGCATACTGCGTGGCCGATGTTAGGGATTTTCTCATCTGGGGTATGTCCGACACCGGCTCCGGTATAATATTATTCTGGTATAAGGCTTCCTGTGTGGCCGGCCTTTGACCGGCCTTAGGGATTTCCTCTTCTGAAGTATGCCCATCACCAACTTCCCGGCTCCGGCACAGTATTTCTCTGCTTTATAGCGCGGGGTTTTTGGTAAAAAAAAATTTTCGGGAAGAAAGAAGAGACGCGGTCAAAATAAATATTTTTTGGTACATCTAGAAATATGTTATAATTCCAGTTCCAGTTAATTTCAGTACAAGCCGTTGCTGTTTTAGTTATAGCTAATACTCGTTTTTCGATTCTCAGGAACCACATACAATTATATTCTAAAATGGGTGTATCCACAGATGTTTCACGCTAAAAATAAGCACACACATTTGCCTGCTGCTAGATGACGCTAGGTGGCGACGTTTTTTTAGATCGACAAAAGAAATTGTAATTTTTGGAGTTCTTATTTTTTACTGCCACTTTTCTTTTTAATTCAACCAAAATTTAAGAACCATTTTTGATCCATTTACCTACATACAGCCCTTTTAACACATTACCAATCATTTCAAATGGTTGTTCTCGCATTTATATTTTTTTGCCCCTTTTTCAACCCACATTCACAATATATAACACATTCGTATTCATCCCAAGGGGGTTTTCTCGCATTTTGAAGAGATCTCTCCCTTTTAGCCCCCAATTTGACCCACATTTACTACTTTTCACACATTCTATTTTAAGGTTTTACCCCTTCCGCCTACCTTTTTAACTTGTTTTACCCACATTCACAATTTTTCCCACATTCTTAATATTTTCAAACGATATTTCTCGCATTTTGAAATTTTCCCATTTTGCCTTCATTTTTAGTTATTTTTCCCATATTCACATTTTTTTTACTATAATTGTAATCTCTTCATACGAGTTTTCCCGCACTTTGGAAGTTTTACCCCTTTTGACTCCCTTTTTACCCTTTTACATCCACATTCACAAGTTTTGTCCTGTTCCTAATCTTTCCAAAAGATTTTCTCGCATTTTGGAAATTTGCCCTTTTCGCGCCCCGCTTTTTACCCACATTCACAATTCGGACCACATACTGTACCATACCAACCTAATGGTTTCGTTTTTTGTAGTTTTATTCACAATCACTATTTGTAACATATTCATAATCCTTTGATACGACTTTTCTCCCATTTTAAAATCTTACCCCACTTGTCCCCTTTTTAACCCTTTCCCATCCCTTTCAAACAATTTTCTGGTACAATATATCATATCATAATTGTACAATGGAGCGAGTAATATTTTAAAATCTTTGAAAATTAAAATTCGGCGCTCGAGTTAAATTTATAATCTCAAGTTCAGATTAAAATCTTCAAAAAACTCCGATTAAATTGAAATTCCGTTACCGATCGAACAAAAGGAAAAGGAATGGCTCTCCTTTGAACTATATAGCAAAATGTGATATGTATAGTGGTATTCATGTAAACCTCGAAAACTTGCACAGCAAATGTCAAAACTTGCATAAATGTAGAAAAGTTTCGAGTCAATTTGCTGAGCAAACATCGATAACGAAATGTAGGACATTTGTGCAAGTTTTCGAGGTTATCGAGATTTCGCGTATACATGACTACCACTTATGTGTTCGGTCACATGGTAAATATTTTATTCTGAAAATTGTACAAAAATATCGTCTTGGCGATGCCATATCGTTCAAAATGCAACTCAATAAAAAGTATGGCAGCACTAAATTTGTTTACAATATTTTATTCACAGCTAACTGAGTATGTGGGTTGAACCCGTAATGTTGGACGAGTTTATGCCTCGATTTTTGCGAATTATATCTTTACAGAATGCTGGCGAGCAGGAGTATAAAATATTTGAATCGGAGTTAATAAATATGAACATTAAGAAAAGTTAGGTATGTATACATTTGCCGGCCTTTTCCTAAAATGCACCAAAATGAAATTTGTGCCAGGGTGAATTTCTACAAATATTAATAAACACTTTTTACTTGAAAAACTCTTAAATAACAGATTCATTAAACACGATATTATTTGTATTACACTGTGCAACAGTGGATTTCGGGCCTCAACCAAACCAACAAATTGTGAAAGTACTTGGACCTGGTATCACAAAACCCCGCTCGGTTTCGCCCGTATACGTAACAATTTTTTTTTACAGTCCGAAGAAAATTTTGGAGTTGGGTCAGGGCCTTATTTCAGAATTTACTTCAATAAATCCTAAACAGCTTGAAATATTGCATTACAAATTTTGACAGTATTGTAGCTATTTTCCCATTTAATAATTCCCTCTAACATATTTCTGAGGAAAAGTACACTGTTAATCGATTATTTCACGAAACGTCATGAAAAATTCCACATATTTTGTATGTTTGAAATTTCTTGCCCAATGGTAAAACAATTGTGGTAGCTGTCTTCAAAATAATTGTAGCTTATAAATTTCTTGATAACTATTCTAAATTCACTAATCAACAAAAATTGTATTTAGAGCTCCACAATTGGTGTATGTATTGCAGATATGTATGTATTCTTTAGAAATTCACCTATATATATTCAATATTAAACACATTAGACATTTATATCTTCTAGAAAGTTGTAGTGCTTAATATACTTGATAATATTGTCAAATATACTAATGAACAAAAATTACATTTTGGAATCCAAAATGATTGTACCAATTCAGAAATTAAAATTTTTTTAAAATTTTCGCTTATAATTTCTATACTATTAACACAGGAATGTAATAATGTCCTCCAAAGTTGTACAACTTAAGGCTTTCGACAAAATTGTTAAACACATCAACGTCCTAAAATGTACAAAATGTCGAAAATTTTAAATTTCTAAATTGGTACAATCATTTTGGAATCCAAAATATAATTTTTGTTCATTAGTGTATTTGCCAATATTGTTAAGTATATTAAGCACTACAACTTTCTACTAGATATCAATTTGTCATTTCTTTAATATTGAATACATATACATAGGTAACTATTTAAAGAATATGGCTAAACGCAGCACTTCACCACCAATTATGGAGCTCTAAATATAATTTTTGTTGATTAGTTTATTTAGAAAAGTTATCAATAAATTTATAAGCTACAATTCTTTTGGAGATAGGTATCGCAATTTATTTACCGTTAGGCAAGAAATGTCAAACATATAAAGTATGTGCAATTTTTTATGACGTTTCGTGAAATAATCGATTAACAGTGTACTTTTCCTTAGAAATATATAAGAGGGAATTGTGAAATGAGAAAATAGCTACAATAATGTCAAAGGTTGTAATACAATATTTCAATCTGTTTAGGATTTATTGAAGAAAAATCAGAAATAAGGCCCTGATCCACCTACAATATTTTCTTCGGCCTGTAAAAAAAAAAATTTTTCGTTTAGGGGCAAAACCGAGCGGGGTTTTTTGATACCACGTCCAAGTACTTTCGCAATGTTTTGGTTTGGTTGAGGCCCGAAACAAATTCCTTTCATTTGTGTCACGGTGTTATTTTATGCATTTTTTTATACCATTGACTAAAAAAATGTTTATTAATGCAACACATTCATTTTTATAAAAGATAAACTCTCGCGTTCGGGAAATACAGTGTTTGATTAGGACTCGATGTTATTTATACCTTTTTTGATCTGCTTATAAAAAACGCCATAGTATCACTTGCAGTTTGACTTGGTGATTGTTGTCCCTTTAATTTCCCTTCTATTTGGGATCATGTTCGCCTTTTATGGATTTGTGACTTCCAACATGATTTGTAGCTTCCCTCCACAAGTATCACGACCGACACCACATCACCTTTTGATTTGTTCGTTTTGGTTTGTGAATTGCTGGAAAATGTTTAAACTACAACGATTTCGATATCAAATAACAACAATAATTTAGATAAGATTGTTTAAATAAACCGTAAACAAAATTGAATGCGATTAATTGAAATTCAACAGAATAAAACGTGTAATATTATTATAGATTTAAACTGTTTTCTAAAGAACAATTTATATTTCCGTTATTTATTCTTATCGGATCTGTGATCAGATGATAGTTTGGGCTCTCTCTGTCTGCATCGAAACAGAGTCGTGGAATAAACAATTAGTTGACGATTATTAATACACAAACATTTCATATTAATTAATACACCAGGTAGTTTTTGTAATGTTTTACTCAGGCGAAAGTATAATTTATAAATGAGCATTCGCGAATTTTTAACTGAATTTCAATACATTAATTAGAGATCAATTGTCACAAAAATATTTAAAATATTGAATGTAATAAGAAAAAAAAAATGCATCATCAGTTGAATGGAAATTTGTTAACGCTCAATATAACCTCTATTGCATCATTAATTTTGTCAGTAGTGGTTCTTGAACGGCCAACACTTTGGCGGCCCTAGAATGACGTGATAGTCAGGAGAGCCACCCTAAAATCTACAATCGAATTATACAGTACTTTATTGCACAATAATTTACAACGTAAAAATGTTGGCAAACTTTATAAGTTTCTTCGAAAAGTTATGGTCTTAACTTAAATATAGGGCTATAAATCAGCCGGACCTGACGGGATAATTCCCGCGCAACTACAGGAGGCACTATGCCTATCGTGTAGTTGGTTGGAGGCAATATTCAGGCGCTGCCTTATGCTGGAAGTCATTCCTAGCATTTGGAAGCAAACCAAAGTCGTTTTCGTCCCGAAAGCAGCCAAATGCTCTCATGTTAAACCAAAGGACTTTAGACCAATCAGTCTATCATCCTTTGTTCTTATGACATTTGAAAGTTTACTGGACCTTCATGTTCGACGTAATCTTCCACAGAATCTACTATCGAGTTCTCAGCTTGTCTATATCAAGGGCAGGTCAACTGAGACGGCTCTCCACTCTATAGTCAGCATAATAGAAAACTCTCTTGATAATAAGGTCTTCGCTCTAGGGACCTTCCTGGACATCGAGAGAGCCTTCAATGACATTCAACCTTCGGCGATTCTTAGGTCGTTACAGCATCTCAGAGTCGACAGCTTAGTGACACGCCTAATTGGGAAGCTTCTGGTGGATAGAGCCGTCAAAGCTGAATGGGGTGGTGTTACAATTGCTAGGAACGTTAACAGAGTGACACCGCAAGGGGGAGTTCTGTCTCCACTATTATGGTTAACTTCTGTCAATGAACTGCTTCTTGAATTGGACAGGGCCGAATGCCAGGTCTTAGCCTATGACGATGATATTGCTATCATCTGTAGGGGTAGAAACCACAATTTAGTTAGCATTCGTACAACCAGCCTACTTAGTCTGATTTCGAACTGGACCGCTTACAACGGACTATCACTTAACCCACTTAAAATCGAGCTTATCTTGTTCTCTCGGAAATATAAAATACCCGCATTTCAACTGCCGTCAGTTAATGGGGTGCAATTACAGTTGACGGAAACGGTCAAGTATCTGGGAATAATTTTCGACAGAAAACTGTCTTGGAAACCGAATGTGGATGAGAGCGTCTTTTGCTCTTGACTGCTATAAAGGGACGATAGGAAAGCGTTGGGGACTGTCTCCTAAGATCACCATGTGGATTTATACGGCAATAGTCAGACCAATACTTCTCTATGGCACCGTAGTTTGGTGGAGGTCCCTCCAAATGAAATGTATTGTGAATTCTTTGATGAAAATTCAAAGAGCGGCACTGATTCGCGTTAGTGGGGCAATGGGCACGACGTCAGGCACTGTACTTAGTGCTATTCTGAACATCTGTACTCCTGATATCATGGCCGAATCAGCAGCGTTTGGATATCGTGGCATTCCGGACATACTGAATTACTACACCGGATCAACTCTATTCCCGTAAAAACCGACTACTGTATCCCCTACCTTCTACCAGCGACAAATCTAAGGACTTCTATTCCGAACAGGAATACCTGGGAAAAGTCAATGGAAGGGGCTACCAGTAGTATCAGATTTTTCACGGATGGATCAAAGTTGGACGAGCAAGTAGGCTATGGGGTCCATTCACCGGACCTAAATGTAAATGTCTCCTTCAAGCTCCCTGATCACTGTAGAGTATTTCAGGCAGAAATTACCGCCATACTGGTGGTTGCTGAATTACTGAAAAGTACACTGAAAGAAAAACGCTTCGCTGCATGCATGAAACATTTTCCTTAATGTTTTTACGTTGTTATAGTGAAAAGTATCGTATATCCGACAATTTGGTTGTCGCTGCAACGAAAAATTTCACACTTGACTTCTGTGATCATTTTTCATTTCGTTGCAGCAACAACTTACTTGTTGTTCCTGCAGCAATTTAATTTAATTTGAAATTTGTAAAAAAAAAATGGGTTGAAAATTAAAAAGAAGTAAAGGCATGAGTTTTAAACTACTGATATTTGGATTAGCTCTTACTTTTTATAGTTCATACTGCTTATTTATTTATTTTGGAGGTTTGTCAACATGTTTAGTTGACGAAACAATTTCGTTATTGTAACGAAACTAATTTTTATAGAGAGTCGAAAAAATGAGAGAGCGTAAAAAAGAGGCCAGCAAGAGATAATGATGACCGTGAGTGGTGGGTCACGTATACATCTTAAATCAGTTCCAATGCAACAATCGAAAGTGGTAGACATATTTCTCCGCCGGAATAATTTAAATAAATAAAATTTGTTAAAACAGACTTATTAGTTATACTTAGTAATAATCTTTTATTGTGAAAACTAAATTGTGTGAATTTATGTGTTTGCTGTGATCGATTGTGTAACTTGCGAATCTATAAATCAAATAGATAAATAAACAGAATGCAAGGAGCAACACGACAGCAAAGAAAGTTACGCATCGATATCAGAAAAACTACCCCGAAATATGTAACTGTACATTTGTGTGTGTGTGTGTATGCGCGGTAGGGTACAAATCGCAAGACAATGTTCGTGTTTTTGTGTTTTGATCATAATTCGATCGCGCCTGTTTCGTTGTGTTGGTATTTGGATTCAGGAAAATAATGAAAGCAATACATACATTTGTGCGGGCAGTCAATGAAAATTAAGAAGTCAAAGAAACAAAGTGTTTCAAATACGACGAACATAAAAAATAACAATTCAACGTACAATCAAATGAATCCAATCGAAATTTTAACAAATTTGGTTAAAATAAATAAAAGAGCAGTTGAAGAAAATGGTCGCAGAGCGATCTCTGGCTTAGAACCTCTGGAATATCAGAACCGTCAACACAACCCCAATTGCATGATTTAACAAGTACAGACATAGATACGAGTATGTACATATTTTAATAAGAAATATTAATAATAAATTCCTGATATGTATTTGTTTTTAATTGCAGGACCTGAATACGACGGCCACAATAACACTCAACCCCTCGACTACTACAATCTTCTCCCGACGAGTGTTTCAACATGGAATGAATATATAATCTATTTAGTTAATTGAGACCATTTTCGAAAAAAAAAATTCAAAAAATTTTATCAAAACACCTGCAATGTATTACTAACAGTGTATTTATGTACAATTGTCAATAAATAATTTCAAACACACTTCAAAACATTCATTGCAGCAATGAAACAAAATCATCGTCACGATTTTTCAGCTGAGGATCTGGACTACATTTTCGATTTTAATTCAATAATCCTAAGCGGTTTTCAGTTTTGCGTTGCAATCTCCGACGATATTATAGCTCTGTCCTCATTTCAAAATGCCTTTAAAAAAAACATACCAATACTCAAAGCATATTGGAAATCATGGAGTAAATATAAGTAAAGATGGAACATCTCTCTCAGTAAATTTAGAACATTGATGAATATGAATGTTGGATGTTGAAGTGGATTGCTTTAATAATACCAGATATATGCATTACTTCAAAACAGCCAACAAGAAAACATCAAAGGCATTTGGTGGTTGTGCGTTAAAATCGTTGTGTTAAATACAACACCAATGTATACTAACAATAGAAAATATCAAAAAAAAGTGCAAAATGCATTTAATTTTCACAGTTCTCCACCAAAACGACATGAAAAAGTTAAGTCAATAGTTCTTGTATCTCTACCTGGTGTGCTTCGAAGATTTTTCTTTCGCATCGACCATCATTAAGAGTGTGAAATGAAACTCCAGATGAGACGGACGTTACCTCTAGGTATATTTACTCTATGTTAGAAGTATTTTGTATTTTTGGCATTTTTCGGTTGAAGATAGAGAAATTGGCGTAACTCCCTTCAAAGTTAGGAGCCGGGTTTTACGATACCACGTCCACGAACTTTATAACACAGTGCAAAAGGAAAAAATATAACCATATACGGACACCACTACGTGATAAAAGTCCAAAAAAAAAGAGCAGTGTCTCTCAGTTTTGCCCAAAGTCATGGACTTTTTTTTATGGGCCCCCAAACATTTGGGGCCTTGGTGTCATTTTTGCAAAATGGTGATCATTTTGTCAGGAGCATATCTTGCAAATCGTTCAGAATTTTGATTTACTCTCTGAGGGACAGTTGTAGCACTTGCCATAAAGAACAAAAATTGTGAACATATAATATCAAAAAAACTTCATCTTCAAGGTCAAAATTGGAAAAAAAAACTTTAAAATATTCGATTTGTTTTTTACCTTTTTTCCCCTGTTCTGGTCCATAGGAAGCAAACTGTTCAAAATTCAAGGAAACAATCAACAACGAGAATGTACCTAAGATCTCAGTAAAAAACTTTGTAGAATATATAAACTTCCTAGGAATGATTCTTAACACCGTTTAGGTAGCGCTTATGTAGCATTTAGGTAGCCGCAAAAGTGAAAAATTTCCCGCAAATTTTTTAATTTCACTGTGTGTAATTTCTAAAGTCATGGAGATAAAAGTCCAAAAAAAAGAGCAGTGTCTCTCAGTTTTGCCCAAAGTCATGGACTTTTTTTTATGGGCCCCCAAACATTTGGGGCTTTGGTGTCATTTTTGCAAAATGGTGATCATTTTGTCAGGAGCATATCTTGCAAATCGTTCAGAATTTTGATTTACTCTCTGAGGGACAGTTGTAGCACTTGCCATAAAGAACAAAAATTGTGAACATATAATATCAAGAAAACTTCATCTTCAAGGTCAAAATTGCAAAAAACTTTAAAAAATTCGATTTGTTTTTTACCTTTTTTCCCCTGTTCTGGTCCATAGGTAGCAAACTGTTCAAAATTCAAGGAAACAATCCACTACAAGAATATACCTAAGATCTCATTAAACAACTTTCTAGAACATATGAACTTTCTAGGAATGATTCTTATATTTTGTTCTGCGTCCCTTGTTGCGAGTGCTGAGCTTACTGCTTTGCCTGTGCTGATGCGGTCGGTGAGATAGCATAGTATTTCAATGTTGAAGTAAACGGTGTTAAGAATCATTCCCAGGAAGTACATATGTTCTGGAAAGTTGTTTACTGAGATCTTAGGTACATTTTTATAGTTGATTGTTTCCTTGAATTTTGATCGGTTTGCTACCTATGGACCGGAACAGCGGAAAAAAGGTAAACAAATCGAATTTTTTGAAGCTTTTTGCAATTTTGACCTTGAAGATGAAGTTTTCTTGATTTTATATGTTACAAATTTTTATTCCGAACGAATAGCAAGATATGAGTTTGACAAAATGATCACTTGTTTGCAAAAATGACACCGAGGATCTAAATCTTCCATGACTTTGGGCAAAACTGGGAGAGACGGGACTGTTTTTTGGTCTTTTATCACGTAGTGGTGTCCATATATGCTTATATTTCCATGACTTAAAAAATTATACACAGTGTAATTGTGTGGTTTCATTGAGGCACTAAATACTTGTAGGGACATTATTTGTATGAACTAAATTGAACATATACCCATTGGAATAGTAAAATTGGACATACCCTTTTATTATCAAATGGGGTTTCAAAGTTAACCTCTATAACGTTAGTCTTTTGCGGGAATTTGAAATTGGAGTGGTCAGGTAAGGAAAACCGTATCGCAGTTATGGCACTTTTTAAGTGTGGAAAAAACGAAATTTTCAACACGCTCCGCCCGCTCGGCATTAGTTGCATGTTCGTCTACAGTTGCATACAATTGTTCGAGGAGACTGGATATATAAAAGACCTCCCCTGGTCGGGCTGGCCACGTATCGTTCGGACATAGCAAGTCATCAAAGTCGACAAAACAAGAATTCATAAATCGAATTATTAAAAAAGACTTGGGAGTTGGAGCTTTCAAACGGCGTACAGAACATTTGTTGACTGCAACTTTAAAAAAATAGGATACAAAAATCCAAACGTCTTTTGATGAAGTACGCTGATAACTTACATAGAGAAATCTTGTTTACGGATGAAACAATTTTTACTGTACAGGAAAAATTTAACAAACAAAATGATATGCACGATTATCTAAACAAGCATCTGAGCTCATCCCACGGGTCGAAAGGAGTCATCGTCCAGCTGCAGTCATGGTTTGGTGGGGTGTTTCTTATGATGGGGTAACTGTCTTGCATTTCTGTGAACAAGGGGTCAAAACATCGGCCAAAGTTTACCAACAAACCGTTTTGGAAGCAGTTGTGAAGCCGCTTAACAATTCCCTGTTCTATTACCATTTGTGGACTTTCCATCAAGATTCAGCACCAGCTCATAAGGCTAAAACGACACAAACCTGTCTTGGATACAATTTTCCAGCTTTTAAATGCTCTCAAGAATGGTCCTCTGGCAACCCCGATCTGAACCATCTGGATTTCAAATTAAGGACAGCTTTAGAGGAAATGGTCTGCCACAAAAGATACCCCAACATTGATTATCTTAAGACAGCTCTGGTTCGTGCTGTAGCCAATTTTCCAATGCATTAGGGGCGTGCAGCTGTTGATGATTGGCCAATGCGACTTAAGGCGTGCGTGAAGGTCAAGGGCGGACATTTTGAATGAAATTTAGCTTTTTGTATACAATACATATCAATAAATACACGTTGAAAATTATCGGCCCCAGCAACATATTGCAGGAAACATGTACATGTTTGCAACCCCTATTTTTAATTGAAGATCTTCTGCTTTTTTGTTTCTTTGTTGTTTATCTCGTATTTGTTTCTAGCGGTTTTCGGCAAAAAATCCATATTTGGGTCTCAAAAACATATATTTTAGCCTAATAATCATTGTGTCGCATACATGATATATTAAATAGCAACCACAACGTGTTTGGGCACAACAATATTATATTTTCAAACAGCTACAAACACGTTATATTTGCATCCAAACAACAACAAAAGTCAGGTTTTTCAGCGTGTATATAAAGAAAAATTTGGTCCAAAAACGTTCATTAGTTTTTGTTTTATAGCCCAAAATATAAGTAACAATATTTATGTCCCTACTAAGTACACTGTCGCACAGTGTTATCAAAAGTCTTTGTTTCTGCAGCAAAGGTAACTTTTATAAAGTCTCTAATGGTAAATGTTTACCGGTTGGCAATATTAAGATTGGAATGTAATTGAAATGTTGGTTTAAAAAATTTCACCATGACTGATTCTCTAATTCTCTATAACTTCTGTAAACTAGTCGTTGTTCTGCAAGTTTTTGAATTTATAATGAATTCGATTAAAATTTCACACTCAAATAAAAAAGTTTGCTATTAACAGAAAGGTAAAGTTAGGTTAGAGTGTAAGTCAGGTCCACTGAGACCGTGTATGCCATTGTGATATCACAGCGACAGATGTCAAAAGATAGAATTTTCCCAGTCGCTTCCGTTGAAACAGTTTGATTGCTTTAAAATGCTCAAGAGTTGGCGGATACTAACACCTGCCAGATTTGCTAACTCCTCAAAGAAGTGTGAGCCTAGTATAGCCTGCCGGAGCAAAGACACGGAAGTTGTTCTATTACCTTCACCTCCTCTTTGTTACTACAGTTTCCGCAAAAGTCGGTGTCATTCTCAAAGGACAAGTGATACACATGCCTGCCATTAACATCAAACACTGCCTGCTGTTTATCAGTAGGAAATTTGCCTGCAGTGCCCAAAATGAAGTGTAATAGCAAAAAAACTGTTTGCAATTTTGATTCAGCATACATTCTGCTGAAAGACTTGCAGTCTGTTAAAAAAGTTAGCGGTTAATAAAAAAAATCAATGAGTGTTCGAAGTCACGGGACACGGCACCTGTTCGATTTCTATGAACACATTAGTAAATGTTACATTGAAAAATAAAAAAAAGAATTGTTTATTGAATTTAGTTCACTGAAATAAACAGAGCGACGACAAAAAGTATTGAATAGTATAAAGACCTTATTGCACAATATTTCCGGTTCCATATAGAGAGTCTGAGTAAAAGAGCATAAACGACTCTTATTCTCTTTGTACAATATTTCAATATAAATACACCATTTCGACAATATTATTACATAAAAAAATACAAAAAGCAAAAATGTTTCAAAAGGCATCAATGTTTCCCATCAAAATTATGAATGGACCTAGTTATGACAAAATGAGAGTAATACGTTTTGAATCATTCGTCAGATGTCGCCAGTGCTTTTGAGTCATACAATTCTTTCCATGAGTTCTCTATACTATTCAATACTCTTTGGCGACGATGACCTGCTTATTTGTTCGCTGCCGCTACATCAATACCATCATGCTTATTTCAGGCAGAGACTATATTTGTACAACAAGCATGCATATGATGCTATTGCTGTGTGTTGTTTGCATGTGTTCGCTTTGATAGATTGCTCTACCCACGCCTATAGATGTTAACACATCAAAAATTAAAAGAGGTATTTTAATACGTATTAGTGTTTGTTACTGGATTGCTGTTTGTTCTGTCTTGGAAGTTTGACTGTGGTGATGATCGAATTTGGGACCCAGAGAGAATAGCAAATAGGTGTTTGAAATAGCAAACAATTGTCTGTCGAAATAGCACATTAATCGTTTTCCATTACATCCCATGAAGGGATTGTGGAGAGCTTCCCACAACCAGTGAACTGTGCGCTTTTTATATGTTCACTCACTGATTGGGAGCTACAGTTTTACACCGGTTCCGAACGGTATTTTGAGAAGCTTTTTCATGGCTAAATACCCGATAGTGTCGCGATCACTAAGCGTGGTGGCCGGCGTCGAAGGAAATGTAAGGGGATCAGAGCAGGGATCGAACCCACGTTCTCATGCACAAGAGCCGCGCACAATAGCCCTTACACCACCGACACATTAACATGTTTGCTAAAAGTACAAACAACAAAATTAAGTTCGCTGTTTTATCAAACATATTTGCTTTCAGCAAGCAGTCTGTGGTCGTTTTCAACAAACAAAGTCTGTTGAACCTTTTTCTCTGTTGCAACTAACATATTTTTCAAGAGTGCAATAATTTGTTAATTTAACTTTGCCGACTTTTATTCTTTAAATCACATCAACTACTTAGTTGGAATTTATTACTCAAGTATGACATTAAAAAAACAGATACCACCAAGCGAAGTGAATCAAATACGAAGTCTCACACTTGGCCCTGGCAACAGATTTACACTCAAGTAATAACGCTTGTTATTATCAACAAAAGATATTTAGTTTGCTATAGCAATGTTTGGTACTTCCCACCAGCCAGTTTGTCTGCTATTACAGTAAATGTACTGGAATAACAACAAACTGTTTACCGTTTTGATAAAATACCAAAAAAGATACAACAAAAATATATTTGCTGAAATATCAAACATATGTTTGCCGTAGCAACAAATATATGTTTTCTGAAATAATAAACATGTTTGCTTCCCCGTTTCAGCAGACTTTTCTGTAGCGTTTACTTAAGTTTGCTGTGAAAAATACTTTCTACTCGAAAGAAACTGTTTTCAGTTTTGATAAAATTCCGGACAAAATGCTTGTTAAACCGTAAAGATATGTTTTCTGATATAACATACGTGTTTGATTTCCATTTTTCAGCAGCTATTCTGCTACGTTTACTAAAGTTTTCTATGGAGAATGAACAATAATTGCTACTTATCCGCAGGCGGTTTGACTGCTATTTCATCAAATGTTCCGACATGACAAGCTATAAAACGTTATTGCGAGCTATAAACTGCTTGCAGTTTTTTTTTAAATACCTTATAAAAAGTTTGCTAAAATAACAAGCATATGTTCGGTAAAGCAACAAATATATGATTGATAAAGCAAAACAAGCGCATATTTGTTGAAACAACAAACATTTTTACTTTCCTTTTCAGCAGTCTTTTCTGTTGCGTTTGCTTAATTATGCTATAAAAAGTAGACAATATTTGATAGCTATCAGCAGGAAGTCTGTCTCCGATTACAGCTAATTTACTGGCATAATAAGGAACTGTTTGCAGTTTTGTTAAAATGCTGGACAAAACGTTTATTAAACAGTAAACAACAAAGTTGTGTTTGCTGAATTAACAAACCTATTTGCTTTCCACTTCTCAGGAGCCGTTTCTGCTGTGTTTACTAAAGTTTACTATTAATATAGAACAATATTTGATGTATATTAGCTGACAGTTTATCTGCTACAACATCAAATATACTGACATAATAACAAACTGTTTGTTTTGATAAAAATACCTTACAAAACGTTTGCTATAACAACAAAGATATGTTTACTAAGGCAACAAATATATGTTTGTTAAAGCAACAACTATATATTTGCTGAAATAACAAACATGTTAACTTTCACCTTTCCAGCAGCCTTTTCTGATGTGATTATTAAAATCTGCTACAGACAGCAAACATTATTTGCTACTTATTAGTAGGCCGTTTATATGTTATTACAGCAATTGTACAGGTGTAACAGGAAACTCTTTGCAGTTTTGATAAAATACCAGACAAACTGTGTACTAGAAGTTATGTTTGCTGAAGTAACGAACATGTGTTTGCTAAATCAGCGAACATAATGTTAGCTAACTCAACAATTTCCCATTTCAACCATTTCAACAGATCTTTTTGCTGCCTTTACTAAAGTTTGTTATGGACAGCAAACAATATTTGTTACTTATTAGCAGACAGTTTGTATGTCATTACAGCAAATGTACTGATGTAACAAGAAACTTCGCAGTTTTGATAAAATATCGAATAAACTGTTTTATAAAACATTTAAGATATATTTGCTGAAATAACAAACATCCATTCCGGTTCACTTATTTAAAGGCACTAAAAATTCCATATTCAGCAGCCTGTCTCGTTTGTAATTTGTAACCGATTGCAGAATTTTAAACTGGAAATTGAAGCTAGACATCTTGAGATAGAAAAAAAAATCATGACAATAGTGGTTTCTTATAATAAATAACTTTTTTGAGCAATTTATAAAAAAAAGTCGAAAAATGTGCTATTTTGTTTGGTTCACTTGAATAAAGGCACTTTAACTAATTTTGTTAAAATTTGTTTTTTAAAATTATTTTACGTTATTTAAGAACTATTAGTAATGGGTACAACCCCCTTTGTTTTTAATAACTTCAAACATACGGGTTTTCATTGAGAGATAAAGCGAATTTATGCAATCCAATGAAATTTGATTCCACACATCCTTAATGGTCTGAATTAGTGACTGCTTGTTATCAAATTATCTACCTCCTTCATAGACCCTACGAGATAACCAACCCCAAATGTTTAGATCTGGCGAATATGATAATGTTTAGATCTGGCGAATAGGATGGCCAGTCAGGAATATTAACATTTTGGCTTGCAATGAACTCCTTTACTACTCTGGCGTTGTGTATAGGGACATTATCCGGTAGCCATATCCAAGATATGGGACCAAATAGTTCACTGAACTCCGGAAAAGCCGATTACAATAACGTTTTATAGCTTGCACCAGTCATTTTTGCACTGAAATATGGTGTCATAGTACGTAATAGCACCCCACACCATAACGCCGCCCTCTCGGCTGTGATGTTGGTTCAAAAAACGCTTTTCTTTGCGCAGATCATGGAAATAATAGTTGTAGCCATCAGGCCCTTCCAAACTAAACGTCTTCTCATCCGTAAATGCAACGGTTCTCCAGTCATTTACATGACCTCTTGGGTGCACATCCCATACCATGTAGTCTCTTGCGAATTGAAGCCGGTTTTCCTTACGAGGAGCATTAAGTGGCGGCCTCTTTTGTAATTTCAGCTATTTAAGATACTCACAGCTCTTAATTATTCTGTGTACTGATGACTTACTCGCTTCCACTCCAGCTTGAGCTCATATTTTTGACAAGAATAAGGCAGAATTAGAAGCAATTCTGATGATTATTCTTTTCTCATACGTAGATAAAGGCAATGAAACCCTTCCTTTAAAATATTTTCCGTACCCCTCGGAGTCCTTGATGTAATTGTCGACTACTGTTGGGCGCTGTCCAATTTTTTTAGCTATTGCGCGGTTAGAATATCCTTCAGAACGGTAAACATCGATTTTAGTTTTTTCCGATAGATTTAAAATTTTTTGTTGTGCCATTTTGAATCGTAAAATGGTTAAGATGTAGTAGTAACTTGTAATAAACAAACGCTCCCTACAAAAACCCATCGCTAACTTTAAAAACGGAGGATTAGCATTGGCCCACCCTTCACATGTTAAAACACTACGTTAAGCTTTTATATTAAATCTAAAAATTGCCTAATGTCATAATTAATGATAAATTGCAAATAAAAATGGAGTTTAAAAAAAAAACTTTAAAAATAATAAAAAATATAATAAAGTGCCTTTATTCAAGTAAACCAAAAAAATATGTTTTTTTATAAATTGCTCAAAAAAAGTTCTTTAGTTAAGAAACCACTATTGTCTTAATTTTTCTATAGCTCAAGATGTCTAGATTCCATTTCCATTTTAGAATTCTGCAATCGGTTACAAATTCCAAAAGATACAGGCTGCTGAATATGAAATTTTTAGTGCCTTTAAATCAGTGAATCGGAGTGTATGTTTGCTGAAATAGTGGACTTGGTGGCTTTTTACGTTTCAGTAGTCTTGTTTGATGCATTTACTACAAACTATTTACACTTTTGATAAAATACCGGGCAAAGTGTTTGCTAAACCAACAAGACATGTATGCTAAAACAACAAATCTATGTTTGCTGCAAAAATAAAATTTTTTTTCTCCCCGTTTCAAAAGTCTTTTCTCCTCCGTTTACTAAAGTATTTTTTATTAACAACAGACAATAGGTGCTAAATATCAGCAGGCAGTTTGACTGCTATTACAGGAAATGTAATGGCATGCTATAAAAATGTTTGCAGTTTCGATAAATTGCCGAACAAACGATTTGATAAAACAACAAAGATATAGTTGCTAAAGCAAAAAATATATATTTGCTAAAACAACAAAAACATGCTGGCCAAAATAACAAACATATTTCCTTTCGCCTTTTCTGAAGTATTTTCTGATACGTTTAGTATAGTTTGATATAGACAGCAAATAATATTTGCTAATTATCAGCAGGCAGTTTATAACGGCTATTACAGCAAATATACTGGCAGTTTTGGGAAAATACCGGACAAAATGTTGACTAAAACCACTAAGATACATAACATATGTTTGCTAATGGCACACACAAATACATGGTCGAATAACAAATGTATTTGCTTTCTACTATTCAGCAGTCTTTTCAGCTGCGTTTGCAAACACTTTGCAAGTTTTCTAAAATAACAAATGCATGTTTGCTGCTAAAATAAGTATGTTTGCTGTCACCTGTCACCTTATATCAAATGCACTGACTGAACAACAAACTGTTTTCAGTTTTGATAAAATTGCAGACAAAATATTTGTTAAAACAACAAAGATATGTTTATTAAGTTTTTTATAATTCATCAGGGATGATTTTTTTTATTTATTCGGTCGTTTTATTAGTACTTTTTAATATTATTGTTCAAGATCGAGGCCATCTATTAATAGAGATATAGTTTTTTTTAAAAAAGGAGTTTTGCAAATGTTTCCCTATGATTCCTGGCAAACCGTATGGCTATTTCAGATCTAGCCACAGATCTTCATCAGCGGTTGTTTGGAATGATACTATTGAAAAAGTATCGAAATCTCATCTGAATTGAGAATTCACTATAATGCAAGTGTTCGAAAAATATCGCAAGCAAAAACATTTGCAGAAACTCCTTTTAAAAAAAAACTATATCTCTATTAATAGAGATATAGAATGGCCTCGAGGTTGAACAAATGTTTTATACAATTGCTGATAGTTACATATGTTTGCTGAAGTAACAGAGATGTTTTCTTTCTACTTGTCAGCAGTCTTTTCTGCTGCGTTTACTTGTTCTTTACTATGCCGAAATTGTTAGCAAAATGCTCCAGAATTTCCAAAAACTAGGAGCTAATATAAGTATAAAAGTATTATTTGCACAATCATTGGGATAAATTTCCTAACAATCTCGGCGATTATAGTGAAGAACAAGGGGAGCGATTCCACCAGAACATCAAGATCATGGAGGAAAGATACCAAGGCCGGTGGGATAGCCATATGGTGGCAGACTACTGCTGGTACCTACAACGGGACTGTCCCAACAAAAAGTACCAAAGAAAATCCCATACAAAACGGGTTTCTTAACTTGTGGTTCTTATAATTATGGAATATTTCTGTTATTAATATTCATTTAAAATTATTTATCAAAATGAGATACCACCACTAAATTGTGAATTAAACCAAAACTTGTTAATCGATTGTATTGAAATATGGCTACTTTTATTTGTAACATATTTATGTTTACAACTAACGATTAAAAAATAGCATTTGCGAGTTTTTTGATTTTTTATGAATTTAAAAAAAACAAAAAATTTTAAATTTTGCATGAAAAAATTTTTTTTTCTAAAAAGTTTCTGAATATTTGCGAAACTATTGACTTTATCAAAAAATATTGTAGGTATAACTTGAAGGTAATTTAGCAGCGGATTTTCAAATTTTACACTTA
The DNA here is from genome assembly GCA_963931995.1 of Phaonia tiefii. NCBI lineage: Eukaryota > Metazoa > Arthropoda > Insecta > Diptera > Muscidae > Phaonia > Phaonia tiefii. The sequence continues at coordinate 259,384,119 of OZ008368.1, read as the reverse complement.
ACCAAATCGGACAAACTGTTCTTGAGTTATGCTAAAATGTTTGGTGAAACCTCCTTCATTTTTAAAACAGCGGTTTATCTCGAGAACCAGAGTCAATTCGAAAAAAAGTGAATTATAGGCTTAGATCTTCATCAACATATGCACCAAAATTTCCTTACAAACCCCGCACGGCAGAGTCAGTGTTTCCCTGTGTAATCGATGGGCAGATCACATTTGTTTCTTGATGCTGTAGCTGCAACTAAATATTTCAGTTCTTGCAACCAAAACTGAATTACAAATTAATTGATATGCACAACATTTGGTGATAAAGAATACAATTATTGTTAATCACAACTGAATAATGTGATAGTCCAAGGACCCGCCAAATTTTAGTTGGCTGTAAATATAGTTGTGACAACGAATCTCTTCGCTGTGTGTGTTATAGCAAATGTACTGACTTAACAACAAACAACAGTTTTGTTCAAATACCAGACAAAATATTTGTTAAAACAACAATGATATGTTTATTATTTTTTTATGTTTGCTGATTACAAAAAAATATGTTTGGTACAAACATATGTTTGCTGAAATAACAGAGATGTTTCTTTCCCCTTTCTGCTGCGTTTACTAATATTTTATTTTTGAGTGTAGAAAAAGAAACAAATGTCTGGCAATCGAAGGCGATGAGACAAACAATATGTTGTCGGCCAACTTAGCAATGTAAACCAGTTGTTGGTGCTGCTGCTGGCTGGCTGGTTAGTTGCCACTACACACATGTGTTGCATGCAGTTGGTGCATGTTGCCGCTCTGTTGCCATAACGTTTTGCGGCAAACAAACATTGGCAACTGCTAAACACTTTTCAGCACACATTTTTATTGTTTTGACCATTTATTTGTTTTGACCATTTTTACCGCGTTGCTTTATGGCTGAGAGAAAGAAGAAAAACATGAAAAGCGTGTGGCGGTGTTAATGAATGTGTGTGTTGGTTTATTGGAAAACAAAATTCTGGAAAAGCAAGAAAATCGGGAGAAAAACCAAACCTTAGCCATAACAGAGAGGAAAGCTTCACTTTGGGGGGTGGAAAATGCGGTTTGTTTATGCGTGGAAATTAATTGTTTACCCTTCAAAGACCTTTCATAGACTTGGGATTTCTCTTTCTGTTCTCGACCCGACCATTACGAGTGTCCGCCTGGAAAGAATTGTATAGTTTTGGGTGGATATACAAGTGAATAGCAACTGTTGTCGAACGTCAGTTTTTACTAAAGTCTCTTGTCATACTCGTATCTCCGAGTTTGCGACTGCTGCTGCTGCTGGTGCTGTATCTGTTTAGGTTTACAGTGCGCAGCTTACCACACTCTCTGTCTCTCTGTTTGGCTGGTACTCGTATTGAGTACTAGTCCATTCTAAGCAGAGTTTCATATATCCGCTGCTGCTGAATTGGATTTGCACTGTGCTGAGTTTCAATATCAGTTAGCTACGATGTGACTGTATACTACTTCCACACACATTCACATGCAAATCCATAGATACTCTATGCTCATGTGTTCCAGTCCGTAGTAGTTGGTTGCTTGGCTGATTGCTCGATTGTATTGAGGAATAAAACAAAAAAAAAAAAAAAAACAAAAACAGAAAACTTTAAAGCATTTGCCTGAGATTTATTTAGTTTGCAACTTTCATTGAAATCGGTAGTCTTATGGAAATTCCTCATCTGTGTGGACTTGGGATTTGCGGTATCCAAAACGGCGGTGGCATCCACGCTTCTCTCAAGTGAGATGGAGTACTAGTGTATCTGTGCAATACCAAACAAAGTCAAACGGACTAAATGAATTACGAATCGAACGATGAGAAAAAAAATCTCAAGAAAATCTAACAGTTTCGTGAAAACATAATTAATGGTTTCTAAAGTAATTTGAAAATTTCTCCCTAAAAACGTCCTCATATCCAATTTAAAATTCCCCTTCAATACAAAGAAAATATCGTAATAGGCGGCAATTATATTCATATAAAGTTGTTCTCGTATACAAGTGGAAATTTGAAAAGAAAAAAATAAATATGGATAATAAAAGTGGCCAAATGAATAACAAAAGGAAAATCTTTTGAAATATTTACAATGAATTTGAATCACAAAAAGAGCTGTAAAGCCTTACGAACAATTGAGGGGGCTGGCTGTCTTTGAAATAAATCGAAATGTCTATAGAAAGTGATTTATTGTATTCAACCAAAAGAAATCTAATAAATATTCAGTGGAATCAGTGAAAGTGTAAAGAAACTATAAACATAAAGCAAAGGATATGGCTGTTCGACATGAGTAGATGAAGCATACAAGGATGTTAATACAATAAAACACCAAAAGGATTATCTATAATGAATGCCTAACAGGAAAACTGAACTTTTATTTATATAAATGAAATTAAAAAAAAAAAATTACAGCTCATTGATTATCACAGAGTATCTTTTTACCAGAAATGCCTAGTAAACAATTAGAATTAATGTTTTTTCCTTTGTCATCTATGTTTCGTAATAATTGTTACAGTGACAGCCACAAATGTTTAAAAATTGAAAGCGTTATAAGAAATTCAGGTCAACGAAACTTTGTATATGATAACTTGCGTCATTTATTTAAAAATTCAGCGAAAATTTCACTTTTACAATAACTTTTGGATATCGCAACAAAAAAAAATTTGGAAGTACTTTTCAAGGAATCGCATTTTCAGTAGTTCCAAAAATGTAGTGTAACTAACGTGACCAACTGTGGTGGTTGTAATATGACTAAATATAGAAAAACGTTTTATTTTGTATACAATTACTTTATAATCTTAGATTCAAGTCGGGAGAGAGGGACATTCGCGCTAAAAGCGGAACAGGTTGGTCAGGTTAAGTATGACCATTATTTAGGGTGTCTATAAGAGACGGTCATGTTAGTAAGTTTTAGCTCATGCTCACGAAAGTAAAACTGTCGCTCCCGCACGAGGATTGTTTCGCTACTCACGTTTATGTGCGTTCATGTGAGTAACTTTCGATTTTACTCACATTCACGCGTGATTCATGATAATCCCGTAAAAATTACTCACAAAAGTAGAATCGTTTTTGTTTGGTATTTTCTTATTTTCAAATCAATTTAAAAAATAAATATCGGGTTTTTCAATAAGAGTGCTACAAAAGTTTTTTTTAAATAAAACAAAACCGGTTTTAGATACCAATGAAATTCTTTATTCCTGTGAAAGTACGTTCGATGCCATTATGTATGGAACTCGATTTCTTTTGCATGGCCACTACGGGCACGCTTGCAGAAGCCCAGACGCTGAACCCAATTTTCGACGGGTTTCAAACATAAATCGGCCGATGCTGCTGCAATTTCACGTTCGATATTCGTACGAAGTTCATCATTCGTCGCTGGCTTGTTGGCATAGACCACAGACTTGACGTAGCCCTACAGGAAATAATCCAACGGCGTCAAATCGCACGACCGAGGCGGCCAATCGACTGGGCCATTTCGTGAGATAACACGTTCACCAAACTTGGTTTCCAATAAATTGATTGTGGCATTCGCTGTGTGGCTTGTGGCGCCGTCCTGTTGGAACCACATGTCCTCCAAGTCCATATTATCCAATTGGGGCCAAAAATATTCGGTTACCATTGAACGGTAGCGATTCGAATTCACAGTAATGTGCCGGTCTTGATCACCACGGAAGAAGTTCGGCCCAACGACGCCGTCGGCCCATAAACCGCACCAAACCGTAATTTTTTCGGGATGCAATGATGACTCATAGATTACGTGTGGATTGCTGTCGGACCAATATCGCATATTTTGCTTATTGTCGAAGCGATTCAGCCAGAAATGAAATTCAGAATTCAGAAATTGGACGTAGCGCTCTTAAAATTAAGGCCACTGACTCCAAATTTCGGTAGTAAATTTTAATAATTTCGACTCGTTGTTGGCTCGTATATCTTTCCATGATGAAATGGCAAACCTTACTGAAGAGAAATGCCAAAAAAGCGGGAAAAAATATGGCGTCGTTTGCTGTCCCTATCGATTTACTTTTGTAGCGTCTATGTTGAAAAACCCTTTACAAAACAATGTTCGTAAACGTTCAAATAATAAATTAACTTGTATTTAGATATTTTAACCCTAGAAGGGTAATCAAGTCTTAAATACATTAAAGGTAATCTTCGTCGAATCGACGAAGTTCTATATTACTTCGAAATTTTTGAGGAAAAATGTAGCGTACATGTCCAGCGCACTACTTACTTGTATTCAGTAATTGACTTTAGCAAAAAAGAAAAACACACAATCCATACATTTTTAAAGCTTTAGATGGTGGTATACCCCTCAGAACTAACCGTCCTACGTTCCACTAAAGGTACTGTGGCCACATGACCGGCTATACCGATAAAAAAACGAGATAAGTTGCTTTGGATGTGTTTTTTCCAGGAACAACTTTTGTTGGATTTAGCTCGCCTTGAAAGACCCATACGGTCGTCTGCTGTTTTGTTTCTGGTTCACAAGCATAGATCCACACGCTGGAAAAAAACGGCTTCTGTAACTTATTCTCCCAAACATATTCTCCAGCAACCGTGTATATGTTTGGAACACACTTTAAACATTTATATGTTTGCAAGTCCCAAACTCAGGTGTATTTAAATGCAAACATTAGCATGTTTACTGACAAATATGTATGCTATTACGTGGAAACCTATGCGTGCTTCATCCCAAACATCCACATAGTTACGTGGAAGCATTCGCGTATTTCCTCTAAACCTGCATATACATATGCGTATTTGTTCTCAACCATAATAATATTTAGAAACGAATTATTCGTTCTTTCTTTATTTATTATAATTAAAATAAATAATTAATACAACAAATTTAAATATTCAAAATTACCCTTTTTAGATTTATTTGCATTCAATGCATTACATTTTTTAAGAAACGAGAATCTGCTGCTCTTTTGCTTCTCCTTTCTTTGTTGTCTCTCACGTTTTTGTTTTCAGAAGGTTTCAACTATGTCATGGATATCACTATGCGGTGGTACACAGACAATATACTTATATACAAATCTAATTCATCCAAGACAAGCGTGTATTAATTACTTGTGTTGTTTTTTTTTATTATATTTCACAAATGGTCCGCCATTCCGAGTTTTTCAGTAGAGGCTCAGGCAGAAAAAGGGTTTCACGTTTCTCTCTCTCCTTTCCAGTTTCTCTCCTCAAAATCGTTTCTCACTTTGGTAGCACACATACATATGTATATACGAAACACATTCAGAAAAACCAAAGTAACATCACAAACCATTTAGCCTTCCGAGCCTCCGTTTATTCTTTTTTCACTGATCAAGAGCTTTTGATATCCTCTGGCCGATGAACCATTGACGACTGAATACGCGAAATTAAAACACAATACATCACACACATTCAGGAATATTTATGAGAGAATAATGCAAAAATACAGAAAACACACTTACAAGATATGCACACCCGTTGCCCCTCTTTTATTTCCTTGCTCTTGAGAGAGCGTATCACAAACACAAATATATTTGCGTCACAGACACATATGTTATAACATATTAATCATTGTGTCTCAAACATGTAATATTGAATACCAAACACAATGTGTTTGGGCACAAGTGTATTATATTTGCGACAAGCTCCAAACACATGTTATATTTGCATCCAAACAACAAAAAACTACAGATTTTTCAGCGAGCATGATTCGTCACCTGTGACGATGTTATACACTGCATTTGAGCTACCACGGTTGTATTTTTTCAGTATTTCTTTGCCCCAATCGACACTAGCCTTTTCCTCGAGCATTCGTCAAATTATGTGGGATCGAACGAGAAAACAATTTTTTTTACGGCCAAATGAACATGAAATATCTTATTGATGCTAGTGATGCTAATGCCCAAGGAAGCCTCAATCTCACGGTACGAGGACGGATTAATAAGTTCGTGGATTTTCGAACTTCCCTCGTAGTTATATGAAATGCAGCACTGCTTCCATCAAGTACCACCTGTTAGTAGACTACTGTCAAATTTTGAGCAACTTACGTCATTTGCTTTGCGTTTAACAGCTGTTCAAATCATACAACCTCTTGCATAGTTTTAAAAATGGAAAAAAGTTGAGTTCGAGTGTTCATTAATCATTATTTTTTTGGGGAAAAAACCGTCAATCAAACCAAGGAAAAGCTTGATAAATACTATGTGGATTCTGCACCATTTTCGATGGTAAAAAATTGGTTTACTGACTTTCGTTGTGGTCGCACAAGTACAAATGAAGCTGAATGTTCTGGACGGCCAATTGAGGTCAATACATCCGAAAATGTCGAAAAAAAATCCACGATATGGTGTTGGCCGGTCGAAGAGTAAAAGTGCGTGAGATTGTTGATGCCACGGGCATTTCATATGGCAGTGTGGTTTCGATTTTAAATGATCAGTTGGGTTTAATAAAGCTGTCTGCAAGATGGGTGATGCGTTTGCTCTCAATTGACCATAAACGTAATCGTGTGACAACTTCAAAGGATTGTTTGGAGTTGTTTAACCGCAATTCGAAGGAGTTTTTGCGGGTTTTTGTAACTGTGTGGATGTAACTGTAGATCCATTACAACACTCCGGAGGCCAAACAGCAGTCTAAACAATGGGTGTCTCCGGGTGAAGAAGGTCAAAGTAAGTTTGTCGGCCAATAAGGTGACGACAACAGTTTTTTGGGATGCACGCGGAATAATCCATATCGATTACCTTCAAAAGCGAAAAACAATGAACGGCGAATTTTATGCCAACTTATTGGACCGATTTAATGAGGATTAAAACAACGACCCCATATGGCCAAGGAAAAAGTTATTTTTCATCAAGACAAAGCACGCGTGCACACCTTTGTAGTCTCAATGACAAAATTCTATGAATTGGGCTACGAATTGGTACCTCATCAATCATATTCTCCGGATTTAGCCCCAAATGAATATTTCCAAATTTCCAAACCTAAAGAAACGGCTTGGTGGAATGAGTTTTAGAGATTTACCTTCATCGATGAAATTATTGACCAAACAAATGCCTATTTTATGGACCTCGAAAAATCCTATTTTTTTGGCAGGGATACAATAATTGGAGAAACGTTGGACTAAGTGTGTTGAGCTAAAAGGAGACTATGTTGAAAAATAATTATTTGTTTTTCCAAAAAAACTGTGTTTCATAAAAAGTCACGGACTTATTGATCTGCCCTCGTATGTCACATGGGAGTCTTGCTTTATCAGTTCACGCAGAGTATCGATGGTTTCCGGCAAAACGAACGATGGTTTCACGAAATCCATCCTGGTGTGAACGGCGTCCGATACTGAACTTTTGGTACCAGTGATTTACAGTGGTTTTTGATGGTGCTTCATCACCAAAAGTTGAAACAAGTTAATTGAGACACTACTCTTGTCTCGATAATCCACGCCAAAAATCGTACAAAATCATCGCACAAAAATTTGAATGGGTTAATTTTTTGATTGAGATGAACTTTTTTAAACACACTGTAAATAAGTGATCGGGAAAGCCTATGCACGGTGCATTTTTGTGCCTCGTGTTTTTACATCGACATGCGCTCACTCTATGAACGAAGCCGAACGAAATCGTTCAGTCTTACTTGAGCATTCGAACAAGAACACTGGGAGAAATGTTCCATGATGAATGGGTATATGATTGTTTGTTTGCCGAAGTTTTTTCCGGTTGTCTCGAATGTTTACTGCCTTTCTCTCTGTGCAGGGTACTCACACAACAACAGAATTATGATTATATGTAGCTAGTGGCTCTATGTAGTCAGTTATTTCGTTAGCGAAAAGTCTGACTAGCTACTTGAGTGGCCACAGGTAATGCTTGAGTTCGCCTTTTGATTATTATAAGTATGAAAACAAGGGGAAAAAACAATGCACTGAACCGTTATCCCGTTATGATTTGTTGGTTGCTTTGTTATTTTTTTTGTGTTGACGTCAGTTGCTATTAAACGTTCGTAGAAGTGTCATCGTGATAGCGTACGTGGGTTAGAAGTATAAAAAAGTGAATTTTAATATTTAGAGAGGTAAAATGACTAGCAAAAGACAAAAGAAAGAAAAGGAACAAATTGTGCAACAGTCCGAAAATGTAGAAAAAGAATGTGGTGAAGATAATGAAAAAGATTTATTCATAGCATTAATTCATTATGGTCCGGCGAATTATTCAAGCGGATTGTACTAGTCAAGTAGTTAATACAATGTTGTTAGATATTTCGTCAATTCCATGTAACTAGCGATCTGCATGGTACATGGTAGTGCAAAGGGTAGCGACTGACTACCGTCAATGGCATCCCCATGTTAAATTCGTCAGTGTAAAGCATTGCTGGTAGTCTGGCGGGTAGTTAATGGTAATTATTGCTAGTTAGGGAAATAACAAAAAATTCGTTAGCTACGTCGATTGCAGGGTCGTTGCTGTAAATCAGTGATCGACAAACTCATATAATCTCAATTCTGTCGTTGTATGGGTGAGCTGCACTGACAGAAATACACTAAGGAATCGGGCTTGGTGGTGCAATGGGTAGTGTGCGCGCCACTTGTACAGGAGATCCTGGGTTCGATTCCTGCTCCAACCACCTTAAAAATTCCTTTGGACGACGGTCACCTCGCTTAGTGACGGCGACACTATCGGGTATATAGCCATGAAAAAGCTTCTCAAACTACCGTTCGGAATCGGTGTAAAACTGTAAGTCCCAATCAGTGAGTGAAAACTGGAAAGCGCACAGCTCAGTGATTGTGAGAAGTTCTGCCCGGTCCCTTCATGGGATGTAATGGGAAACCATTTATTTTATTTTTTAATCGGGCTTACAGAAAAAATATTCGTGCACAGGCTTTGCCGGTCGCTGCTGTAAATACAACAAATAGTGCTCGTAAGTGAAAACGTTCTATGTGTATTTATGCCAACAAATTTCAAACTTTTCAGTGCAATGTCAGGACCCGAAATATAAATGGCAACCCTCTAAAACATCTAAAATCCTGTTAAATTCATCGGAGTATGAGAATATGAAAAACTTTAACAGGCAGTATATCATTCCGATAAATTAAAGTACCGATTAGTAAGCAGACAATTTAAACGGACATTGAGTAGATGACCCAACATCTAATGCCAACAAACACCATTTTCTGTTTCCTTTATCCTACTTCCTTCTACCTAACTTTCCGTCAACAAATTGCATCGCATTTATAGGCAGCATCCCCTTAGAATTGGCCTGAAATAACAACAACAACAAAAAACAAAAAAAGAACAATGTCATATGTGTTCCTTAAACCACGACAGAATATCAAGAAAGATGAAGATGAGGACTACAAAAATGTTTTCAGTTTGCAATGTAGCATAACAAAACTGATATATTTTATTCTCAGCTTCTATTATTTCCTAAGAAACCCCAATAGCATTTTCGAAATCGCCTTAGATGATGGAGGGGTAAAATGGTGTCCTGCTTTTGCTAACCAGCATCACATTTAGTAATAAATGACCTTCAAGAAGGACTAAAGTACCGCAATTTCGCAATAATAGTGTTATGAAAAAATATAATTTCATAGATCACCATACCCTACACGCAAATGTTAAATGATAAATGAACAGTAATTGGGGAATATCTTTTACGAGAACCGATAAACGTTTACAACAAACGATGTATAACTCTACACTCAAAAACAAAAATTTAAAATAATCGAAATTTGTTTCCATAAACCATTCTTTAGTTAAGCACAGAGGAGTTATAATAAAATCAAAAGAACTTTTTCGAGAACGAAATATATTTGCGATAAACTCCTTGTCGTGTTATTGTATGAGGATATCATATAACAAGCTTACAGGGTCAGAAACTTTTTTCTATGTGAAAAATTGAAAATTTAAATTTAGTTTTTATTATATTACAAAGATTGCTGAGTGGTCGATCTTTGGCCGGGTTTATTGATTTTCTCCGCTGGGAAGAGTTCAACAAAAATTTAAAAATCTAGAGATTTAAAACAAAAAAGGATATTTTTCTTTAAGCTAGAAAATTTTTGTTTAAAGTTTTTGGATGGTGAAGATGGTGAATAAACGCCTGAATATGGTATTTCTATCATCTTTGGTTGTAGCTAGAGTATTCATAACCGAAACCGAAAAACCGTGGAAACCGGTTTACCGTTTTTTTTCTATTAAGCGTGTACCGGTTTTTTAAAAAACGTAATTTTAGAACAAACCGGATACCGGTTATTTGAAGTCGGTTAACCGGTTAATCGGATTTTACTTAATTTATGTTCATATCCGTAAAAAATTAATAATAAATGATACGATTTTCGAAATTTAGTGAAATTTTGGAATTAAGAAACATGATTTTAATTTTAAAATATGATCTAAATGACATATCCAAACAATTTATTTTTTCAAATCGATTTTATGATTTGAATTATAAATAATTAAGCTTGTCAAACATTTTTTGATCAAATTTCAAAATTAAAATTATTTGATAACTAAATGTTTTAAACTTAATAATAAAGGGTCCGCCAAATAACTTTTTTTTTTGAAAATGCTATAAAAAATAAACTTCTGAATATTTTCTCAAATTTCTTTTTTTATTTGAAAGTACAATCCTTCCGGTTAATAATGGAAAATAATTTCATTCAAATGGCTGCCTCGGCTGGCCATGCAGTAGCCTACACGATCGGTCCAAGTTTTAAGCACATTATCGATTGTGTGCAGCTGTATTTCACCAATGGCTTCACGAATATTGTGCTTTAAAGCGTCAATTGTCTCTGGCTTGTCGGCGTAACACTTATCTTTGAGGGCACCCCACAAATAATAGTCCAACGGTGTCAAATCGCAGCTCCGAGGTGGCCAAACGACATCAGCTCTGCGGCTGATAATGCGATCTTCAAAAACAGGGCGCAAAACATCAAGTGTAGCTTCGGCTGTGTGGCACGTAGCCAAATTGACAACCAAATATTGCCAATATCCACCTCTTCAATTTTTGTGAACAAAAAATCGTTCAACATGGCCCGATAACGATCGCCATTGACTGTAACGGTCACTCCTTGCTCATTTTCGAAGAAAAATGATTATGCCTCTGGACCAAAATCCGCACCAAACAGTGACTCGTTTTGGGTGCATCGGCTTTTCAATGTATGCGTGCGGGTTTTCTGTGCCCCAAATGCGACAATTTTGCTTGTTTACATACCCGCCAAGATCAAAATGAGCTTCATCTGAAAAGATGATTTTTTTTTGGCAAAATCGGCATCTTCTCTAAGTTGATCGCAGGCCCACTTAGCGAAGCGAAAACGCATTGGGTGGTCAGTTGGCTTCAACTCCTGAACCAGTTGGACTTTGTATGGCGTCATACCAAGGTCTTTATGCAAAATTCGTCTCAATGATGCCTCCGAAATGTTCAATTGTTGAGAACGATGGTGAATTGATGTTGATGGCACTTCACGCACACTTTCTGCCACAGCAGCAATATTCTCGGGTGTACGCACTATTTTTGGCTTTTCACGCTTTGGTTTATCGATGAGGATGCCAGTTTCTTTCACTTTTTTCACAAGATAACTAACATACGGAGCTGACGGTGCTTCTCTTCTTCCAAAATCCGTACGCAATTTTCGCAAACATTCTGCAACATTACCATGATTTTCAAAGTAATTTTCGTATTCGTTCAGAGGAAGGATAAAACTAATTACCTGTCAAATCAGACATGAGCTAAGTGTTACCATTCACGAAATAAGCACTAGTTGAAAAAAAAACGTTAGATGGCTGACCCTTTATTATCATAAATGAAAATATTTTTCAAATTTGAATATGATTATCGATTTTAAATGAGTTAAATGCAAATTTGAATAAAACTTTTAGATTTTATATTAAACACGCATTGCAAATTGGAATATGATATATATTTTTTTAAATGTGGTCATTTATTATTATCCTTTATCCTTTTGTATTATATTTAAAATCAAATTGTTCGAGCATTAGGTCTATTTTAAATTATTTTATTCTTCAATATTTCGCTACCCATTGGGTAGTATTGTCAGGAAAATAAGCGCACTTATTAATTAAAAATTTCATTTTAATTTTTAATTTTATTATGTTTTTCATTTAATTTTTAATTAATAATTATGTTAATCTTCCCGACAATGCTACGAAATATTGGAGAATAAAATAGAGCTAACGCTCAAACATTATAATTTTAAATACATAGTTTTTATTTAAAATTAAAAAGTAATTAATTAAATACAGCCGTGAAATTTAGAGATTTCAACACGAATAAGTATATGAAATGGCCTAAACAAATGTTTTGTAAGTTCTATATGTGTAATTTAATTTATAGCAAACAAAAAACGAAAAAAACCGGTTCCACCGGTTTTTGCCAAAATTAAAAAAAAATGAAAAATTGATTTTTCGAACAAACCGAAAACCGGTTTCTAAAAAATTCCGGTTTTTTGGACACTAGTTGTAGCATAATAGTGTTAAAAAAAATAATTTAATATTTTTTCATTTAACCCCCATCCAACAACGTGCTATAAGGAACTTCGTTCCAGAAGTTGGTTCCATGAAGGGATTGGCTTCTCACAACCAATGAGCTGCGCGCTTTCCAGTTTAACACTCAATGATTAGGACCAACAATTTACTCCGGTTCCGAAGTGTATTTTTAGAAGTAAAATAATTATCATCTTCAATTATCTTCTCACAATATTATTGAGAACATGTGTCAAATACACTTAGTACCAAAAGTATTCGAACCAAAGACAAGAAGAATAGACAAACACTAAATATATTCATGAATGCAAAAAATCCAATGAGTGTTCGAACTCACGGGCGATGTGTTAACACCTTTTTGCTACACGGTACCTGTTCGATTTCTATGAACACATTCGTAAATGTTACATTGGAAATTAAAAAACAGCGCTCAATCATATGATGACGTTACAGTTAAATAATATTAATATTTAAAATTATTTAGAGACCCAGTGCAAGCACATGTGCCATTATTTTCTTGCTCAATACTTTTTGTTTTATTCCCACAAAAGTCAAAGAATGCAAAGCAACGGACACTTGTACATACATACATACATTGTTATATTCGTACGATATAACCGAAGATCAACATAAAATACTTTTTTAATATTACTCCAAATTAATACTCCAAATTAAAACACTTCAATCTCGGCTCGCCGATATCGGATCGTCTTAATTTTTGGCCTAAACTCTTCGTCGAAACCCGCACTAGCTTTTTAATCCAAAAATGAATAAAATCGGCTATGAATTTCCGGAGAAAATCGCGTGGGAAAATTATATGAAAATCGTCCAATAACCACTTTCAATACAGACTGCCAAGCAACGAACAAACAAACGATGATTTACTCTTACAAACCTAACACTTGCGTATGTATTAAATTTATAGTTTACTGCCATAGAGGCGCGCGTATAGATGTTAACACATCAAAAAAAAAAAGCTGCCATTGAGATACTCACAAGAAGTGAGTTAACTTCACTCTCAGCCAGAAGCAATGAGATGACTTCAATTACTTAAAGTAGGAACGCAACGAACTTGTTTAACTTGTAGCATTCACACAAACCTCAATTCACACTCTGCACTATTCGGTAAGCATTGAATGTGTTTGCTTCGCTATGAATGAATGTTGTACGTGTATGAAGTTGAACACAGTTTTGTTTAATTCGTTATGTACAATGAGTGTTAAGGGTGCATTCGAATAATACAACATTATTCAAGAAATTCGAGTTACCCGAGTTAATAAAATAAATTGTATGACGGAAAAACATAATTTTAGTTAATGTATGAGAAGTTCGTACTACAAGCCTACAAGGTCAGGAACATGTTTCCAATTGAAAAATGTTTGGCTTTTGTTGGAATAATTGACAATTCAGTTAAGCACACTCACACTCACTCCGTAATAAGTTCATAATCAGATGCCTAACTATTGTGCCTGAATTGATATCATCGGTAGATCATCAAACGTATAAATACAAATTCAAATAGGCAATTTCCATATACGAAGGAAAAGGGAATATGGAGGAATGCGGCAGCCCATTCACTGTACGAAACAATTCGTGCAGATGTTTAGCAAACACAAAGATTTGCCTTCTAAAAAGAGGAACTTTTCAGAACTTTACGTATGAAATGATTAGTTTTTTTTCAAGACATGTTCTGTGGTGAAGTTTGCGCCAACCAAGTACTTGCGTGTTCTGAAAACAAAAAAACATTCTATAGGTTAAGGACTTCTTGAAAAAAAAAACTGCCAGTTAAAGCCATTTTGTTTATACATAACGCTGAAACGGAATTGAAATATACGGACTTAGGGTGCCCATGGAACCCAGGTTCCGATTAAGTATGGAATAAAATATCCGTCAAATGGCCCCCATGACTCTGATGACAGGCCACTACTCTTTTCATGCAATTTTTCATGACTTTATCACAGTGATGTGGCTGTATCTCACCTATGATGTGTTGGATCTCGGATTTGAGCTCAGGAATTGTTTCTGAGTAATTGACATAAACCCGAGATTTCACAAAACCCCAAACCGCCCCCCCCCACCGTTAAATTGTGGTACCCACTTGACATCTGAATTTCTTGAGAATAATTTGTTCTGGATCGTTGCTGCAATAAATCGATATGTTTCATGCGCGGTGTGGCAGGTGGCACCGTCTTGCTGAAACCACATGTCCTCCAGATACATGCCGTTCAGTTGGGGCTACAAGAACTCCGTTATCATGTTCCTGTAATGAATGACGTTCAGTCACTCCAATTTCCGTCTCATCTTCAAAAAGTAGGGCCCAATCACGCCGCCTGACCGAAATCCGCTACATACAGTTGCTCGCTGTGGGTGTAGATAGTTGCTTGTTGTGGTTGCACCAGCAGTTGCTCTTGTTTGGTGCAGACATTTGGTCGTTATGGGTGCACCAGACATTTGCTCGTTGTTTCTCATGGATTACGTAAGGATTTTCTGGGCCACAAATTCAACAATTTTCTCTATTCCCGAAGCCATTCAGATAGAAATTCGCTTCATCGGAGGTGATGACTTTTTTTTAAAAAATAGGCATTGACTTCACTTTGCTCCATTACCCATTGAACGAATTGCCGGTGCTTTCCATGGTCTGCTGGTTTTAGCTCCTGAGTAAGCTGAATTTTGTACGCATGAAGGTCTTTAGTCAAAATTCGCTGGGTAGTGCTTCGTGAAATTTGAAGTTGTTGAGAACGATGCCGAATTGATGTTTTCGGGTTTTCGGCGGCACTCTCGTTTACAGCAGCCATATTTTCAAGAAACCGACCCATACGTTGATGCACAGGAGTCCGTTCCAGTTTCCATAACCGATCCAGTTTCTTAAAATTTTTTGACCACTCTTCGAAGGGTTGACACATTAGCTGCACTTTCTCGACTGAAAATTCTTCGACATTTGGGAGCGGTCTCAGCATAACTTTCCAAATTTTTGTAATAAGTTTTCACAATTATAATGCGTTGTTCTTTCGTTAAGCGCTCTATTTTTAATAATCGGAATAAACATTTGTGATGGCTGCCAAATTTCAGAGTTGCCACTTGCACAATGCCACTAAATTTAAAAGTCTTACTGGAACACCCTTACATTGTCCCTGGGTTAGAGCTTTGATTCGACTCCAGTTATTTTTCCGAGACATAGAAATATAAATTTACAAACTTGTGTTCATTATTTATTATTATTTTCTATGAAAAATAAAATAAAGTATTTTTGTTCCTCTTATCTTCGTTTCTTTTTCAACATCCTTGTTAACATCACATTTGCCTTGAAGGTTTTTCACTTTACAAACACAAAGCGGAATCTTCCTCCGCCATCCATCTTCCCATCACAAAAATGTTCGTTACCAACAACTTTAACAATTCCAACCAGAATTTACTGCAAAAAAAAAATAAAAATAATAAGATTTGATAGAGAAATTTTTGTAAGGAAAAAGTAATATCGATGCTTAAAGACATTTTATGATGACACAAAGAAAGAAGCACCGTGTGTACGAGTAGATGGTATGGATGATGGTGGTACAATAAAAAAAGCCGGTTGGTTATCTTCACCGAAGGCATGATGTTGTCAAGCCTGACTGAGTGACGAACGGTTATCAGACCGATTGGTGTTAATAGAAAGCAGCCTTCCTGCCAGCTTCCTAGCTTTTGCAAGGAATGATATTTGTGTTGACAGTGTGAAACATGTTTAGCCAAATCATGTGTGATGACAACTTAAGCCACTGCTGTTTAATTTTAATATCATACCTCATCATTTTTGAGTTTTCTCTCTCTCTTTTTGTCTACACTTTACTTTTATTAATAGATTTTAAGATGTTGGGTTAGGTCTTAGTTAAATTGAAGTCATTAACTTAAGCATGTTTGGTTTTAGCTTTGTCTATACGAGGGCTGTTGAAGAAAAGATGCGTCGAGTTTGAATTTTTTAAATTGTTGTAGAAATAGAAAAGCAATTAAAAACAAAAAAAGAAAATAAAATGGTTAGTGTGTTGATAGTGAAGTGGACGCAAGTCTGATATATTCAAGAATGGTTGAAACTTGCTCACAAATAAAATTTAAATTTGTTTATCGCATGTTTAAAATCTCTATTTTGTTGTTGTTTGGATGCAAATATAACGTGTTTGTAGCTTGAGGCAAAAATAGTATACTTATGCCCAAACACATTGTGTTTGCTATTGAATGTAACATATTTGAGACAGTGGCTATAATATATATGTTTTTGAGACCAAAATGTGGAGTTGTTTGTTGGAAACCGCTGAAAACAAAATCGAGACAGACAACAAAGAAATAAAAAGGCAGCAGACCTTCAATTCATGAAAACAATGCTGGTAAACATCTACATGTTTCCAGCAATATGTTGCTGGGGCCAGTATTTTTCAGAGAGCATAAACGACTTATTTTGCACAAAATGTTATTTATTTTGAATGCGATTTATTTTATCAGGGGTACCCATGACACAGCTGATCGACTATGAAGTAGTAAATTGATAGAAAACAGAGTCAATAGGCGAGAGATCGATAAGCAATCAGAAGAACACAACGCAACAAACTAAGTTGAAATAATGTATGATACATACTACTGACAGATAAATTATTTTTTATGTTGGTTGCGCCGAACGAAAATATGCATTAACTTTTGCTTCTGTGGGTTTTGTGTCCAACCGAAGAGGGGGGTGTTAGGGGTACCCATGACCCAGCTGATCGACTAAGAATTAGGAAATTTATAGAAAACAGAGTAGATCAAATAGTGATCGATTAGCAACTAGAACAACACAACGCAACAAACTAAGTTTAAATAATGTATGGTTCATACTAATGACAGCTACATTATGTTTTATGTTGGTTGCATCGAACGAAAATACGCATTCACGTTTTATTTCTGTCCGTTTTATGCCCAACAGGAGAGTAATATGACCTACGATGATATGACCTACTACCTCGTCATCATCGAGAGAACATAACGAGTGGCATGGCGACTCTTATCTACTACTCCATGATATTATTGAAATTTACCTATAAAATTCTCCACTAAGCTGTCGCAAACGTTGCGCGAATACCAACATTTGGACTTGCTTGCTTGTTTTTGTTAACAGAAGACAAAAGTGTTTGTATAACAATTTAAGTGTAAATAATTGTTCGTTTGCAGCAAAAGAAGTGTATTTGACAATAAAAGTTTGGCAACATTTCTGAATTACTGGCGAGCCAAAATAACCAGTAAAATATACTTACTTACTCACTTATCCGGTCTCGGACAACCCCTGGGGGTCAGGGACCTTACAAAACGCAGTGAACATATTTCGCCAACCAGTTCGATCTTTTGCTTTATTTCTCCAGTTGGCAATACCAAGTGTACGCAGGGATTCGTCAACCTGATCCCTCCAGCGGAGTCTTGGTCTTCCTATTTTTCGTCTTCCTTCGAGTTCGGTTTCGAAAACCCTTCGTGCTGGTTCGTCTTCATCAATTCTACTGACATGGCCTAGCCAGCGCAATCGCGTTATTTTGATCCGCTTAACTATGTCAATGTCAGGATAAAGCTCATACAGATCATGGTTCATGAGTCGCCGACACTCGCCGTTGTGCACTATGGGGCCATAAATTTTTCGGAGTATTTTTCTCTCGAAGACTCCTACAGATGTTTCGTGTGCTTGTGATAGGACCCAGGATTCTGCGCCATAAAGCAAGACAGGTTGAATGAGAGTCTGGTACAGCTGGACTTTTGTTACTCGAGAGAGGGCTTTATCTCTAAAGTGCTTGTTTAGCCCGAAATAACATCTATTCGCAAGCACAATTCTCCGCTTGATCTCAAGGCTGACGTTGTTGTTTTTGTTCACGGCAGATCCGAGGTATATAAATTCGTCCACTACCTCGAAGTTATAACGGTTATCAACGTTCACGCTTTGGTCTAATCGCGTGGAGGCCGTGTTCGTTGAAACCATTAATTTTGTCTTGTCCTCATTTACCGTCAGACCCACTTTTCCTGACTCCTTCTCAATTCTCAAAAATTCCGTAGTAACTTCTCTATGATATCTATATCATCAGCAAACGCGAGCAGCATGTGACTTTTGCTGCTGATGGTTTTATTCACGTTGACAGCAGCTTTTCTTAGAATAATCTCTATTAAGATGTTAAAGAGATCGCACGATAGGGTGTCACCTTGTCTGAGGTCTCGCTTAGTTTCGAAAGGTTCGGTAAGATCCTTACCAACTTTCACTGCGGATTTGGTGTTCGTCGAGGTCATCCTGCAAAGGCGTATGAGTTTTGCAGGAATACCAAGCTCAGACATTGCTTCGCAGAGTTTCCCCCTGTATCGGGCTATCGAAGGCCGCCTTATAATCGACAAATAGATGATAGGTATCGATTTGTCTTTCGTGGGTCTTCTCCAGGATTTGGCGTATAGTGAAAATCGGTCAGTTGTCGATTTTCCTGGCCTAAAGCCACACTGATATGGCCCAATCAGGTCAGCGATAATTGGATTTAGTCTTTCGCACATTATACTTGATAGAACCTTATATGCTATGGATAAAAGGCTTATTCCACGGTAGTTGGCACAGAGACTCGGGTCACCCTTTTTAAATATGGGACATAGTACACTGAGACTCCAATCGCTGGGCATGCATTCATCGAACCAAATTTTGCTAATGAGCTGATGCATGCACCTTATCAGCTCATCGCCGCCAGCCTTAAACAGTAATCCATCGGCTCCTGCGGCTTTATTGTTCTTAAGCCGGGCAATAGCTGTTCTGACCTCGTCTTGGTTAGGAGGGTGGTAATCGACGTCGTCGTCCAAATTTAGATCGATTGTCTCGTCGTTGGATATCTCAGGTACCAATAGCGCAGAGAAATGATCGCTCCATATTCCCAACATACTCTGCACATCTGCGATCAGATTTTCGTCCTTGTCTTTACAGAAGGGGGGCCCTGAGCCATGTCTTTTAGTTACGTTTTTGACTTTTTGGTAGAATTTTCCGGCTTCGTTCTTCCTTCTCCATGACTCAATTTTCTCACTCTCGCGCTTTCTCCACTGCCGTTTCTTAGGCCTAAAGAGACGGTTTACCTCCTTTCTTTTCTCCCTATACCGCTCAGTCGCAGCTCGCGGTGCAATTGACTGAAGCATTGCCATGCGTCCAGCGTTATTTTCATCATTTGCAATGCGACACTCTTCATCGTACCATGGTTTGTTGCGAAGCGGTTTTTCAAAGCCAAGTACGGTTGTTGCGGCAGTTTTTATAGAGTCGGAAATGGGTTTCCACTGCGCTTCAGGATCGTTATCGGGAGGGGGTTGGTTCTGTGCCAAAAGTTGCGACAGCTTCCTTGAGTAGGCTGTGGCTACCTCTGGTAATTGCAGCTTTCCGATGTCCAGCTTCCTCTGCGTCTGGTTTCGTACGATTTTCATACTTATGGCAGCTAAATTATATTTTATATTGGTTGCATGGAACGAGAATACGCATTCAATATTATTTCTCTCCGTTTTATGTCCAACCGAAGAGTAACATTCCAGAAAAAATCCAACTAGATGAAATGACTCTTATCTACTCTATGATTTTATTGAATTTGAATTATAAAATTCTCCACTAAGCTGCCGCAAACGTTGCCCGAATACCAACCAACCTTAACATTTGGACTTGCTGGCTTGTTTTTGTTAATAGAAGACAGAACCCATAGAGAAATGATGTATAGAGACGCCATCTCTCTCAGTATTTTGATGACATTTAGTGTGTTGCATATGGGCGGTTGCATGTTAGAAAGTATTGCTTTAATAATACCAGATAGAGGCAATGGCTCAAACCATCCAACAATAAATCAGCAACGGAATTTCGATTTGTGCGGTAAAATTTTTAGTGTAAATACACCACAAATATGTACTAACAATAAAATATATCAAAAAAGTCCGAAATACTTTTAATTTTCACAGATTTTAATCAAAACGATATGAAAAATTTAAGTCAACATTTTTTGTAATTCCACCTGGTTTAAGTCAATCTATGTCAAATAACTCTCTGTCGCACATACCGCGCCACGAATAGTGTGAAAGGAAATGTCAGATGAGTATAATGGCGTCTCTATACATCATTACTCTATGACAGAACCAATTCAAGAGATAGTATACTATATGTGTGGGTTTGTATGAATATATAAGCGTAAATAATAGTTCGTTTGCAGTAAAAGAAGTGTGTTTTACAAGAAAAGTTTGGCAAAATTTCCGGACTTCTGGCGAGGCTAAAAAAACCAGAAAAAATAGAAGACCAATAAAAATTGAAAAAAAAAATTTTGTCGACCGGACCAATCGACCTCACTGCACGCTGAAAAATCAATCTTTTTGTTGTTGTTTGAATGCAAATATAATGTGTTGGTAGCTTGTCACAAATATAGTATGCTTGGGTCCAAACACATTGTGTTTGCTGTTCAATGTAACACGTTGGAGATACAATGATTAATTGGTTATAATATTTGTGTTTGTGACCCTAATGTGGCTTTGTTTATTAAAAACTGCTGAAAACAAAAATGTGACAGACAACAAAGTAAAAAAAAAAAAATTACCAGATCTTCAATTCATGAATGCAATTGTTGTAAACAAATGCATGATTCCTGCAATATGTTACTGGGGCCGTATTTTTGCAGCGTGTGTGTTCAATAAACGGGTTCACGTAGGGACATGTAGGAAATATCATTTGCAGGTACTCACAAATTCAACGGTGACCCTTTCGTGTGACATCCGGGTGACCAGATGAATTTTTTCGTGTGACATCTGTGTGGCCAGGTAACCCTATATTGGCATATTGTTTACACTCTGAAAAAACGGTCTCCGTAACAATAAGCAGGAACCATGGAATATCCAGATCTTCAATTCATGAAAACAATGTTTACACTTAAGTATATGGATGTTCCAAACATTTAAACAATTTATTGGCACAACGTACACATTAATCGCATCAGCGACAAACTCGTCATATGTACGAAATATATCATTGCTGCAATGAATATTTACATTGTGTCTATGCATTTGCTACATAAACTGTTCATTTCAGTGTAAATTATAACAATTAAATGTAAACATTCTCGAAGATGCATACAAATTTAGCAACAGCCAAATCGCAATACTTTTTGTATAACCCTCGTATATACCTAGTAGTTTGTGTGGCATAAATGGTAGCCATTTTGCACACAAAACATATGAGTATGTATGTATATTTTAACTACATTCCGCCAACATTTTAAAAATATTCAATTAAAATTTATATATAGTTTATTTGTACAGTGTGGAAGTAAGTCTACTCGCAACAACTAAATTTTAGCACCTATAATCTGCTAATTAATGGTAAAATTTCATTGAATGCTCGCCGGCTGGCAAATTGTCTTATTTTTGTTGTTGTTGTTGTATATTTAAATGCTTCAATTAATTTAAATTATTTAGTGTAGTATAGACTTTAAATCTACTTAAGGGAATTAAGATTGAAGAGAAAAACAATTGCTCTCTTAGTTCTTCCACAATTTTCATAGCTGTATTGATTTCTTAATTACTTATAAAGTGTGTTGTTTTGACGTGTAGAACTTTAAATTAAAATAAAATAATGAGATTTATTGACTTTATCAGTAAGATGATTTCATGTCATTAGTGTTGGAAAATAGCTTAGTGAAGTCCAATTTTCGGCCAATCTTTCAACCAAAGGGACCATCATATCTCGGCAGTGGTTTGCACAATGTTGACTTCCAAGGCGTCCAAAGTTTCCGGTTTGTTCGTATAAACCAATGACTTCATGTAACCTCAGGGAGGGAAGTCTACACCCTGAAAAATTTGACTTTCTTTGTTGTTTAGATTCAAATATAACGTGTGCAAATATAACGTTTTTTCTGTCACCCTTCAAAATGTATCTTGGTTGGTTTTCTGATGATTCCCAAAATATTTCGTGTGCAGCATTAAGATCCCGAGAGCGAGACAGTGTTTGAAAAATGATTTTTTAGTTTTTCAAAGATATTTGTACTTTAGCTAATGGCAATGAATACAGTATTAGTATCATATGAAAGGGTTTCTTATGGTGCGGTATATAAAACATGTCAAAGCATATCCTGACATATCCTTCTTTAAGGGATATTCTGCAAAAAATAACACATTTTTAAGTTTTTTTGTACGGAGGTTTTTTTGATGTAAATGTCAGATGGGAGTAATTTTAAATATTCTAAATTTTGTCCAGATCACCTCGAAAAATGTATTACAAAATAAAAACAACAATGATGTCAACTAAAGATTCAAATATGTCAATCTGACATTTAAAAAAAAAAGTCTCCGTACTAAAATACCCTTGAAAACAGAATGTGTCAGGGCATGCTTTGGCATGTTTTATATACCGTTGGATGCGCCTCATATGATACCAATATTGTATAGGCTCCACGAAATACCCCCCAAGGAAATAACCCCCCAACGAGAAATTGAAATAATCTCTAATGTGTTTTCACACATTTTTAGGTGTCAATTTATTTGAAAAAAACAACCAAATTTTTTGGGAAGTATTTAATTTTTTTGTGCAAGTTATTTCGTTTTCCAACTGGGGTTTCCAAATGGGCCTTTTACAAGGAAATTTTTTCGCCTTTGTATTCATTTTTCCTTGGAGTTAATTTCATTTTGGTTTGGCTTTTATTTCATTCTTTGTTTTTGGATGTAATTTCTTTTTTTTCTGGGATTATTTCATTGGGTGATATTTCCTGGGAGTTATTTCCTTGGGGGATATTTCATGGAGCCATTGTATACACTATCCATAGTTAAAGAACAAAATTCTTTGAAAAACTAAAAAAAAATACCTTCTTGAGAAATGGTCCAGCTCACGGGATCGTAATGCTAGACATAAAATATTTTGGAAAATATTTTGGGAATCACCATAAAACCAACCAATTTTGAGGTATGAACTAAATAAACTTTTTTGGACCTAATCTTTTTTTAAGTCTAATTTAAATGGTTCCTTCAGTATATTTCTGGGTCCGTCTTTTTCAGCATGTAGAGGCGTTAAATCGCTCGATCACGGTGGCCAATTGACTTACCCATTGCGAGAAATAACACATTTACCAAATATTTCCTTCAATATGTCGATTGTTAGACGCGGTGTATGGGATATAGCGCCTTCCTGTTGCAAAAACTTATTTTCCAGCAACAAACCATTCAATTGGGGCACGAAATAATCGGCAATCATGACTCTATAGCGCTCACCGTTGGCGGTAATTTCCTCGCCGTTCTCATTTTTAAAGCAGTAAGAACCAAGTTTTTATGTATGTAACGGTGTCTCGTAAATCTCTCGTAGATTATTTTCACTCCAAAAGCGCGGTATTCAGTTTTATGAAATTGTCGTTGCCATAAGAAGTACGTGTATAAAAAATAATGAAAATCTCGCTTGGTTTTCATTTGTTTGGTACTCAGCTCTTTGCGAAAATTTCGAAGGCAAAATCAAGTACGGGGTTGTTAAACTAAACTTATTTGGTACGAAAACAAAGATTGGTAGGTTATAATATATGGTTTTGTGACCCAAATGTGGATTTGTTTGTGACAGTCAACAAAAACCTAAAAAGCAGATGATCATCAACTCTTGGAACCTATGCATGCAAACATATTCATGTTTCCTGCAATATGTCGCTGGGGCCGTTATTTTTCAGCGTGTAGTACAACATTCTCAAAATTATGGAGTTTGTTATTTAGTTTTAGTTTGATGAATCATTCAGTAACATCATTCCCAACAACCGCTGGCGAAAATATGGAGCTAGATCTGAAATATCCTTACAAGGTTTAATAAACCAAAACAAAACGAGACAACTACAATTAAAATAGTTCGTTCTATAAATAGAACTTTCAAAAATTCTGCATCAGTGCGTGTAAGTAGGAAAGCAATGTGTAAGTAGCGACAACAATCACTCTGCACACAATCAATAAATGTCTTCGGTTAGTGATTTGTGTAAATACATACCGCAGTGGCTTAACGGGCTAGACGCTGCTGAAGATGATGTTTCACAAACATCGAAACGATCGTCCAGCGAATGTGAGTTCGAATCCCACCCGAGGCATTTAAATTTTTTTCACTAACCGGAGAAAACATGATCCCTAACAGCCTTAAAGGAAATTACAACTCTAAACAAATGATGTGATTTTCGCATTTTAATAAAATTTTGGAATTAAGAAACATGATTTCTAGTTTTAAATGTGATTTTATGTTTCAATTAGTTCAAAATGACACTTTCAAACAATTTTTTATTCAAATTTTATATTTTTATATTATAATGATTTTATATTTCGAATAAGAATTATTTAAGAATTTCGCAATATTTTCTGATGTGTTAACATCTATTGGCACGGGTAGGGCTATCTATCAAAGTGAACGAACACATGCAAACAACAGACAGCGTTAGCATCACATACGTGGTTGTTGTAAAACAATACTCTGTCTGAAAATTATTATGATGGTATTGGTGTAGCGGCAGCGAAAAAACAAGCAGGTCGTCGTCGTCAAAGAGTACTGAATAGTATAGAGAACTTATGGAACGAATTGTGTGACTCAAAAGCACTGGCGACATCTTAAATCTACTAGTTAAACAGATATAGCAGTTACAGTTAACACCGTTGACCCTGGGTTGTTTTGATAATATGACGTCTTCATAATTTGGCATGTTTGGTAGAGGCCTTGAATGGTTATTTTTTCGAGATCAGCAAGGGTAATGCGGCATGTATCATTGGAAACTTTTGATCGGATATTTTGAAATCATTATTTATAAACGTTTTAATGAGATTCTCACATTTTTCAGTTATGAGACAACAATCTGACTTTCTCTTTCCAAAGATGGTTTTTTTTACCACATGGTGCACACACTTTTCTTCTATTCCTTTCGTGGTCACATTTGTGGCCCATTTTTTAATAAAATATCACTGGGATGATTTTTTATTTTTTTTTTTATTAATTTTTTGAATAAGTGATGATTTATCCGACCTTTCGTATTGTATTCAAACAATAAATTGTTCGAGCGTTTGGTCGTATTTTTAATTAATTTTATTCTTCGATATTTCGCTACCCTTTGGATAGCATCGTCAGGAAGATAAACACTATTATTAATTAGAAATAATATTTATTCGGCCTTTTCATTGGCACTTTTTTATTTTATTATACAAGCTCTAGACCATCTAAGATGTTTTGCAAGTGCATACTCCTGATTCCTGACACAAATAGTGTCATATCTAGCCACGGATCTTCATCAGCGGTTGTTTAACAATAACAATAATAATTGTCTTTTATACAACAACAAAAATCATTTCAAATGGAGACGGACGGTTCCCTGGAGATGGAAAGAAGTTGTTTGCAAATGTATTCTTGTGGGTTTTGCTTGCGATAGTTTTCGAACACTTGCATAGTGTAAAATTCTCAATTTAGCTGAGTTTTCGTTTGCGTTATGAGTTTTTCAAAAGCAGCATTCCAAATAACTGCTGATGAAGATCTGTGGCTAAATATGAAATAGCTGTAAGATTTGCCAGGAATCGTGAGGAGGCATTTGCAAAATATCTTATTTTTTAAAAACTATATCTCTGTTTATTAAGATGTTGTCTCTGTTGTCTTGAGTGTGTATATTAAAATAAAAAAGTATAAAATATCACTGAAATGCAACGAATGGATAATGCATATAAATAATCCAGTACAAATGAAATATGCAAACTCTTACCTGTTTCAGGAGGAAGGGTATAACGAAGTTTGCAGAAGTTGCCGGTTCCACCGGTTTTTGCCAAAAGTAAATGCCATTAACCAGTTTCTTGAAAAATTGATTTTTCGAACAAACTTAAAATGTGTTTTAAAACAGCCGGTTTTATGGAAACTAATAGTAATACAAACGACATTTACCATACAAGTTTTTATTTGCGGGAATAATATCAACTATTGTGGTAAATCATGTGACTAGGGATCAAAGGAAATATTTTTTGGACAATAAAAATTATTTTAAACTCTAAACTTTTTTCTTTGCGTGTAAGGCGCATTCTATATTTCAAATTGCCATTCGAAACTATTCACGGTGTGGCCGCTGCGATTTAAATAAAACGTTCCTGTTACTTCAACCTTTAAGTGGATTCCTATTTAGGCGAAGCAGAAAAGAAAATGACAGCAATAAGGAAAAAATTCTAGTCGCAAAATACGCAAAGCAAACTAATTGTGAATGAAATTTTTAACATGTGGTATTAATGGGTGTCCGAAAATTCACGAACGATTACCATATGTGCGGTAAAGTGTTGTTGTTAAAGAAACAAAGACAACGCGACACCTGACCAGTCAGGGTTTCTAAAAATAGAACTCTAAATTAAAGAAAAACACATTTTTATGGTTAATAAATAGTTTATTGTTAAGAAATAAAATTATGAAGGGATTTCAAACAAAATCATCTTCAGCGATCAGTTGAGCAACAAAATTGTTAGATTTGGGGTTTCAGAAAATAATAGAGTGTTTGCCGAAAACCAATTGCATCAACAACATGTCACTGTTTGGTGTAGAGTTTGGGTTGCGGCCGTCATCGAACGATGATTCTTCACAAATGCGATTGATGGGGCAATTATAGTTAATGGTGCTGTGTCGTGACATGATAGTCTAGTTTTATTGTTCCTAAATTGAATGATATGAATATGGGAGACATGTGGTTTTATTAACCGTTCCACATATCATACATTCTGGGAAACAATTCAATTACATTCAACTTTGCTTAAATTTGCCACAACCTGTTAGATCAAAGATTAATGTTTTTTGTTGGATAGTAATTCCCTCGATATATTGCGAGATTTCGGGGTTCATTCGATACATGTTGTTAGAGATGGCATCACATCCGCTGAGTATATAAGTCCTACATAGTCATCTTGAAACTAAGACTATATCCATTAGATGTTTCTATATAGTCAAAATTGTGAAATTTTTCCCGACCAAAAGAAAAAATTAAAAATTTTTTTTCAAAAATTTATCCATTTTAAATAATATTTTTTTGGAACGAAGTTCCTTATTGCAAATTGCGGAATGGGGGCGAAATGAAGAAAAATTAAACAACTTTTTTTAACACTAGTATGCTACAACCCTGTATTGGGTACTTTTGCTTTGGTTTGTGTCTAGACTAACAAATGTTGGGAAATTTCCTGCTTAATGGGAATGTATGTCTAATTTATGATTAATATGTTTTATGTCTAAAATTTTTGTAATTGTGTTTAATTATTATTATTTTTTTTTGTATTTTTTTATTTTAATTTGTCTTAAGTCTCTTGTCGTATATGAAACATTTTACCACTAGCACTGTAATTTATAAGACTTTGTCTTGTTGTGCTAGGTTACAATATTATAATAAATAAATAAAGTTTTCTAGTGGAGGCCGTAACCAATATATGTATACTATATATTGTAGTTTTTAACCTAATATAAAGCAAATTTAAAAAAGCCAAAGTGAAAGAAGTTTACAAAAAGAAAATTTTCTTAAATAAGTGAATTTTCTTAAAAAAGTAAAATTTCTCAAAAAAAAAACACAAATATCATATTCTTAAATAAAGTTCATTTTCTTAAAAAAACCTTTACTTAAAGAAGTACTCTTGCTTGAAAAAAGTAAATATTCTTACAAAACGTACCTTTTCTTAAAAGAGTAATTTTTTTAAAATAGGTACCTTTTGTTAAAAAAGTAAATTTTCTTACAACAAATTGCCTTTTCTTAAAAAACCTACAGTTTCTTTAAAGAATAATTTTTTTGTGAAACATAATAACTTTTCTTGAGATAAGTACCTACTCTGAAAAATGTACCTAATCTTTTAAAAAGGACCAATTCTAAACAACATTCCCATTTCTTAAAATAATACCTTCTCTTAAAAAAATCAATGAGTGTTCGATCTCACGGACGATGTGTTAACAAATTTTTTTACACGGTACCTGTTCGATTTCTATGAACACATTAGTAAATGTTAAATTGGAAAATAAAAAAAGTTTAGTTTTTGTGCTGAAAGCTCTTTTGCTATTGCACTATCTTTTTGCTTACATCTTTAGCTTTAACATTAGATATAATATTATTAAAATAAATATAAATAATTGTTTTGTTGTCATAAACAGAGCGACGACAAAAGGCATTGAATAGTATAGATAACTTATTGCACTCTTTTTCCGCTTTCATGTAGAGAGTCTGAGTAAAAAAGCAGAAACGAGTTTTAATAACTTTATAGAACATTTCAATATAAATGCACCATTTCGACAATGTTAGTACCTAAAACAATACAAAAAGCATAAATATTTCAAAAGGCATCAATGTTTCACATCAGAATTATGAATGGACCAAGTTATGACAAAAAGAGAGCAATATGTTTTGAATCATTCGCCAATGCTTTTGAGACATACAATTCGTTGCACGAGTTCTCTATACTATTCAACACTCTTTGGCGACGAAGACCTGCTCGTTTGTTCTCTGCCGCTACATCAATACCATCATATTTATTTTCAGGCGGAGACTATTGTTGTACAACAATGACGTATGCGATGCTAACGCTGTATGTTGTTTGCATGTGTTCACTTTGATAGATTGCCCTACCCGTGCCTATAGGTGTTAACACATCAAAAAAAACCTTTTCTTACAAAAATTCCTTTTCTTAAAAGTGCCTTCGCTTAAAAATAAAATAATACGTATACCTTATCTTTTCTTTTCTTTTCTGTTCTTGACATAAGTAGCCTACCTGAAAACAAGTACATTTCTTAAGTACAAAAAAGTGCCTGTTCTTAAGAAATGTACTTCTTTGCAAAAAAAAGTCAACTCTTATGACTTTTTCTACCAGAGAGTAGTTCTTCTTAAAAATAGTACCTTTTCGAAAAAAATCATTAGCCTTTAATAAAAGAAGTACCTCTCTTTAAAAAATGCCCCTTTCGGGAAAATATAAAACATATTCTTACAAAAAGGACCTAAAAATATACTTAAAGTAAGAACATTACAAAAAGTGTCTATTCTTAAAGAGCCATTTAAATTATCGAATTTTTCAACGGGCGCCTTAGGCGTGTTGGAGCCAATTAGAACACAATATTTATACAGCGAAAGGAAATTCGTTCCAAATGGGTCTCCCCTGACACCTCATGTGATTTTTTTGAACTATCAAGCTCAAGGTCTGATTTATTCTGATTTATTCTTATTTAGTTTATCTTTTTATTCGATATTTCGTCCCTCTTTGAGGAACATCTTAAGGAATTCTACATGAAAGATATGAAGGTATAGAAAATATTACAAGTACATGAATTTACCACAAAATGGTTTTCTCAGTTCTTCTTCCAGTTTGAAGGCCGAATACATTAAAACAAATTGGCCGCAGCTTTAGGACAAAATGCCTGTAAACTGGTGTAATCGCATAGAGAAGTTTAAAAAAAATTTCAAGTTGTATTTGGAACAATAAGGCAATACATATTTCTGAGGAGAAACTTGGAAGAGGCTTATTCGACAATTTTCGTAAAAAATGCAGAAAAAGTGAGTCATAAATTTTACGAGTACAATTCTTAAGTACTAAAGTAGACGCGGAAAATCTGTCTTTTTGTTTTGTTATTTGGATGCAAGTAAAGGGTTTTTCTACAAAGACGCTACAAAAGTAACTCTATTGGGACAGCAAACGCCGCCATATTTTTTCCCGCTCTTTTGACATTTCTCTTCAGTAAGGTTTGCCATTTCATCGTGGAAAGATATACGAGCCAACAACGAGTCGAAATTATTAAAATTTACTACCGAAATTTGGAGTCAGTGGCCTCCGCTACGTCCAATTTATGGTCTTCAGCGATGAGGCTCATTTCTGGCTGAATGGCTTCGTCAATAAGCAAAATATGAGTTATTGGTCAGACAGCAATCCACACGTAATCCATGACTCATCATTGCATCCCGAAAAAATTACGGTTTGGTGCGGTTTATGGGCCGGCGGCGTCATTGGGCCGTACTTTTTCGGTGATGATCAAGACCAACACATTACTGTGAATGCGAATCGCTACCGTTCAATGATAACCCCAAGTGGATAATATGGACTTGGAGGACATGTGGTTCCAACAGGACGGCGCCACAAGCCACACAGCGAATGCCACAATCAATTTATTGGAAACCAAGTTTGGTGAACGTGTTATCTCACGAAATGGCCCAGTCGATTGGCCGCCTCGGTTGTGCGATTTGACGCCGTTAGATTATTTCCTGTGGGGCTACGTCAAGTCTGTGGTCTATACCAACAAGCTAGCGACGATTGATGAACTTCGTACGAATATCGAACGTGAAATTGCAGCAGTATCGCTCGATTTATGCTTGAAAACCGTCGAAAATTGGGTTCAGCGTCTGGACTTCTGCAAGCGTGCCCGTAATGGCCATGCAAAAGAAATCGAGTTCCATACATAATGGCATCGAACGTACTTTCACAGGAATAAAGAATTTCATTGGTATCTAAAACCGGTTTTGTTTTATTTAAAAAAACTTTTGTAGCGCTCTTATTGAAAAATCCGTTATAACCTGCATGGTGCTTGTCGCAAATATATCATACTTGGGCCCAAACACATTGAGTTTGCTATTCAATATAACATGTTTAAGACACAATGATTAATAGGTTATAATATATGTTTTTGAGACCCGGACGTGTTTTTTTTTGTTGAAAACTGAAACGTGACAGATAACATAGAAACAAAAAAGCAGCTGATCTTGAATTCATGAGAACAATACTTGCAAATATGGACATGGTTCCTGCAATATGTTGCTGGGCTGATATTTTTCCGCGTGTATGTAAAGTATATGGTTCCTGCAATGTGTAGGTGGTGCCATTTTTTTCAGCGTGTGTAATTATTATACTACAAAGATAAACTAAACTTTAAGTAAAAATAAAAAAAAACATTTATTTAAATTTAAATACAATGCGATTTAATATTCTGATTTCACATTACATTGTTTTCGCATTACATATTAGGGGTACAAACAAACTCTGTAAACTTACACACATTTCACTTTTTGACATCTCAAGTTTACTATGTAGTACGAAACTATTTGGAGAATAGCACATTTCACTACGAGGAGGGACCCTTTTCCACCTCTTCTCTCCCTGTCCCTACTACACATATTTGGTTTTTGCTTAATTGTGTGTTTGTGGGATAATTCATTCAAACAAAATTCATTAGCATAAACGTAGATTCAATTAATAGGATTTTTAGATTTGAGAAACCTCAAAACTCTTAATAGATTTTAATCATGTTTACGAATACATATAGATTTTCATGTATCTGATTGCAATTCACAACAAATGACAACAATCATAGTAAAATAATGTGTAAAATGTTAGCGATATACAAGTAATTCCTCATAAATGGTTAACAATTTACAACGAAAGGTTAGAATGAGTCTGGCAATGAATTTGGGTAAAAGTAGTCTATTCCCACCAGAAAATCAATTGGGATAACGAGCTTTTGAATTATTCGGTGAATAGTTTTGGGATATTGAATGGTTAAATTTTGCAGATTTGCCACTTGGGCCATCTTTACGAGAGTACTGTAGGAGCCCACCAGCGTACAATGGCATATAAACGATTTCCAGTGGCCAGCATTCAATAACTTTTGATATAGTCAAAATATTTGACTTCTGTAAAAAACTGATTTCAGGCAAGGCTCCAAGTATTATTGCAATATATCAACTTTAAAAATCGCACAGGTGCTATATCTCAGAAAAATTTCCAGACTTGACTAAATATTGTTTTTTCGATTTCCAAGACAACAAAAAATTTTTGAACCGAAGTTCCTTATCGCACATTGCGGGATGAGGGCTAAATGAAAAAACTAAACAACTTTTGTTTTAACACTATTATGCTACATCGCACTATTATCAACTATATTGTTTACTATTGCTTTGGTTTGTGTCTAGACTAACTAGATGTTTCACATATGTTGGGAAATTTTTTGTTTAATGGGTAGTTTTCTGGGTGGAGCCTGTAACCAATATTTAGTATGTATAGTAGTTTTGAACCCAATAAAATATAAATTTAGAGAAGCCAAAGTGAAAGAAGTTTAAAAAGAATATTTCCTTAAATAAGTGGCTTTTTTGTTAAAAAAAAGAAAATTTTCTCAAAAAACAACCTATTCATATTCTTAAACAAAGTACATTCTCTGAAAAAATACGGGAGCAAATTTCTTTTAGCAGCAAAATTGGATATTTTTCCGTTTTTTTGCCAGGTAGAGCATTAAATGCGGTTTAAAAAAAAATTTTCGGAAGTCCATATTTTTCGAAATATAGGTCTCCAAATCTTGAATGTATAGTCGCTCATAACTCTGTCATTTATTATCCGATCCTGATGAAATAAATTTCATAAATCGTTAAATTTATATTCCATTTAGTCGCCCGGCCGTCTGGCCGGCCTCAGGCAGGTGGGTTCAAATTCCCTATGTACTTTAAGTCGACGTGTGACAAAATCAGAAATATCGCGTGAGTTTTTAGAAATAATTTTTTTATTTTGGTGTGTAAAAACTACAACAAAAAAGACAACAACGATAAAAGACAAGAACAATAAATTGGTTAAACCAAAAAAGTGAGGTTAAAAAATATTTTTTAAATAAGCCCTCAATGGGTTAAT
Source organism: Phaonia tiefii (assembly GCA_963931995.1). Classification (NCBI taxonomy): domain Eukaryota; kingdom Metazoa; phylum Arthropoda; class Insecta; order Diptera; family Muscidae; genus Phaonia; species Phaonia tiefii. The sequence goes on along the minus strand of OZ008368.1, from coordinate 259,351,059 downwards.
AAAAGGAAATATATTTATATACAGAGTCGTAGAGTCTCACAAGAGCTTCGTAATGATACATATTCCACGCATATCCGATGATAAATACCTGAGATATGACCGATTATGTACTCAAGTTTTAAAGGCCTATATCTCAAGAAGTTCGACCTAACTCGAATAAAATAACTTATTTTTCAACTCAGGGCAAAAGCCTTTAGCATTTAGAAATGTTGGTGCAGATCTGATTTTGCTGCTAAAATAGTTTTATGCCAAAATAGTAAAATAGTTTTTCTTTAAAGAGTAACTTTTTTGTGAAACAAAATAACTTGTCTTGAGATAAGTACCCACTCTTAAAAATTTAGCTATTCTTGAAAAAAGGACCAATTCTAAAAAAGTCCAATTTCTTAAACAAACTTTTTTTTCAAAAAAATACCTTCTCTGAAAACAAATTCTTTTTTTTGCGAAAATTTCTTAAAAGTAAATTTTCTTAAAAATAAAATAATTTCTATTCTTTCCTTTTCTTGAGATAAGTAGCGTTTCTAAAAATAAGTATATTTTCTTAAAAACAATAACCTTTTCCTAAACAGAGTACCACTTCTTTCAAAAGTACCTGTTCTTAAAAAAGTACTTCTTTGTAAAAAAATTCATACTCTTATGGCGTTTTCTTACAAAATACCTTTTCTTAAAAAAAAATTTCCTTTTAATGAGAGAGGCACCTCTCTTTAAAAAAGTTCCTTTTCGGGAAAATATAATATATGTTCTTACAAACGGACCTAAAAATATACTATTTAAAAATAAATATATTCTATAAAGAAAATTTATTAAAAAAGATTATCATTTTACAAAAAGTATCTATTCTTAAAGATCCATTTAAATTATCGTATTTTTCAACGGAACGGAACTTCGTTCCAACTGGGTTGGGTGTCCCCTGAAACCTTAAGTGATTTTTTAACATATTTTGACATACGATAATTGTTCATGATGAACACAAAATATTAAAATTTTGTTCTTATTACAGATACATATTCGCTTGCTAAGGATTTTGGAAATCGAAAAAATTTTGATCTCTTTTTTTTGAATTTCTTGAACTATATCTCATTCAGTTTTAGAAATATTGCAGTCAATTTTACTTTATTAGAAGAGATGGCTTGAATATGACAGCTAAGATTTGTTTATACCAAATACAGTTCGGTAGTACTAAATATTTGAAAAAATAAAGTTTTTTAATAAAATTTTGACTTTGGACCAACATAGCTCTTTGCATCAAAAGTCTTTAATAATACGTGCAACGCAGTTGGAAAGGCGATCTTCTCCCCAATTTCTCATGATAACTTTTGCTGCCACCCGATTCAACAAAAAGAAGATAGTTCTTCTTATAATTTAATGAAAAAAGTTTGAGTTTGGTGTGCCTAAACGTGATTAAATATTTCTTCCTCCACACCTTTAAAAAAATAAGTACGAAGCTAAAAAGCTGATAAAATTCTCTTTCTCATGTTGGGGTTTCTTACACTAATCGCAGTTCATTTGCAAGAGTTATGTCCCATAATTCACTTACAACACAACATTAGGATATAAATTGAATTACTGCCGTTGAATTGAATGCAGGTGGTACTGACGTTCATCAAAAAGGAAACGTTGGCATTAGTATAATGATTTTGTAACTGAATTATAATAAAATTCGCCCTAATAACAGCCGTGGACCTATTTTATGGTCATTGCTGTTAATTTTATTGGTATTCAGGTATATCCAAACGTTGGTCCAAAGTCAAAATAGTTATCAGAAAACGATATTTTTGAAATATTTAGTACAACCGAACTGTATTTGGCATAAACAAAACGTAGTAATGCTATTTTTAGTAAAGACATGTGAGTGCAATATCTCTAAAACTAAATGAAATACAGTTCAAGAAATTCGAAAAAAAACAAATTTTTCTATTTTCTAAATTCGAAATAAACGAATATCTGTAATGCAAAAAAAACTTTAATTGGTTGTACGAATTATGACAATTATGCGAAAATGTGTTAAAAAAAAAACAAAAAGAAAAAAAAATTTTATTGACTTGGAAATCGAAAAAAAACAAAAGTAGTCAACTTTAGATATTTTTCTGAAATATATCCCACTGTGAAATTTTCAATGCTGATATATCGCAATCTTGACTCCTTATCCACAATTGGGTTTTTGCGGAACTTAAAAATGTTTACTACACCATTTCCAATTGAAATTTGAAAAATATCAATTTAATTTTAAAAAATATCAATTCAAATTTAAAAATTATATTTGAAATTTGAAACACATCAATTGATATTTAAAAATTCTATTTGAAATTTTAAATACATCAATTGAAATTTAAAAAGCATCAATTGAAACTTGAAAGACATCAATTGAAATTTGAAAGACATCAATTGAAATTTAAAAATTATTAACCGATTTTATGTATCAGATTTTTAAATTTCAATTGTTGTCTTTTAAATTTCAATTGATGTGTTTCAAATTTCAATTGATGTATTTCAAATTTCAATTGATGTATTCCAAATTTCAATTGATGTGTTTCAAATTTCAATTGATGTATTTCAAATTTCAATGATATATTTTAAATTTCAATTGATGTATTTTAAATTTCAATTGATGTTTTTTAAATTTCAATTGATGTATTTCAAATTTCAATTGATGTTTTCTTTAATTTCAATTGATGTTTTTTAAATTTCAATTGATGTATTTAAAATTTCAAGTAATTAATGAATTGTTCTTTATTAAATAGAAAATATTACATTTGAAATATACTCTAATACTTATTGCACAAACTTGGCTTGGCCTTATATCTAAAGTATTACATATTTTATGGTATGGAAAAGGATAGTGATGAATAAATATTTAATAAGGCTGAAAGAAAACTATTAACAAAAACCTTTCAAATAGAATTTTTAAATTTCAATTGATTTTTTTCAAATTTCAATTGGAAATGGTGTAGATCAAAAGATATTGAATTTTGGCCGATGGAAATCGATTCTTAACCACTGTGCGGCGCACAATTGTAAATTATATATTCATGACCGATATTTGTTTTTAGTCTTTCAAAATTAAACATCAATCAATATAACAATAATTTCCATGAACATCAATCAATACACTATTGCATGCGTTTGAACCAATTTTCGAAGCAAGTTTGCTTCCCAATGATGTAGTTCCAAAACATGTGTTTTGAACGCATCAACCGCTTCTTCGGGCATCAAAAGAATGTTGCTCAGACAATGTGAAGTAAAAAGAAAGACGCGTGACCCATAAAATTAATGTTTTTCCTTGTCAAATTTGCTCCTGTTTGAACCGATGAATAAGAGCTAGATTTGTGGTGATAGAGAATCATTCTTCTTTGGGGGATTTGTTTTCTTTAATTCACCAAAAATTTCAGGCAAAGAAATTTTTGTGTACCATTCAGAATCTAGTGTCATATGTTGTTCTAACAGAAATGGTGCCACATGATCAGTATTGCCGAAGAAGCAGGGCACCATTTGCTTTGAATTGCTTCGTGCGTGAACAACTTTTGTTGGTTTTGGCACGTATTGGAAGACCTATACAGGCAATTACAGTTTTGTCGCAGGTTCATACGCATAGTTCCATGAGTCGTCACCTGTCATGATCCTAGAGACATCTTTTTTCCATCATTTCCTTGCACCAATCGCCACGAACCTTCTTTGTAAGCGATTGAAAAAATATGCGGTATCCACCGCGAACATTACGACCAAATGTTCATGTACACTCACATAATTAATTGCTTGAAAAAGCATTCGTAAATTTGGCTGTTGCCATTGAATTGCAGTTGCTACAACCAAATTGAGGTTCTCACGATTGAATTTAGTTCCCACAACTGAAATTCGATTGAAGCAACCTCTAATAGGTTGTGGTAACCCCTTATGCCATTGTATTAACCTCTAGTTAGGATGTGATGACATGTAATGTGGTTGAGACATTCGGTTAATTCGGTTATTCTTCTGTATTCTGGCACAAACACTGATCTTGGTGGACCTGTATGAAATGCGCCTAGAAGCGAACGTCGACTCCAATTCAAGCCATTGTGTACCAGTTATCACACTACTGTAGGATGGGGCATCATCGCCATATAAAGGATTAAGCTCATCAATGTACTCTTCTCTTGATCAGCCACGTCGAAAGTTGTGAAAAATATTCGCACGAAAATGTTCACGACATAATTCTATTTTTTGACCAAGATGCATTTTTCGAGTTGCTGGAAATCCCTGATTGCACCTGGAAACACTGAAAATTGCCAAGGCCAGAAATATAAATTGCATCACTCGTACATATTTAGGAAGTTGCGAATGATTCCCAATTTTATTGTAAATTTTGTTCGTCTAAAATTACACCTTCAGAAGACGTGATCAGTACAGTGAAAAATGCAGGGCTCCTATTTCGTGGGTAATCTTCCGCCCATTACTCCCAGGTTATGGGGAAAATAATGGGTACCTACCCACAAAAAAATCAATAGATTCCATTTACATTCCATGAAGAGATTGTGGAGAGCTTCTAAGATCCAGTGGGCTGCGACCTTCCTAGTTTTATAGCCACTGATTGGGACTTATCGTTTTACTTCGGTTCCGAACGGTATTTTTGAGAAGGGGCTTAGGTGACCACTAGGCAAGGTGACCACCGTCGACAGAAATTTAAGTTGGCCAGGGCAGAACTCACGATCTTGTGTACAAAATCCGCGCACACTACCACTGCACCACCGACGGCCACCGATGCGGTATTAAGGACAACCATTGGTTAAAGCCTCTTACGGAGGATACAAAATTTATTATTTTTTTTCGATTGGAAGCACCTTTTCCAATTTAGAGCAATTTTTTTTATTTTCGGGATTTTCTTTTTTGGAAAAAATTGTACCCTTAGAAACGCGGGAAAAGTGATAATTTTTTCGAGTGGACTCTCCGTTCCGAGATATAGACATAAGGGCGTTGTAGTGTTTTTATTATTTAGGTTTTAGCGATTTTAGGAAAAAAAAAATTATGCGGTTTAGGAGACATCCATTGGACCTACTGCCCGCGGAGGTAAAAAACCATTATTTTTGCGATTTAACGCCTCGTTTTCGCGTTATAGGAATTTTTTCTATTTTAGCGATTTTCTTAGTTTGGCGATTTTTTGACAAAAAAGTCTGCCAGACGAATGGGACCACGAGATGGTCCAATTTCCAAAAGATTGGCTATTTTTTCCATTGGATGCTCCGTTTCTGAGATATAAACATAAATATTTAGTTTTAGGGATTTAAAAAAAAGTAATGTCGTATTACAGACATCCATTTATTAACGCCTCCTGCCAGCGGAGGCAACAACATTATTATTGCGGTTGGACGCACCGTTTCAGAGTTATAGCCATTTTCGCATTTTAGCAATTTTGTTAGTTTGGCGATTTTTTAAAAAAAAATTCTGCCATACGACGTGGACCACTAGATGAAATCTCCTTAGAATCTCCAAAAAATTGTGTAATTTATTCGATTAGACGCTTCGTTTCTGAGATCTAGACATTAGGGCGTTTTAGAGATGTTTCATTTGAAAAAGATTTAGTTTTAGGGTTTTTTTTTATAAAAAAGTGATGTCATATTTTTTATTATTAATTTGTTATTTTACTGATTTTCTTATTTATTTTATTTTTAAAAAAAAAATTACCAATTTTTGAAAAACCCTTAGAAAGCCGCAAAACATTTGTTATTTTTTCGATTGGAAACTCTATTTCAGAGATATAGATATAAGGACATGAAAAAAAATCTGCCACAGGAGTTGGATCAGTAAATGTAAACCCCTTAGAATTTCCCAAAAGTTGTTTATCTTTTCTCTCCTAAAGATTGGTTGTTTCTTCGATTAGATGCTCCGGATCCGACACATACACATAAGGGCATCTTAGCGATTGTTTTTACTGATATTTATTTATTTTACTGATATTTATTTAAAGTGACGTCGTATTAAAGACATCCATTAGTTACAGTCTCCATCCTGCGGAGGCCAAAAAATCATTATTTTTTCGATTGAACGCACCGTTTCTGAGTTATAGGTATTTTATTAAATAAGCGATTTTCTTAGTTTGGCGCTCCGTTTCGGAGATATAGACATAAAGCCGTTCTAGCAATTCTGTATTTAAAAAAAAAATTAGTTTTAGTGATTTAAGAAAAAAGTGATGTCGTATTGAAGACATCCATAGGTTACAGCCACCTACCGACGTACGAGAAAGTCTGTATAATTTTTGCGATTGGACGCGCCGTTTCAGAGTTATGGGCATATTTTTTACTTGAGCGATTTTTCTGTCATATTATTGGACCACACTAATTGGACCACTAGAATTCCACAGGAACTAGTAATTTTTTCGATTGAACGCACCGTTTCCAAAGATATTGACATGAGGTCATTTTAGCGACTTTTTTATTAGAAAAATTTTAGTTTTAGCGATTTAAGAAAAACGTGATGCCGTATTGAAGACACCTATTGGCTACAGCCTCTTGCCCGCAGACGTAACATATATTTTATTTTTGCGATGTAAATCACTGTTTCCGAGTTATAGGCATTTCTTTATTTTCGCGCTTTTCTTATTTTGGGAATCTTTTGAAAAACATATTCTTCCATATGAATTGGACGGACCATTTTATGAAAAATCCTTAGAAATCTCAAAAATTGGTTATTTTTTCTATTGGATTTCGACTGTTGCCGAGATGTATAAACTTTTTCCAAATTTGTCATATTTTCGATCAAAAATAGGGATGGGTTACCCTGGGTAACAAATTGCCCATCCCCATGGTAAAGTATAAAGGCCCCCTACCCATTCCCCATTTGTAATGGACAATTCCCCCTAGCTGTGAGTAACTACCCATTATTTTCCCCAATACCCTCTGGGTAAAGGGTAAAAGCTCGTTATCCATTCCCAACGGCGATGTGTATAAATTACATATAGGGGGATAAATATGAACTATGCGAAAAAGTCAAATCTTTTACAAAGTGAGTACGTAGCTGGAATGATGAGAAACAATGTAATCCAAAATTTTTAGTTAGGTTTAAAAAATATGGACTAGAAATATAAAGTTCAACTCCGATTCATACACACTGGAAAAAACGGTCCCAGCAACATTTTGCAGGAAGTATGTACATTGCGTTTTATGAATTAAAGATCTGTTTCTTTGTTGTCTGTCACGTTTTTGTTTTCAGCAGTCTTCAACAAACAAAGCTACATTTGCGCCACAAAAATATATATATTATAACCTGTTAATCATTGTGTCTCAAACATGTAATATTGAATAGCGAGCACAATGTGTTTGGACACAAGTATACTATATTTGCGACAAGCTACAAACACGATATATTTGTATCCAAACAACAAACATAATACAGATTTTTCAACGTGTAAGTGGAATGCATTTCTGGCTATAGAAAAATACTTTCACGAGGTATAGAAAACTGAGTTCGATATTTTATCACCGCCTGCAAATAGTATTTTCATATTGTTTTGGTTTGGTATAGGCCGTAAACAAATTTCATTACTTTGCTGCAAAAAAACAATTCTTTAAAATTAAAATTTTTCTTACCCACGCTGGAAAAACGCATTTTTGAATATGTTTACAAATAACAATAATATGTTTTCAAACTACCATATAATAATAGTTGTGAATATAGTTATTATTAGAAGTACATATAATTATTATTATTATACATATGTTTGTCGTGGAATATTGTAATATTTTGTGTATATTCGATTGTGTTCTGCCTGAAAATAAAATATTTGCAATTTTGATTTTATAATAATAATAATTGGGGTTCTCTAATTTACACTTTCGCACTTACGTAATAAAGAAAATATCTATTCTACAACAACACTTACTACATTTTTTGATTCGCGTCTAACATAATATGTTAGAAATTGCAATTATACAAATGTTAACAAAATTACGACAAACATATATGTAATACAAGCAAAAATATGTTTGGGGCAGGCGCTTTTTCCCCTGTGTGCTTTAGGAATTGATGCTCTGGTATTTTTTTACTTTCTAGTAAATTCTCTATCTTCCACTGCCTGGACTAATGATTGGTTAAACATGAGAAAGTTATTCAAACTTCCTCAGTCACACTTTGATTTCCACATTAGGTTTTGTCATCTGAGTGGACCCACAGATGCTTTCCATTTTATGATTGAAATGACTTACATTCCGTCCTTTTCCCAACTCCTATCAAATTGAAAGCGTTTTTTTTTTGATTGGTCATTCAATTTTTTTGACTCTTTCACTTTCACAAATTGCACTTCGCTGAAAGGTTAATGGAAACCATTACAAACCTTTCACTTGGTTTCACTACAAATACTTTAATAATGTGTGGGTAGACTTCATGTAAATATTTATTTAACTAAAATAGTTTACAGCAAGAAAATTGCATTATCATTAAAATCGTGCAGTGTCTTCATAAATAACCATTTATTACAATATTTCAATCCACCAGTTCATATCCACATCCATATAAACTTTTATAGATATTCTTGTTTGTTCTGCCAACATCTGTATCTCTGCGATATTTATTCAGTTCTGCGTTTGTCTAGATCTTAAGTTGTTTCGTTGACTTTGTTTATGGTCTCTCATATTCCGACACATCGAAGGTGTCTGACACGTTTGAACATTTCGTTATTGTAAATGCATAAAATTATTCAGCACCATCATCATCACCACCACCAACTACCAACCACCAACCACCACCGCCAGAGCAACAAGTGTTGGTTGCCGCATACTTGAGTGCCCGGCAATTGGTAATTGCAGCCATAAACCTCTCACTCGTTCGCTAGACATCAACAGAAACAGCCACATTCCCAGCAACAACAGTCAATGGCAGCTAACGCTGACTCAGGTTGGCTCAAACGACTCAGCCACGTTAGTTAGTTTATTGTTTGTTTGCAGTTCCATGTCAAGTTCTACTCATAATGGTACAAATTGAATTCCATTGAATTGAATAGAATTGTTTGTTTCAGTTGGTAGTTTTCTTGGGGGAGTTTGTAATGGAAGTCATTAATAGTAGTCAAGTGATTTCTTCGGCATTGAATGCGGATTAAAGAAAATGTATTATTACAAATTTTAAATAATTAAGTTCTATTCAAATAATTATATATGCAAGTTTGACATAAATTAAACATTGAACATCAATTGAACCTTAAAACACGATGTAAACGATATTATAAGGTTAAATTAATGTATCTTAATCACACAACATCCGTTTTAGGACCTGAACCAACTAAGCACTATGGAAGATTCATTTATAGATACAAAATGAAAACAGGGACCAAAATTCGGTTGACCAAACCGGATTTTCATTGCTCGAATGTAGAGGGTGTCACAACTACATTCGAGGTTAACACAACAGCATTAGAGGTTGTCACATCAAAAATAAAGGTTGTCACAACTGAAGTAGAGGTTGTCACAACCGAAAAAGGGGTTGTAACAACAAAAGTTTGGGTTGCCACCACCGAATTTAGAGTTTACCATAACGCTTAAAATTTATATTAATGAAAAACGCATTTAAATTTGAATCTTTTTATTGATAATTTAATTTCCTGTTTTCCTATAAATATTCGCATATTAATTTAACACGGCTCTTCTTACCGTGTTTGCAGAAGCAGCTTTCATGGCTCACAACTATAGTGCTCAAAAAACCTAAATTTTCGAACATGCGGTTTACAGTTTAATTGAAAAATTGCTTTTTGGGACCCGGATGTCGTTTTCACAGTCTGGTTAAATTTCGGTTTTATTTTTTTAGTTTTGACAATATTTTTAACATTTTTCGTATACATATACGTAGAAACAAATCGAATTGAGTTCAATTGAATTGAATTGAATTAAATTACATTGAATTGACTTGAAATGAAATGAATTGAATGGAAATGGATTGAATTGAATTGAATTGAAATGAAATGAAATGAAATGAAATGAATTGAATTGAATTGAACAGAATTAAATTGTATTGAACTGAGTTGAAATGAAATGAGTTGAACTGAACTGAACTGAACTGAATTGAACTGAATTGAATTGAATTTAATTAAATTGAATTGGATAGAGTTGAATAGAATGGAACAGAAACTGAATTGAACTGAGTTTAAGTGTTGTGAAATGAATTGAATTTAACTGATTTAAACTGAATTGAACTAAATTGAACTGCATTAGATTGAATTGAATTTGATAGAGATAAATTGAGTTGAATTGAATCGAGTTGAATTGAATTGAATTGAACTGAACTGAACTGAACTGAACTGAACTGAACTGAAATGAATTGAATTGAATTGAATTGGAATGAATTGATTTGGTTTGAATTGAACTGAAGTGGATTGAATTGAACTGAATTGAATTGAAGTGAATTAAAATGAATTTAATTGAATTGAATTGAATGGAATGGAATGGAATGGAATGGAATGGAATGGAATTGAATTGAATTGAATTGAATTGGATTGAATTGGATTGGATTGAATTGAAGAGGATTGAATTGAACTGAAGTGGATTGAATTAAATTGAATTAAAATGACTTTAATTGAATTGAATTTAATTTAATTGAATTGGAATTGAACTCGATTGAATTGAATTGATTAGATTTGAATTGAATTGAATTGAAGTATATTGAATTGCATTCAATTTAACTGAACTGTATTGAATTGATTTGATTTGATGGGCATTGAATTGAATTGAATTGAATTGTATTGGATTGAATTGAATTGGAATAAATTGAATGGGATTGAATTGAACAATTGGATTGAATTAAAATGATTTTAATTGAATTGAATTTAATTTAATTGAATTGAATTAAATGGAATTGAACTCGATTAAATTGAATTGATTGGATTTGAATTGAATTGAATTGAAGTATATTGAATTGCATTGAATTTAACTGAACTGAATTGCCTCGAATTGAATTGACGTGAATCGAATTGAATTGATGTGAATCGAAAATTGAATAGAATTGAAAGAAGAAATTGAGTGGAATTGAAATTAAGTGAACTGTGTTGAATTTATATGAATTGAATTCAATTGTATTGAATTAAATTGAATTGAATTGGATTGAATTGAATGGATTTGAATTGAATAAAATTGAATTGAATTGAATTGAGTTGAATTGAATTAAACTGAATTGAGTGGAATTGAAATAAATTGAAGTGAATTGAATTGATGTGAATTGATTTCAATTGTATTGAATTAAATTGAATTGAATTGAATTGGATAGAATTGAATTGATTTGAATTGAATAAAATTGAATTGAGTTGAATTGAATTGAATTGATATGAATTGAATTGATATTCATTGAACTGAATTGAATTGAATTGAATTGATATGAATTAAATTGATATTTATTGAACTGAACTGAATTGAATTGATTTGAATTTAATTCAATTGTTTTGAATTAAATTGAATTGAATTGGATAAAATTTAATTGATTTGAATTGAATACAATTGAATTGAATTGATTTGAATTGAATTGAGTGGAATTGAAATTAACTGAACTGAACTGATTTGATTTGAATTGAGTTGTATTGAATTTAATTGATTTGAATTGAATAAAATTTAATTGAATGGAATTGATATGAATTGAATTGAGTGGAATTGAGATTCATTGAACTGAATTGAATTGATTTGAATTTAATTCAATTGTTTTGAATTAAATTGAATTGAATTGGATAAAACTGGATTGATTTGAATTGAATAAAATTGAATTGAATTGATTTGAATTGAATTGAGTGGAATTGAAATTATCTGAACTGAACTGAATTGATTTGAATTGAATTGAGTTGTATTGAATTATATTGAACTGAATTGAATTGGATAGGATAGAATTGATTTGAATTGAATAAAATTGAAATGAATTGAATTGAATTAAGTTGAACTGAATTGAGTTCAACTGAAATCAGTTGAATTGAGTCGATTTGAATTGAATTGAATTGAGTTAACACTTTTGGAAAAAATATGAAAAAACGCAACATAAATAATTTTGAAAAATATTTTGCAAATTTAGTTTAAATTATACGATTATAAGTATATATAGAATGTTCCTAATTTGTTATATGTTATGGACCAATGCACGGTCAATTAAATCCAATTATCTTTTTCCAAATAGTCAAAAAAAAAAACTTTGAGATTTTTAATCCCACACAAATCTCCTACCAAAATTTGGCTTTTTACAAATTACGCTCTCCTGACCTTAATTATGCGTAGAATCGATCTCTTTTTCTGGCGTGTATTTTAGAAGATTTCAATCTACAATAAAAATAAAAAAAATATGTAAAAAACCCCCAGCGAAATTTTTGTCCAACATCAAAAGTGAAAAATTTGTTCAATTTCAGAGAATGCTGACGGTAGGGTGTATTTCCCAATGTATATTTCCCAAAGCCTTGGCTTTCAGGAAATTGTAAAGACTTGTCCTATTTTCTTAAGAAAAACTAACGAATATAATGAATGAATCCATTGTAAATTAACGGAAATTTATTGTGTGCTTAAAGGTTAAAAAAAATTAAAATTTTGAGAAGTCGGCATTTCCAAACGGCTTGAAATAACTTAAATAATTTTACTGGGTGTTCATTAGAAAAGTGTTCCCAATTTAGCGGTGTTTTCAGCAATATTGTTTTCGCCCAAATATGGCTGAGTTATTAACAAAAGTCAGTGTAAAAATTATCAACTTAAAAATATTATAGCGAATACCTTAATAACGGCAAAAGATATTCCACAATATTCAGCGCATTTTATGTTTATCTTGCATAGAAGATTCTCAAAAGTAAAATATTTTTGTAATCAGCCAATTAGTGTAGAAGTATCAGGCTTTGAAATGTGCAACAGCACCAAAGTGGCCAACTTTGACACCCTGTACCACCTGGTATATCTACACAGTGTAACTTTGAATGCAACATTCTAAAAGCCTTGCTCCTTCTGTACAAATATCTGGTACATTTTAAAATGATCAGAACAATACATTAAAAGTTGTGATATTTTAACCGTGGTTTTTAGAAAATAAAAGGTGGACAAGAGCGGATATTGAATTCATGTTTTCATTTAGAAGAGTCTCGCGTGCTAACCATTGCACAACCGACAGCGAAGCTGCAAAATTCTTTTATACATTGCAACAATGCATATTTAGTTGTGGTAGTAACGCAATGGTGAACCATCAAAAAAAAATCAATGAGTGTCAACGGGCGATGCGTTAACACCTTTATGTTACATAGTACCTCTTCGATTTCTATGAACTCATTAGTATATGTTACATTGGAAAATAAAAAAGGAATAGTTTTTGTGCATGAAGTCTCTTTTGCTATTGCACTTTCTTTTTTCTTACATCTGCTTTAATATTAGATGTTATATTGTTAAAATAAATAAAGCAATATTTAGCTCACTGAAATAATTGTTTTTGTTTTGTCATAAACAGAGCGACAACAAAAAGTATTGAATAGTATAGAGAACTTATTTCACTCTTTTTCTGCTCTCATGTAGAGAGTCTGAGTAAAAGAGGATAAACGACTCTTATTCTCTTTTTAGAATATTTCAATATAAATGCACCATTTCTTTCGACAATGTTATTACATAAAACAATACAAAAAGCATAAATGTTTCAAAAGGCATCAATGTTTCACATTAAAATTATGAATGGACCCAGTTATGACAAAAAGAGCGTAATACGTTTTGAATCATTCGTCAGATGTCGCCAGTGCTTTTGAGTAATGCAATTCGTTCCATGAGTTTTCTATGCTATTCAATACGACCTGCTTGTTTGTTCGTTGCCGCTACATCAATACCAGCATACTTATTTTCAGCCAGAGACTATTGTTGTACAACAACCACGTACGTGATGCTAACGCTGTGTGTTGTTTGCATGTGTTCACTTTGATAGATTGCCCTACCCGTGCCTATAGACGTTAACACATTAAAAAAGATATTGCTTCGTTGTAGTGACGACAATGTATGATTGCAACACTGTAAACACACTAACAAACATGTGAACAGTGGAACAAATGACCATTAACATTGTTTTGTTTTATTAGAAAGTATTTAAGTCATTTCACAAAATACAGTGTGTAGTAAAACAAGTATTTCTAAACTTAAAATAATTTAAACACAGACAAGTATTAAAAGGACAATGAATTGTATATTCATCTAAATGCTCCTCCTATTTTTAGTTAAAGTAATAAAAGTTTTTGTTTTTGTTTTTCAAGATAAATTTAGAAATAAACTTATACTAATATAATAAAATATCACAATTTCTTGGGTGCAACCCATGGCACCTGAATTTTATGTATAAATTATCTACGAATTATATGGTTTACATCACAGTGTAGTATTCGCCGTGGTTCCACTGGGGTAGCTACTGAATCATTAATTCAATTTGATGTTTATACATTTGTCGCCATAATTTGGCAAAGAATTTATTAGTTTTTAATGGCAGGCAAACATCTAGAATATAAAAAAAATATATTTGAGACATTTTGTCTAGACATGTTATACATAATTTTTTATGAATATATACATAAGTGGACGGGCATTGATAAATCGGTTTAAAACTTTACCAGCAGCTGCTATCTGTAGAATTTTTATGGCATTTCAGAAATTGTGGTAGGGTGTATCAAGAAATCTTTTTTGTTTGTTCTTGTTTTAACGCGTCAGTAACGATTTTTTCGAGATTATACATCAATAACATTTTCTCATTCAAAAATATTGTCTTTGAAATCTCGTAAAACTAAGAATCCTTAAATAACACCCCGATATTATATTTACTTATTTCTGCCCCTTTAGACTTTAATTACTAAATAAACCGCGATCTCAGGGACTCCAAATGGCTCGATCTTTTGCCATTTCGCTGCAGTTTGTAATGCCAACACTCTTCATCGTACCATCGTTTGTCTGCAGCCACTTGGGGGTAAATGTATTTTCTCTGCGCTGCAGAATCATCGGGAGGGTTATGTTGTGCGGTGATAACTGAGTGACCTTAAATACAGTATATAGTAAGCTCTGGCTGCCTCTAGCAATTTCGGATTTGCGCTGTCCAGTATTCTCTGTGTCTGGTTTCGTATGATTTTCAATCTACTTATACTATTATACTTCCATTATACTCGAAGAGGCCTCCCATCGATTACACTATGCAACAAAATTGTGGCATTGTGCTTTGGAGGTGGACGGTTCCCAGGCCAAATCATCACACTAGGTGAGAATAGTCACCACAAAAATGTAAACCACCGTGTAGCTACACTTTCTTTTATGGGCGTGACAAGTTTGAATTTTCTTACCCGATACTGTCCGAGATAAATTTAAAAATCGTGTATAAATATTGAATTGAGAGAATTCTTGTGATAACATGTCTTCAGTGAAATATGACAAGGATTATTTTCGTAGAATAGTCGAATGTTCTATTTCAAGACTTCGCTGGAAAGACCAGGTGGAATATTGCCTGCGAGAGCTTAGTGCTACCAACTGGAGGAGAACATGCTGAAGATTGAGCCGGATGAAGAAACATGTCATGCTCATTTTGTAAGGCCCTTGACCCCTGTTGGTTGTTTGAGGCCACCTAAGTTAATAAGTAAAAGATTTATTTAAATACTTTGGTGGCCTAAAATAACCACATACATATGTACATGATAGCACATGCCTAGTTTTATATGTGCACACTAAAACAAATATGTTAGTAAACATATCATAAAGTGCTGCTGAAATGGGGAAGCAAAAATGTCTGGTATTTCAAAGATATATTGACATTGTTATATATACCATCAACACTGCAAACAGTTTGTTGATAATTCAGTTCATTACCTGTGATAGTTACGTTCTTTTGCATTTTAGCTAACGATATACAAATCTAGCTCATGCAAGCCAAGCGTGGATTAATTACTTTAGTTTTTTTTATTATACTAATTTCACAAATGTTCCGCCGTTCCGATTTTCTCGGTAAAGACTCGGACAGACAAAGGGCTTCACATCGCTCGTTTCTCACTTTGGTAGTCCATTCACTTTTATCAGGAGTCTTCAATACTCGAAATCATTATTTCTGTCAATGACATGGGACGCTTCATAAAGTTGAGTATAACTCCGATCCGAAATGGAATCGGGATATAGTTGGGTTGGGAATGTTATTGCCTCCCATGGCGTTATTTTCGGATATACAGGCATCCATCCACTTTTATCAGGATTGTCCAATATTGAGACTCAAAATCATTATTTCTGTCAAGGACATGGGTCGCTTCCTAAAGTTGATTATATCTCCGATCTGAAAAGGAATCAGCATATATTTGGGATAGGGATGTTATGTGCTCCCATGGAGCTTATTTTAAATATACAGGTAGCCCATTCACTTTTATCAGCAGTGTCCAATATTGGCACTCGAAATCATTATTTCAGTCAATGACACGGGTCGCTTCATAAAGTTGACTATTACTCCGATCTGAAAAGGAATGAGCACATATTTGGGATGGGGATGTTCTGTGCTCCCATGGAGCTTATTTTAAATAGACAGGTAGCCCATTCACTTTTGTCAGAAGTGTCCAAATATTAGCACTCGAAAGCATTATTTCTGTCAATGACACGTGTCGCTTCCTAAAGTTGACTATATCTCCGATCTGAAAAGGAATCACCATATATTTTGGATGTGGATGTTATGTGGTCCCATGGGGCTAATTTCAGATATACAACTAGTCCATTCACTTTTATCAGGAGTCTCCAATATTGACACTCGACATCATTATTTCTGTCAATGACATGGGTCGCTTTCTAAAGTTGACTATATCTCCGATCTGAAATAGAATCAGCATATATTTGGGATGTGAATGTTATTGCCTCCCATGGCGTTATTTTCGGAGATACAGGCAGTTCATTCACTTTTATCAGTAGTACCCAATATTAGCACTGGAAATAATTATTTCCATCACTGACATGGGCCACTTCATAGATTGGGCTATATATCCGATCTGAAATGGAATCAGGATATATATGTATAGGCTGCGTTGTGCTTCTACGGTATTAGACGGTTGGACATTAGAAGTTCATTTACCTTTGTCATGGCGACCTAGGTTAGATAAAAAAGACCTGGGTCAGTTTTTTATAAGAAGAGAACAAATTTGTTTCTATATTAAGCTAATTATATGCTGTATACATCATAAATGGTTTCAAAAACGGTTATTGGCTGTTTTTTTCTGTACAAAACTTCTTTTTTGCGCAAAAAATCAGATATCAGAAATTTTGCATAAGTGGTTTGTGTCTTCGAAAAATAAATTTATCGGAAAAATTTATCTTCACACACTTTAATTTATCAAAACTTTAAATATTTTTCAAGTGCAATAAGAGCACAAATAACTAAAACCCCTTATCTTTATTACAATTACGAGTAAAAAAATAAATTTTAATCCTTTGTTAATTACATTGAATTGTGTTCATTGTTTTTTTTTTGCTAGTTATTCACATTGGTGCCATATTTTCGTAACTGGTTGTGCTATCTGCTCTGGCAATATGTTGATTTTTTTTTTAATTTTGAAAGCCACACAAATAGTTTTTTCCTAAAACCTGCCTGACTTTATACATGTGCAAAATAGGGTGTACTGAAAGTCGCGATTTTTGGAATTTCAATCGTGGGAGGGGTTTTCAAAAGATGTGTATTCAAGAGCTGAATACGGGAACGTCAATATTTTTTATACGAGAGATTCGTTTCCTAGTGAATTTTGGTAAAAAAATTTAATTTTTCTGGTCAATATGTGTCTCTTACAACGTCTCATGACGAGTAGAAAGAGAAAGATATATTTATATACAGGGTGGTGCAGTCACGACTGGAAAAATTTCACCAGCGTATTCCTTAGATAATTTCATGAATAATTTCATGTCCATCTACGACCATCCCCGAAAATGCAAGGGGCGAAATGGCAGCGGTGTGAAAATTTTCGGATTGGTGGTCGGAGGGTACTATGGTAAAATTGCTAAGTTCTGAACCTGTGGTCGGATTTTTTTTTTATTTTGGGCTTGTTGGAAAGGCCTTTAAGAGAAAACAGTGAAATCGCTGATATACGGATCTTTGAAAAAAAAAATTTGGAAAAAATACATAAGAACGTGCACATAACCTCAATTTTCTCATCTAGATGGCAGATAACTTGTGGTTTTTCTCTTACAAAATAGCCGTACCTCTTACCTTTCCAAAATTACCTAACCAAGCCCAGAGGTCGTACCGTTCCAAAGTTATGACTAAATAAATAAATAAATGGTTTCCCATTACATCCCATGAAGGGACCGGGGAGAACTTCTCACAATCACTGAGCTGTGCGCTTTCCAGTTTTCACTCACTGATTGGGACCTACAGTTTTACACCGATTCCGAACGGTATTTTGAGAAGCTTTTTCATGGCTATATACTCGATAGTGTCGCCGTCACTAAGCGAGGTGACCGTCGTCGAAAGAAATTTTAAGGTGGTTGGGAGCAGGGATCGAACCCAGGATCTCCTGTACAACAGGCGCGCACACTACCCATTGCACCACCGACGGTCACAAAGTTATGACTATTTGACTAAAATGCAAAAAAATCTTACTTCCACGCATTGAGGAAGCTGCGGTCAAAGTTCGTGAAAAGATGACCGAATTAAACATGTCCGTTGTGGTTCGCAAATGGCTGCAATTGTGGTTAGTAGAAAAAAGGAACCACATTGAAAACTTCCTTCAATATCAAATGTTTTTTTCCTTTGTGTTTGATTCTTCAGGGAAAAATTTCAATAAAATAAAATCTTAAACGTGTTAATTTACAAAACCAAATAAATGTTTGCTGTTATTTCGCTTCCAAAAAAAAAAATAAAACTTTTTGTATTTCAGTCAAATAGTCATAACTTTGGGACGGTAAGACCTATGGGCTTCGTTTAGAAGGAAAAAAATATAAGTTATCTGTCATCTGTATGAGAAAATTGAGGATAATTGGACCTTATGTCATTTCTGTCTCCGTATCTCGTCGATTTCACTTGTTTTTATTTTTTTTAATGATTCTGAAAACCAAAAAAATCCGAACACTGGTTCAGAACTTAGCCGTTTTACCCTAGTACACTCCGACCACCAATCCTAAAATTTTCAAACCTCTGCCATTTCGCCCCCTTGCATTTGCGGGGATGGTCGTAGATGGACATATTTTCATGAAATGCGCCAAAGAATACGCTGGTGAAATTTGTCCAGTCGTGACTGAACCATCCTGTATAGTATATAAGATATATGAAGAGTCGCAGAAGAAAATGTGACTTTTTCCATTGTTTAACAAAATGTTTTTTGATGTCTGTTCAAGCAGTTAGTTAAGTTCTATTGGGAAAAATCTTATTTGGATAATTTTTCTTATCCTCTCATAGACTAGAGATTATAACTAGAGATGGGAAAATGACAGAATTTTATCGTATAATCGGATGAAAAAAATAATCGTGGATGCCCCAAAATTTTGAAATTATCGAGGAGGCACGTTTTGTTCTGCGACACCTCATATTATGGAAGTTGGTTTTTACTTATTCGTACCCAGCACACAAACGTTTAGAATTCGGTCTGAAATCTATCCAAAAATCGATAAAATTTCGGTTTCGAATTTTGACCTTCTGATCTTCTTAATAAATTCTGATAATGCTACACGAATGCTATTTTTTCAGAACACTGAAGTATTTTGGTTGCCGCAACTTCGCTCCAGTACATTTCTTGAAAAAAAAGCAAATGTCTTGAATGGCCATTCCATTTGAAAGACAAACCCGTTTTACCTGCATTGAAAATTCCAAACACAACAAACCTTAAGGGTCTTATCCGATAACTCTGAGTGAGTCTACGAGTATTCAACGTAGACGCACACGCACTCTCCAGTGTTAAAAGATGTTATCACATAAACCCACTCTGCGTTCGCATTGCACTCTTTTGTACCACCGTTGCACAATCGTCTGTCGTTGGATCAAAACGTACTTTTTAGCGATAACACATGTTAAAATGACCACATTTGTAACCAAAACAGACACACAATTTTATGTACATTTATTTAATAATTTATTCATTTTTATAATCATCACTTTTTTTTGTCATACATTAAAATTTCCAGTTTTAAATTATGACACTTCACGTGACGATTTAATCACGGCTGCGTTATATGTGATACAGTGATTCAAGCGGAAGTGGGTCTTCGTAATGCAGGTGACCTCTCCAGGGTTTTATGTGTTATAAAATTTGAAAATTAATGGAAAGTGATGCGATTGGTCTTCAGCGAAAGACCCTAAACTATAGTTCAGTTGGAAATCAAACAAATTCGCTGTAAAGACGGCATTTAACATTAGTGACGTAGCTCTACACCGCTACGAATTTAAATTTAAAAAATGCCAATTTAGTTTTGTAATATATCAATTTAAATTTGAAAATTATATTTGAATTTTGAAATAGATCAATTGAAATTTAAAAATTATATTTGAAATTTGAAATTTATCAATTGAAACTTAAAAATATCAACTGAAAAACTGTATAGGTATTTCAGATCTAGCCACAGATCTTCATCAGCGGTTGTTTGGAATAATGCTATTGAAAAATTCATCAAACTAAATGCAACCGAAATATCATTTGAATTGAGAATTCACTATAATGCAAGTGTTCGAAAAATATCGCAAGCAAAACACACAAGAAAACATTTGCAGAAACTTCTTTCCATCTCCAGAGAACCATCGGCCCTCATTAGACATGTTTTTTGTTGTTGCCTAAAAGACAACACAATTTTTTTACATACAATAACAATTGCATGCAGTTTCGTCGTGCTCCACGTTATTCAAATTCATCAGGGATGATTTTTGTTTATTCGGCCTTTTTATTGGTACTTTATAATATTATTGTTCAAGCTCGAGGCCATTCTATATCTCTATTACTAGAGATATAGTTTTGTTTAAAAAAGGAGTTTTTCAAATGTTTCCCTATGATTCCTGGCAAACCGTATAGCTATTTCAGATCTAGCCACAGATCTTCATCTGCGGTTGTTTGGAATAATGCTATTGAAAAATTCATCATTTCTGCAATCATTTGCAAAACTACTTTTAAAAAAAAAACTATATCTCTAGTAATAGAGATATAGAATGGCCTCGAGCTTGAACAATAATATTAAACGATATCAACTGAAATTTTATCATATCAACGACAATTTAAAAAATTTCAATTTAATTTTCTTTCAATTCTATGAAAAAGTACTTTTATAACAAAATGTACATTTTCATAGAATGTATTATTATAAAAATAATGTGAAATTGATTACAATGGTGGATGGTTGGGAATATAGCTATTTCAATGCCCATCAAGGCACATCGTCAGCTCCCTTTTCCACAAGTATTTAGGTATATCATCAAACATTATAGGGATAAACAAAACTCGACTTAGCGAGAATTGTCTCAACACTCCTACTTGTGTGAAACATCCACAATAAATACTTTGCTATAACCATCAATGTTCACAACATTTCTTTCCTTTGCATGCTTTCATCGAGAAAAAAACAACGATTGCCATGAGATTGGCGTACAGGATGGCGTCAGCGTATTCTTGCATTTTAGTTTGAATATTCGATCCTTTTATTATTCGATCCTTATGGTCGTCGGTGGTGCAGTGGTAGTGTGCGCGGCTTTTGTGCATTAGGACGTGGGTTCGATCCCTACTCTGACCACCTTAAATTTCTTTCGACGGCGGCCACCTCGCTTAGTGACGGCAACACTATCGAGTATTTAGCCCTGAAAAAGCTTCTCAAAAACCGTAGGGAACCGGTGTAAAACTGTAGGTCCCAATCACTGAGTTTAAATCTAGAACGCGCACAGCTCACTGGTTGTGAGAAGCTCTCCCCTATCCCTTCATGGGATGTAACGGGAAACCATTTATTTATTTATTTATTCGATCCTTAAGATGTTATTTTTTTTAATAATACAGTGCAACACGAAAAAATATGACCATACGTGACAAAATACCAAAAAAAGACCCGTGTCTCCCAGTTTTGCCCAAAGTCATGGACGTTTTTTATGGGCCCCAAAGGTTTGGGGCCTTGGTGTCATTTTTGCAAAAAAGTGATCATTTTGTCAGGCTCATATCTTGCAATTCGTTCGAAATTTTCATTTACTCTCTGAGGGAATGTTGTACATTCCTAGGAAGTTCATATGTTCCAGAAAGTTGTTTATTGAGATCTTAGGTACATTCTTGTAGTTGATTGTTTCCTTGAATTTTGAACAATTTGCTATCGTGGACCTAAACAGGAAAAAAAAGCTTAAAAAAATCTAGTTTCTTAAAGTTTTTTGCGATTTTGACCTTGAAGATGAAGTTTTTTTGATTTTATATGTTCACAATTTTTGTTCTCTATGACAAGTGCTTCAACTTTTCCTCAGAGACTAAATCAAAATTCTGAACTATTTGCAAGATCTGACCCTGACAAAAAAATTGTATGAAAATTTACTTTTTGTTATAAAAGTACTTTTTCATAGCAATAGTTCTTGAATGGAAAAATTATTAAAGAAAATTACATCTTAAAGATCGAGTAATAAAACTAAAATGGAATGCCAATTTAATTTTGAAAAATATCAATTGAAATTTGAAAATTATAGTTGAAATTTGAAATAGATCAATTGAAATTTAAAACGTATATTTGAAATTTTAAATACATTAATTGAACTTAAAAAACATCAATTGAAATTTAAAGGACATCACTTGAAATTTGAAAGATATCAATTGAAATCTAAAACATCAATTGAAATTTAGAACTCATAAATTGTAATTTAAAACACAGTAATTGAAATTTTGATACACATCAACTGAAATTTTAAAACATCAACTGAAATTTAAAACATTAAATACATTAATTGAACTTAAAAAACATCAATTGAAATTTAAAATTCGTCACTTGAAATTTAAAAGTTATTAAATTAAATTTAGTTATTAAAATTATTAAAGTATTAAATTATTACATTTTTAAATTTCAAGTGGTGTCTTTCAAATTGCAATTGATATGTTTTAAATTTCAATTGATGTACATATTTTAAATTTCAATTGATGTGTTTTAAAATTCAATTGCCGTATTTTAAATTGCAGTTGGTGTCTTTCAAATTTCAATGGATGTATTTTAAATTTAAATTGATGTATTTTAAATTTCAATTGATGTACTTCAAATTTCAAATAGAATTTTTAAATTTCAATTGATGTTTTTTAAATTTTAATTGATGTGATTTAAATTTCAATTGCTGTATTTCAAATTTGAATTGATATCTTTTAAATTTCGATTGATAAATTTAAAATTTCAATTGATGTATTTCAAATTTCAATATATGTATTTCAAATTTCAATTGATGTCTTTTAATTTTAAATTGATGTATTTCAAATTTCAAATAGAATTTTTAAATTTCAATTAATTTTTTCATATATCAATTGGAAACAGTGTAGCTCTACGGAAAATCATTACAGGGAGAACTTCGTTATAGAGCAATTCGTTACAGAGAGATCAGATTGTATGATAATATCTTCTTTTGCTATAAGGAGAACTTCGTTATAAATAAGTTAGCTATAGAGAAGTAGGACGGTATTGTTCCTCACATTTCTGATCTATTTTACAGAAAAAAATTTAGAGTTAAAAAAGTATTATTTATTGAATATTCGTGTCATTTACAATAATAACAATAATACACTTACAATAATTACAATAATACAATATTACAATAATAAAAGGTTTTTACAGAAGTTGGGATTTCCGGCATATATTAAATTATATTTCTGCATCAGGGATGATTTCTTTTCTGTTAGAATTTCTCTATTACGAGAATTTCAGTATAGAGTGAAAAATGCTACACGCTGCCAAAATGTTTAAAATTCTGTTTCCATCATACGCGCATCAGGACACGCCGTTTGAAGCTCGGTTCGTATTAGGACACTCTCAAGCCGCTCATGAGACAAAATCTAGCACGTGAACCTGGCGGCTCATGAATCTGGCCGTCCATGACGCACGTGCTTGCTCGTAAATTTAACCTTAAATCAGTCGGCTCGCGGATCTTCAGCAAAACTTGAATCTGGTCGCTCTCGGCTCGCGAGCTTCAACTGCAACTTTGGCTCGCGGCTCGCAAGCCAGATTTCGACTCGGCCAGATTTCAGTTCAAAGCAAAAGGATTGAAAATTTACAAACACACAAAATAAATCGGCAAATCGACTTTTTCAATAAAACTCAGATTTTTTTTTGCAAAAAAAATTTATTTTTCACCATAATCTCCTTTTAGCTCAATACATTTAGTCCAACGTTTCTCCAACGTTTCTCCAATTTTTTATCCCTTTCAAAAACTATGATTTTTCGAGGTCCACAAAATAGGCATTTGTTTGATCAATAATTTCATCGTTGGAGCTAAATCTCTTTCCACCGAGCAATTTCTTTAGGTTTGGAAATAGGAAATAGTCACTGGGGGCTAAATCCGGAGAATATGGTGGGTGAGGTACCAATTCGTAGCCCAATTAAACAACTCCAAATAATCCTCTGAAGTTGTCACACGATTATATTTCTGGTCAATTGAGAGCAAACGCGGCACCCATCTTGCAGACAGCCTTCTTAAACGCAACTGATCATTTAAAATCGAAACCACACTGGCATATGAAATGTCTATGGCATCAACAATCTCACGCACTTTTACTCTCCGATCGGACAACACAATATCGTGGATTTTTTCGACATTTTCGGGTGTATTGACCTCAATTGGCTGTCCAGAACGTTGAGCGTCATTTGTACTTGTGCGACCACAACGAAAGTCAGTAAACCACCTTTGTACCATTGAAATCGATGGTGCGGATCCCCATAGTATTTATTAAGCTTTTCCTTGGTTTGATTGACGGTTGTTTCCCGCAAAATAGTCTCGAAATTCACGCTTTTACATTTTTAAAAAAATGAACGCGGTTGTACGTTTTGAACAACTGTTAATCACAAAGTAAATGACGGAACTTGCTCAAAATGCAACAGTCGTCTACTAACAGATGGTACTTGATGGGAGCAGTGTTGCATTTCAAATAACTTCGAGGGAAGTTCGAAAATACACAGACTTATTGATCCGCCCTTGTATCCCCAATGTATAAAATTTAGTCAAAGTTAATAGTGGTATTCATGTAAATGCGCAAAACTCGAAAACCTCGAGAACGACAAAACAAACTAAAAATTTTCTCATACGAAACGACTTGACCAAAAGTCCGTCGTTTCGTTTTTGATGTTTGCTCACCAAATTTACTCGAAACTTTTCTAGATTTGTAAAAGGCGTTTTGACCAAACCTCGTTAGTCGAATTCAGAAATTTGGTTATTTTCGAAATCAAACGCACCGTTTACTTTGTTCATATCCCACAATATCCAAAAATCTCTAAAACCGGTAAAAACGCTCATAATATTCAATCTTTTTAGTTTGAACTGGCTCAGATCTGGTTTGCAAGGCTTCCAGCAATTTAAAATTTGCGAGGCCGTCGCTTGACATATTCAATTTCGTTTTGCGGATCGAGAACCGCGATCGTTGCCGCGATAACAAATGGGAACTCTGGTTTGAACCCGATATTGACCACAAATAAAAGCAAGTGTTTCCCGTTAAATACCCTAGCAGTGGGAACTTCAACCGCCGTAGGGGCTTAAAGGACTTTCGCAAAAACAAAAACAGTTTAAAATTCCCATAATCAGATTTCCAATATTCATCGCTTGAGATCCCCTCCCCCCGACAACAAATATATGGTTTTCAGTTCATCCTAATGTGCAATAATTGTGAAATAAAAAACTTTTCTCAAACACAAATGTAAACTAGGATTATTTGTATTTTCCGTAAATAATTTACAAAGAGGATTAAATTTACTGTCACCAGGCAGTTCCGCGAAATTCATCAAAAGCGTAATGCAAACCAATTAAGAGACAGTTTTGTGTGATACAGGATTTGAAGGACATAAAACCGTCAAAAATTTTTTCAATGGAAAACATTTGGAAAAAAATACAAAAGAAATAAAAAGCCAATTAAACGGGTTATAAGGGAATTGTTATAACACAGAAACAAGTATTAAATGTACTGGAATTCTTTTTAAAAATTTAGCAATTTTAAATTTGTCTCTCAACTAACCAGTTCATGGAATTGATAGCCAGTATCAAAGGATATAAGGCAAGTTGAATTTAGTATATGCGCTAAGAGTAAATGGAGAGTTTTTTGCTTTGTCCTTTTTAGCCTGCGGGTATAAAGTAATATCAGATATATTTTGGCAAAGAAACTTCAACTTCAAGCCACTAGACAGAGACAACGCACAGGGAATATATTAGTTGGAAATCAATTCAGGTATTGGGAATTCCATGCTAAGGTCTATATTTAGATTAGAATTCCTAATTGTCGCACATCAGAAGTATATATCGATGTTATTGATAGGTTGAAAATAGGTCTTACTAAATAAAGGGTTTTTCAACAGAGACGCTACAAAAGTAAATTGATAGGGACAGCAAACGACACCATATTTTTCCCGCTCTTTTGACATTTCTCTTCGGTAAGGTTTGCCATTTCATCATGGAAAGATATACGAGCCAACAAAGAGTCGAAAATATTAAAATTTACTACCGAAATTTGGAGTCAGTGGCCTCCACTTTAAGATGCCTCTTCAATCAGCGATGAGGCTCATTTCTGGCTGAATGGCTTCGTCAATAAGCAAAATATGCGTTATTGGTCAGACAGCAATCCACGCGTAATCCATGAGTCATCATTGCATCCCGAAAAAAATACGGTTTGGTGTGGTTTATGGGCCGGCGGCATCATTGGGCCGTACTTCTTCCGTGATGATCAAGACCAGCACATTACTGTGAATGCGAATCGCAACCGTTCAATTATAACCGAATATTTTTGGCCCCAATTGGATAATATGGACTTGGAGGACATGTGGTTCCAACAGGACGGCGCCACAAGCCACACAGCGAATGCCACAATCAATTTATTGGAAACCAAGTTTGGTGAACGTGTTATCTCACAAAATGGCACATTCGATTGGCCGCCTCGGTCGTGCGATTTGACGCCGTTAGATTATTTCCTGTGGGGCTACGTCAAGTCTATGCTCTATGCCAACAAGTCAGCGACGATTGATAAACTTCGTACGAATATCGAACGTGAAATTACAGCAGTATCGGCCGATTTATGCTTGAAAACTGTAGAAAATTGGGTTCAGCGCCTGGACTTCTGCAAGCGTGCCCGTGGTGGTCATGCAAAAGAAATCGAGTTCCAGCATCGAACGTACTTTCACAGGAATAAAGAATTTCATTGGTATCTAAAACCGGTTTTGTTTCATTTACAAAAAACTTTTGTAGCGCTCTTATTGAAAAACTCGTTACAAGTTATTGCAACCGAACTTTAGTTTTATTAACCAATTTGAGTATTTCTAAAACCGCGTTCATATGAAATGGGAGATACAACTAATAAAAAGTACAATATTAGAATCTGTTTTCAAATATTAGTCATTTTAATCATAATTTAGTTTCTGTCACAAAAAGACTTGTTACAAAGTTATGTATTCGATTTTTCACCAGAGACTTTGTTGTTAAAGAGAAACTCCATATATTTGAATGTTACTTTACAGAACTTTACAGAAAAACTATTATTTTATACAGAAAGTGATAAACAAAATTGTGAAAAACAATAAAGTGTATAGGTATCAGCCAGCGAATAATACATATTATCATAAATTGAGGTGAAGTGAGACTTTTAAACATAATCGTTGAATATGACGCCACTATTGACACCTTCACAAACACATGCAAACAATTGTGGACAGTTGGCTGAAAGAACTATTATTCTGGATGACACAAATTAACTTAAACATACATATGATACCCAGGGTAACCCATCCCCATTTTTGGTCGAAAATATGAAAAATTTAGAAAAAAAATATCATTTTTTACGGTTTCTAAGGGTTTCTCACAAAGTGTTCCCATTCGCATGAAATAATGTTTTTTAAAAACTCGCCAAAATGGAAAAATCGCTAAAATAAAAAATGGCTATATCTCGGAAACGGTGCTTCCAATCGCAAAAATAACAAATTTGTTACCCCTATAGGAGGCTTTCATCTATGGATGTCTTCAATACGGCAAATAATCGCTAAAACTAGAATTTCTGGCATCAAAAATCGCTAAAACGCCCCTATGCCAATATCTCGGAAACGGAGCGTTCAATCGAAAACAAAACTATTTTTTACGAGTTTCTAAGGATTTTGCATAAAGTGGTCCATCGTATGGTAGATAGTTTGTTCAAAAAATCCTCAAAATATGAAAATGGCTGAAATCAAAAATGGCTATAACTCGGACATACATACATACATACATGAGTTTTAGCGATTTTTTATTTGAAAAATGTTAGTTCAATTGATTTTAATTGATGCCGTATGAGAGGCATCCATTGGTTAAAGCCTCCTATGTAGGTAAAAAATTTAATGCTTTTGCGGTACTGCACCGTTTCCGAGTTATAGCTATTTTTTTGTTTTAGCGATTTAATTATTTTGGCGATTTTTAGAAACAAAAAGTCCATACGGATAGGATCACTTTATGAAAAACCCTTAGAAAGCCGAAAAAATTTGTTATAATTCGATTGAACGCTCCGATTGCGAAACATATATACATACATAATGGCGGTTTAGGGATTTTTTATTCGAAAAAATTTAATTTGAGCGATTTGTTTAAAATGTAATGCCGTGGTAAAGACAGCCATTGGTTACAGCCTCCTCTGCAAAATTTATTATTTTTGCGATTGGACGAACCGTTCCCGAGTTATAACCATTTTTTTATTTTAGCGACTTTTTTTATTTTGGCGATTTTTTGAAAAAAAAATATTTCAATTATTTCCTTAGAAACTCGTAAAAATTTGTTATTTATTGGATTGGGCGCTCCTCCGCTTTCAAGATATAGAAATTTTTTCACATTTTCGATCAAAAATGGGCACGAAATACGAACCCTGGTCATAAATAATAATGATTTTGCTTATAAATTTATTCAAGCTCAAGACCTTTTTAAATAATATAAAGCTTATTATCTTTATATTACTTTCAAAAACGTCGAGCATAAAAATGTTCCAATGATACCAAGGCTGTCTGTATAGCTATTTCGGATCTTGCCAAGATTTTCATCAGCAGACGTTTTTGGTATGTTTTTGGTGAATTCTTCAAAAATATATATCCAGAAACCCTCATCATATTAATGAGATTTTGTTTAAATTTAAATATAAAATACACAATTTAAAACAATAAATTTTCTTTTAATTTTCTTTTCTATAAAATTCATAATAGGTTAAAGCACCATCATCAACATCATCGAATGGTTGTGACAGCCATCAAATTCAAGTAATTAGTTGAACATACCAATATATTATTTGGTACAATTTTCGCATTTTTCGTTCATTCAATAGAATATTCACCACTACAGCATAATTTGATTGCCACAACTAAAACTCGATTGACAGATCACATTTATTTATTGTTGCTGTTGCTTCAACTAAATTTTTCAGTTCTTGCAACCAAAACTGACTTACAAATCAATTGATATGCACAACATTTGGTGATACCGAACACAATTATTGGTAATCACAACTGAATAATGTGATAGTCCGCCAAATTTTAGTTGGCTGTAAATATAGTTGTGACAACGAATCTCTTCTCTGTGTGAATACACCGTCCACCTACTTTAAATATATGTTCATTGTGTTCATGAGAATTTCCATTTCATCATTAGAAGGAACATACTCCTCATAGATCGAAAGTTGCCATTGAAATTGTGACTAACTAAATGCAGGATTAAATGCACTATAGGCAACTTTAAACACTTTAAATCTCCTGGGTGCGACATCGTGACTTGTGACAGTGGAACTTCATTCTGTGACCGATTTATTGATCCCTGATAGAGTTACAAAAGTTACAAAGAGTAAGAAAATTTTCTTTTTTAAACTTCTTTCACTTTGGTCTTTGTAAATTTAGTTTTTATTGGGTTGAAAAATACAATATATGGGGGAATCCAGGTAAAAAAAATCACTTTTGGAAGTGACATGTCTCTGATTTCGATCAAATTTGGTGGAAAAAGAGAGTATCATAAGAGATACACCAAATTTCATGGAAATCAGGAACATGTCACTTGCAAAAGTGACTCTTTTTAGCTGGATTCCCCCATATACTAAATATTGGTTACAGGCTCCACCTAGAAAAATTTCCCATTAAACCAAAAATTTCCCAACACCAAAGCAAATGTACCCAATATAGTTGATAATTCTGGGTTGTAGCATTAAAGTGTTAAAAAAAGTTGTTTAATTTTTCTTCCATTTAGCCCCCATCCCGTAAAGTGCGATAAGGAACTTCGTTTCAAAAATTTAAACGGCCGGGGTAGGGTTCGAACTCATATTCGCCTGACGATCATTTCGATGTTGGTGAATTAACATCTTCGGCAGCGTCTAGCCCGTTACGCCACCGACTGGCTGCCTCTCCAAACTTATCACTAACCTAAGTTATTTGGTTGCTCGTACCATCTTTATCGAAATGATGGAAAATACAAATTATTCCGGTATGTTTTGGAAATCGATCGATTTAAATCGTATACGATTTCACATAATTGTGATGTTTTTTTTATGCAAAAATGGATGTCAATTAAATTGTTCCTCTGCCATTAAGTAACATTTGTATAAAATATTTGTTCCCCTATATTAGAAAGTATGCCAATGCAATTTAAATTTATTTAAATTGCCAAATCGCATTCGATTGCGACTCGATCGATTTTCATCACATGACGGATTATTTCATTCAACCAAATCGCTTATTAGAAATGATATTCGTATTGGCCGTCGGTGGTGCAATGGTAGTGTGCGCGCCTCTTGTACATCAGATCCTGGGTTCAATCCCTGCACAGACCACCTTAAAATTTCTTTCGGTGGCGGTCACCTCGCATAGTGACGGCGACACTATCGAGTATTTAGCCATGAAAAAGCTTCTCAAAAACCCATTCGGAATCTGTGTAAAACTGTAGGTCCCTATCAGTGAGTGTAAACTGCAAAGCGCACAGCTCAGTGATTGTGAGAAGCTCTCCCGTGTCCCTTCATGTTATGTAATGGGAAACAATTTATTTTTTTTATTGAAAAAAAAATGATATACCAAAGTAGACAGTCAAAACTTCTCTTCACTTAAACGTCAATAAACAAAACGAGTGAAGCCATAATCATTCTCTGCTCTCTCTCTCTCTCTCTCTCTCTCTCTCTCTCTCTCTTACTCTCTTCATTGAATATTTCAAGACCTATTGTATATAACTATACAAATTCCAACCATGTTCAAGGTAAATTACACAAACTATGCAAAAAGTATGAAAGAATCAAGATATGACGCGAGAGAGAATTGCGTTTGAGTGAATTGTTACCACTTTTTGGTTCTCCTTTACGAGGGTTGCCAAATTGCGCACATCTTCTGATCGTCAAATTCTTGATCGTCTTTGGTATTGATGAATTTATTTGATAAACAGGTTAATTGAGTGCGAATTATTGTATTTTTGGAAACAAAACATCTTCATCAAATATTGGTGTGTTTTTTATAAAATTTTTTGTTGGTCCTATTTATCCATTTTCATTTCAATATTTGATTATCAATTTTGGTTTGTAAAAAATTAACGTTCGTCTTTTTTTCTGTGTACAGTAGAAAAAATTGTGTTGTAAATAAAGATTACTCCAATATTCCGGCATCCTGTGCTTTATTAATTTCACTAAAAAATTCTGAATGACTGTGTAAGTAAATACACGTCTGTAAAAAAATAATAAATCATATTCATTTGAATTTTTGAGGCACTTATAATTTTAAAATACACCAGAAACTTCTGTATGTTTTTTTTTTATCCAGTTCCTTTTTAAGGGAGTTGATCGTTTTGACAACTGACACATGCATATGTCACCTGTTGCTAAGGATTTTCTAACAATTTTTTTCAAGCGTTTTAATATTTTCTCCTTAATACTAACTATTCCCCATTCTCCAATAACCAAAATAATATTTTCCACATATGTATGTACCTATAGTATATACATACGTTGTATACCCATGACTCTGCAAGTAAAACAAATCCGTGTGATGCTATTTTCATCGTATCCTCGCAAAAGGATATTTAGGTCAACCGCAATTTACATGAAAGGAATACAGAAACCGACATCCAACAGGTGTTATGAATTGCAATAAAAACAAGAAACATTATGGTAACAGCGCACACACGTTTCCATTTTATGATACCCAAAAAAGTAAACCATCCATTGGAATGGGGATGAAGTAATCAACCACCCTCAGCTGGGCTACACACAAAATTCGCCATCTTGTAGCTTTTGCTACGGATGACCAAAAATAGCAATTATTAAATTTAACTTCCGCCACCTAATATATAGAGTTTCTCTCATCAACTTTTGTTTTTATATTTTGTTTGATATCATCATGTTCGCATGTTCCTGGTCTTTGGGGGATGGCTGTTAGTGCGATTTTTCCTCAAAGTAAAATGTATCTTTAAATATTTAATGTTTTCCAGTTAGTTGGACATGAAGGCAACGTGCAAAAACTTTTTTAATTTTCTGTCAAAAATAAACAAAACGAATGCTCGTTCACTCAAATCTAAAAGTTTCAAGTTTGAAAATTACAGAACAACATTGACAATGATGAGGAGAATGGTGGAAGACATCAAAGAGAATGCTTTTTTTGGTCAATGAAACCAGCATAAAACATAATTTAGCTGTCATTAGTATCAATCAAACATAATTTAAACTTAGGCTGCGTTTAGTTGCTTATCGCTAATTCTCCTAACCATTCTATTCTCCATCAAATTTCAACTACTATATGCCTAGAGGGAACATCTCTCTCAACAAATTGATGGCATTAGACCTGGTGTGGTATGAGCGTTGGGTGTTGAAAAGAATTGCTTTAATAATACCAGGTAGATGCACTCGAACAAATCATCCAATAAGAAAACGACAACAGCATTTGGTATTTGTTTATTAAAATTGTTATCTTAAATGCAACACAAATGTATACTAACAATAAAAGACAACATTTTCACAGTTATCCACACTGAAAGAAAAATTTCATTAAATTTATGAATTCCTTCATCAATTGGATGAAACATTTCCTCATTTTCCAACCTACGACACATTTCATTGAATTGATGAAGAACATTTTATCAATCTTTCTTCCATATTCATCAGTAGTTTATGTTGCTCAAACGACAATGTTACATCAATTTGATGTATGTTTGTCATCAGGTTCAAGTAAATTTTGTACTATTTAAATGTAAATTGTTCATTAATTTGCTGTAAATTTTTCGTCAATTAGATGAAATATTGCCATCAATTTGATGTAAGTTTATCATCAATTTGATGTAAATTGGTCATCACTTTGATGTAAATTATTCGTGAATGTTTAACCAAACTTGTTGGCATATTTTCATGGTAAAAAATCCACAACCACAGGGTATAAGGCCACATGAAAAATGCTCATAGTGCGGATAATGATATGTCCCCATTTCTATATTTTCTACATATTTTGTATTTTTTATATTTATTATAAATTTGTATTTATTATAAATTTTATACGCCTTTTTTCTCATTCAGTTTACTTTTTCAATACTACGTCCATATTTTGAATCGATCCCTCTAAATATTTCCAAATGCCAATGCTGGAGATTGATCTAAAAAAGATCATCAATTCAATGAAGCTAAAACTGGTGAAAAATCGCACAAACTTTAAATTGAAGACGTTTTTTATTGAACTAATGAAATTTGTCATCAATTCAATGAAAGACAATTGATGAACATTTATCATCGATTTGATGTAAAGATTTTCATTCGGTGCACCAAAACGACATGCAAATTTTAAGTCAACTGTTCTTGTAACTCCACCTGGTGTAAGTCGAACTTCTTTCTATTACACCGAACTTATAGATTAATTTATACATAGATTTGTCAACTCGCATTTCGGTTTACTGGTTGAACGGAGGCGAAGTTGTGGAAGTTGCGAGTTTGAACGTTAAGAGAAGAATTCTGTCGCTGAGGTTTGACAAACACAGATGAAATTTTTATTGTGAATGCTCAAAATATGTAATTATATGCACATCGTGAATGCACAAAACTAAAATGGAGGATTATGTTCGATGTCGTAATTAATTTAAAGTAATTAAACAGCTAAACAGCTGACAGAAGTTAGTTTCCTCATTGAAGAACCGCAAAGAGAAAAATCAGATGAGACGGATAACAAATCTATATATAAATTAATCTATGACCGAACTCACCATGAAGAGTATGAAATGAAACGTCAGATGAGATAAATTTTCTCTCTATATATGTTTATTTATGGCTGTGACATGGATACCCCCTGATCATAGAGAAATAAAAAACCATGGATGGTGAAAGACAAGTGGTGGATTTGAAAGTAAAGGGAAATTTTCTAGATTGCGCCGGAGTGCTGGATATGGGCAAATTTCCTTGGAAATAAAAATTATTGAAAAAACTATATAACCATGCTTTTTTGGCTTTTGTATTGTTCACAAATATCAAAAGCTGTATGGTTTTCTATTATTTGTATTCTATTTTCAAATTTAAACAACAGAATTGAAATAAAAATTATTTTTGAGTGCGTTTTCGTCGCATCAGAGTGAAAAATGGTTGTAAGACAACAGCATGTGCCCTCTGGTGAAAACTGTGATTAAGCGAATGAATAAACTATGGTTTTTATTTATATATTACCTGATTCAGTGGAGCCATAGAGCAATAAGTAAGAGTCGCTATCTCTCTCTTTACGTTCTCTCGATAACGACGAGGTAGGAGTTCATTTCATCGAGTTCGACTTGCTGTTAAATTTTACTCCATGGTTGGACATAAAACGGACAGAAATACAAGGGAATGCGTACTTTCTTTCGATGCAAATCAAACACTATTTATACTTAATTTGCTGCATGGTTTGCTTCTGGTTGCTTACCTTCCTCTCGCCTACCCACTCTGTTTTCTATCAATTACCTACTACATAGTCGATCAGCTGTGTCATGGATATCCCCTGGTTGAGCAGAGGTGTTTGGCTGTTCGTCGAAAGCTTGAGTTTGTTTCAATACAAGATTTTGGGGATGCTAGTTGAGAATCTGCAGACATACTAATGAGAGTATAGTAATCATACACACAGCAAATAGACTCAAATTTACTCTGATTGTCCTTCCTCACATGTGTATATGTCAGACAGTTGAGACAAATTGAGACAAAAAAGTTGAGACAAAAAACAACCACTCTTTTATTTTTGTTCGTTTTCTTTCAACCCTAGAGTAAGACACAAAAGCATCTCGAACTCTATATAGTTTCTAACTCGGTGACTGCATGCATAGAGCACTAAGCAAGAGTCTCTATCCTACTCTTTACATTCTCTCTATGACAACGAGGTAGTAGGCCATTTCACCGAGTTCGAGTTGCTGGTGAATTTTACTCTTTGGTTGGACATAAAACGGACAGAAATACAAGGTAAGGCGTATTTTCATTCGATGAAACCAACATAAAACCACCACATAATTTATCTGTCATTAGTATCAAACGAACACTATTTAAACTTAGTTTGCTTCTGGCCGCTCATTGCTCTTTCGCCTATTCACTCTGTTTTACTTTTTTACCTACTGCTTAGACGATCAGCTGGCAAGAGAGAGATGGATACTTTTTTATTTTATTATTCAAGCTCAAGATCACTCTATGTCTCTATTAGTAGAGATATAGTTATAGTTTTTTATACAAAATGTCGCAAAGTGCATCCTCATGATTCCTGCCAAACCGTATAGCTATTTCAGATCTGGCCACAAATATTCGTCGTTAATTGGTCGACGGGGTTTCTCTCCTCTTTCTATCTCCTTATATCCTTTTAGAAACCTTCAGTTTTGAATTATAGATTTTTTATAGAAAATTTCTTACAAAATATTTCTATGCCAATATTATAGATTTATTAAACTTTAATTTAAACATTTAGAAAACTTTAATGTGGACATTATAAATTTTTTATAGAAAATTTTTAGTTTTTTTATAGAAAATTTTTAATGATGACATTGAAGTTATATATAGGGTGGGCAATAGTCACCAAATTCAAAAGTAAAATTTAACGTAAAAGAGTCATTGCGTGTCTGGAAGTGTGGGAAGTTGCTCAATCCTGCTGAAACCACATCTCAGGTCTGTTTTCAAGAGCAGGACGAAACAAATGTTCTATCATAAACCGATACCGCTCTTCATTTGCGGTTACAGAACTTCTATCTTCATTTTCGAAGAAGTAAGGCCCAATGATATTTTAAGATATAATGCCACACTAACTGTACTCATAATGATGTGCAATTGGCGCTGATGAATGGCTCTTTGATATTCAGAACCCCAGAACCTACAGTTATGCTTATTAGCCAGAGTTCGTATTTACCCCACATGTGAAACCCATACACATCGCCGTGGAGAATGTGTAAAGAACGTTTATGGAGAAAATAATGGGTACCTACCCATGAAGATTCGGAATTACCCATCACGATTACCCAATACCAACAGAAAAATTGGTCCACTCGGAAAATAACCAATTTTTTATGATTTCTAAGGGGGTTTCATAAAGTGGTCCAATTCGAATGGAAGAATTTGTTTTCAAAATAATAAAAATGTTAAGCTTCAATATGGCATCATAAAAAAGGGATGCCATATTAAAGACATACATTGGTTAAAGCCTCTAGTAGGAGTACAATTTTTATAATTTTTTCCGAGTGGACGCACCGCTTCCGATTGAGAAACAAATCCATAAAAATTTCTAATTTTTTCGATTGGTCCCTCCGTTTCCGAAATATGAACATGAGGGAGTATCAGCGACTTTTTATTTGAAAAATTTTAGTTTTAGCGTTTTTTAAAAAAGGCAATGAGTGTTCCAACTAAAGGGAGATATGTTAACACCTTTTCGTTACACGGTACCTTTTCGATTTCTATGAACACATTGGTAAATGTTACATTGGAAAATAAAAAAAGAATAGTTTTTGTGCTGAAGGCTCTTTAGCTATTCCACTTTCTTTTTTCTTACATCTGCTTTAACATTAGATGTAATATTGTTAAAATAAATATAGCAATATTTGGCTCTCTGAAATAATTGCTTTTGTTTTGTATTTGTATTGAATGTAGAGAGTCTGAGCATAAACGAGTCTTATTCTCTTTATGGAATATTTCAATATAAATGCATCATTTCCACAATGTTATTACATAAAACAATACAAAAAGCAAAAATGTTTCAAAAGGCATCAATGTTTCACATCAAAAATATGAATGGACGAAGTTATGACAAGAATAGGATAATACGTTTTGAATCATTCGTCAGATGTTTTTGATTCATGCCAGTGTTTTTGATTCATGCAATTCGTTCCATGGGTTCTCTATAATATTAAATACTCTTCGGTGACGACGACCTACTTGTTTGTTCTCTGCCGCTACATCAATACCATCATACTTATTTTAAGGTAGGGACTGTTGTTGTACAACAGCCACGTATGTTATGCTAACGCTGTGTGTAATTAAATAATTTAAAATAATTTTAATTTTTAAATTTGAACAAATGTTAGGAAAGTTCAATTAATTCTTAAATAATTTGTAGTTATTTTTTATTCAAGTAATAAAATCATTTTGAAATTCGATTAAAAATATTGTTTGGAAATGTCATTGAGAGCTTTTTGAAACATAAAATCATATTTGAGAATAGTAATCATGTTACTTAATTCCAAAATTTCATTAAAATT
Source organism: Phaonia tiefii (assembly GCA_963931995.1). Taxonomy (NCBI): domain Eukaryota; kingdom Metazoa; phylum Arthropoda; class Insecta; order Diptera; family Muscidae; genus Phaonia; species Phaonia tiefii. Next base: position 259,313,334 of record OZ008368.1, on the reverse strand, counting down.
CGAAAATCATATAATTTTTTATTAATTTGTTTAGGGATATAAACCCGGTTAACCGGTTAACCGACGTCAAATAACCGGTTTCCAATGTGATGCCACATTGAAGATATCCATTGGTTAAAGCTTCCTATTGTGGTCAAAAATTTGTTAGTTCTGCAATTCGACGCATCGTTTCCGAGTTAAAGACACTTTTTTATTTTAGAAAATTTCTGATTTTCACGATTTTTTTTTGGGAAAAAATTCTTCCATACCAATTGGACCAGTTTATGAATTACCCTTACATACCGTAAAAAATGGTTATGTTTTCAATTGGACGCTCCGTTTTCAAGATTTAGACATGAGGGCGTTTAAGCGACTTTTTATTCGAAAAATTTTAGTTTTTTGTCGATTTTTGAAAAAAAAGTGACGCCATATTGAAGGTTAAAGTGGTAAAAAATTTAATATTTTGCGATTCAACGCACCGTTTCCGAGTTACAGCCACTTTTTTATTTAAGCGACTTTCTTGTTAGTATTAGCGTTTAAAAAAAGTGATGCCGTATTGAAGATGTTAAAGCCTGCTATGGTGGAAAACATTTATTACTTTTACGATTCGACGCACGCTTCCGAGTTATAGGCACTTTTTAATTTTAGCGATTTTCTTAATTTGGCGATGTTTTGAAAAAAAATTCTTCCACAGGAAAGGAACCGGATTAAGGAACCCGGAAAAATTGTTTTTTTTTTCGATTGGACGCTCCATTTCCGAAATGTGGACATGAGGGCGTTGCCGTTTTAAAACAATTTATACATTATTGAAGATCTCCATTGGTAAAAAATTTATTAGTTTTTTGATTCGACGCACCGTTTCCAAGTTAGATCAAATTTTTTATTTAAGTGATTTTCTTATTTTGGCGATTTTTCGAAGAAAAAAATTCTTCCATACGAATGGAACTAGTTTAAGAACAATCCTTAGAAACCCGAAAAAATTGGTTATTTTTTTTCGATTGGACGCTCCATTTGCGAAATATGGACATGAGGGCATTTTAGCGAGTTTTTATTTGAAAAATTTTAGCTTTAGCGATTTAAAAAACACCTTATGCAAAAACCCTTAGAAACCCGAAAAAAATTGTTTATTTTTTCGATTGGACCGCGATATAGAAAATTTTTTTAATTTTTTCATATTTTTGATCAACGACGTGGGTAACCACCCATTATTTTCCCAACTACCCTGTGGGTAATGGGTAATTCCCAACGTCGTGGGTAGCTAAACATTATTTTCCCGAATACCCTGTGGGTAATAGGTAATCGCGATGAGTTATTCCCCATCGTCGTGGGTAGCTATCCATTATTTTCCCCATTGCCCTGAGGGTAATGGATAATCGTGATGACTAATTCCCCATTGTCGTGAGTAATTACTCATTATTTTCCCTATTACCCTGTGGGTAATTGGTAATCGATTAGGTAGCTACACATTATTTTCCCTAATACATTGTGGATAATGGGTAATCGTGATGGGTTATTCCTCATCGTCGTTGGTAACTACCCATTATTTTCCCCATTTCCCTGAGGGTAATGGGTAATTCTCCATTGTCGTAGGGGATGGGTAAACGATCGCTACCTATTCCTTACGGCAATAGGGTTACCAGGATAACCCACGAAATACGAACCCGGTTATTAACAAAGCCATTCAAATGAAATGATACTTTATTTGCGTTAAAATAATTGATCGCTGATTTAAATAATAAAATTATATTATTCTGGTTCTTTGTTCAGTTGTGAGTCTCTCCATTATTTATTCTCCAGGTGTTATTTATATAAAAAAAATATATAAACGAAAAAGTTATTTGTAAACCCCATGGTGACTTTTGACCCACCCTGTGTAAGAAAATAAATTTTCTTATAGAAAATTTTAATTTCGACATTACAGACTTCGTTACAGTACATGTTCAACTCCACTGTGGCGGGCGGTTGTAGAAGCGGATGAGTTTGTAACAAAAGTTCGTTGTTTGTTGTTCTTAGTAGCCCGAACTGGCACACAATCCATGTAACCTCATATCTCGTTGTAACAGAATTCATGAAACCACAATAACAAATATGATATAAACCCAAGATTTGTAACTGAGTGCGTATATGTGAATTGCGGACATCCGCACTTTGTATTGCGTACATTATGAATAATGAATAAAATATTTGTGCTGCTGGGCGAACGTGCGTTCGCTTCTCTTCTTATTTGTCTTTCTTGTGAAATATGAGATTCTGTTAAAAATTACTTTTGTATCTGTTCGTGGAAAGAGGCTTGCGAAACAAGCACCCTATACTGCGTAATACATGGGATAGCTTAGGGTTGTCATGGAAATGCCTTAAATTTAAGCTCCCACATTCGAACACGTGCGGATGATGATATGGTGTTAATTATGTTTAGCACCTTTCAAGAGTCATATTTAAGTCTTTTCAAGAAGGTATAAATAATTGTTTAAAATTAGAATAAATACATCCAGATAAATTTTGATTTATAACATAGAGGACACAGATTAAGACAAGGCATTGTAAAGGAAAAACTGTTAGTTATTCTGTATTGTTATTAAACCAATAATAAATATGTATGCAATTTTCAAAAACTTTATTATTCGTTTCCATGAATCCACCCAAATCATGTTAGAAATGTCCCATACAATTATAGGCCTCAACAAATACGATTAAATTGAAATTTCAATGGCGAAGCCGAAAAAATAGGGATACAATAATCTACTCGTCCTTAATGACATTTAGGCAAGTTCTTTTATATTTACGAAAAGGCATTAAATGATTGTTTTTATTCAATTTAGATTTATTCTGTTTCTTTCAAATCAATTTTGTTGTTATCGTTTCTGTGTTACAACGAGGATTTCAAAGACGAAACTTTTCCTTTATTTCCACTTATTTTTTATACAGCAGAGTGGAGTGATGGAGGTTTCAAAAATATCTGTTAGCAATGTGCGTCAAAACTTGTAGTTCACATGGCAATATCGTAGATGGCAACACGTCTGTCATGTCATGTAGTTGCCCTCCCCTCCCCCGCCGAGGGAGGATATCCACAATGAATATTTTCCAAATCAAGCCAATACAGGTGTATGTAATACTACTTGGAAGTCTATATTTATCTATCATTCACATTCAATTATTTTATTAAATGGAAATGTGTTGTTATTGCTTTTGTTGCTGTTGCTGTCACTCTCACTGTCAATCTCACCAACATGATGGCATTTTCCCTCAAATTTTGAATTCAATTGTCGTTTTCCCAAAGGTTGCATGTGCGGAGAATCTTCCAGTTTAAAAGAAAACCAAAAAGCCTACATACATACATATTTGTAACTTTTCCCAAACAATTGATAGGACAGATTTCATTCCTGCACGAGCAGCACCCTAAGAAAGTGAAAAAATATCAGGAAATTTTAAGTACATTTGTTATGAATTGCCTGCGCAATATGATATACAGTTTAAAATAAAACCAAGAAGAACACGTAATGTAAAATTCATTCTTTTTAAAAGGATGTGCCATGATACAATTACTATCAGGTAGCCGCATTCGAAATTCCGGGCTTACGTTGTCAAAATCAGCTGATTAATGAAAACCATGATGCACACAAAACGTGGAAAACTGAATCAGCTCACCTAAGTTTATGCAGGGTTTACACATTGATTTGCATATTCGTTGAAATTTTATCAACAAAGCAAATGGTAACTGAAGAAACAGCATAACTTGACAGTTTAAACACTAAAACGAGGAAAACACTGATTAGCTGATCACCTCCTCATATTGTCTCATGGGATGTGCTTACATCATGCTTTACAAAAACTACTATTAAACTATTAAAGTTACTAAATCTTCTGCTTCCATAAAGTCCCCATTCTGGAATTTTACAACCACGATATAGATGTAATTTTCTGGATAATCAAGGTCTTTTATAGAGTTACAACAACAAGCTATCGAAATTAGACTAGCGGTAATTTGTTGCATTACCTGACATTGTACAAAACGTGTACTTAAATAAACAAACAGTGTACACAAATGTATACAAATGTACACAAAAGCATAGAAAGTACAAAAGGTGTACAAGTAAATACGAAAAGTGTACAACTAAACCACAACAAGTCTTATGATTAAATTTCATTGAATTGAATAGAATTGAATATAATTGAATTGATTTGAATTGAATTGAAATGGATTGAGTTGAATTGAATTGCACTGAATTGAATTGAGTTGAATCTGATTGAATTGAATTGAATGGTATTGAATTGAATTGCGTTGAATTGAATTGAATTGAAGTTACTTGAATTGAATTGATTTGCATTGAATTGAGTTGAATTGAATTCAAAGAAACTGAATTGAATTGAAGTGAAGTGAAGTGAACTGAACTGAATTGAATTGAATTGATTTGAATTGAATTGAATTGAATTGAATTGAATTGAATTGAATTGAATTGAATTGAATTGATTGAATTGAATTGAATTGAATTAAATTGAATTGAATTGAATTGAACTGAATTGAACTGGATTGATTTGAATTGAATTGAATTGAACTGGATTGAATGGAATTAATTTGAATAGAACAGAATTGAACTGAATTAAATTAAATTGAATTGAATTGAATTGAATTGAATTGAAGTGAATTGAATTGATTTGAACTGAACTGAATTCCATTAATTTGAATTGAATTGAATTGAACTGGATTGAATTGAAGTAATTTGAATTGAATTAAATTGAATTGAATTGATTTGAATAGAATAGAATAAAATAGAATTGAATTGAATTGAATTTAATTGAATTGAATGGAGTTGATTGAAAATAGATTGAATTGAACTCAATAGAATTGAACTAATTTGAATTGAGGAGAATTGAATTGAATTAAATTGAGTTGAAGTGAATTGAATTAAATTCAATAGAATTTAATTGAATTGAATTGAAGTTACTTGCATTGAATTGATTTGCATTGAATTGCATTGAATTGAGTTGAATTGAATTGAAAGAAACTGATTTGAATTGAATTGATGTGAAGTGAAGTGAACTGAACTGAATTGAATCGATTTGAATTGAATTGAATTGAATTGAATTGAATTGAATTGAATTGAATTGAATTGAATTGAATTGAATTGAATTGAATTGAATTGAATTGAATTGAATTGAATTGAGTTGAATTGAATTGATTTGAATTGAATTCAATTGAACTGGAATGAATTGAAGTAATTTGAATTGAATTAAATTGAATTGAATTGAATTGAATTGAATTGAATTGAATTGAATTGAATTGAATTGAATTGAATTGAATTGAACTGAATTGAACTGGATTGAATTGAATTGAACTGGATTGAATTGAATTGAATTGAACTGGATTGAATGGAATTAATTTGAATAGAATAGAATTGAACTGAATTAAATTGAATTGAATTGAATTGAATTGAATTAAATTAAATTGAATTGAAGTGAATTGAATTGATTTGAACTGAACTGAATTCCATTAATTTGAATTGAATTGAATTGAACTGGATTGAATTGAAGTAATTTGGATTGAATTAAATTGAATTGAATTGATTTGAATAGAATATAATTGAATTGAATTGAATTGATTTGAATTGAATTGAATTGAATTGAATTCAATTGAATTGAATTGAATTGAATTGAATTGAATTCAATTGAATTGAATTGAATTGAATTAAATTGAATTGAATTGAAGTGAATTGATTTGAACTGAACTGAATTCCATTAATTTGAATTGAATTCAATTGAACTGGATTGAATTGAAGTAATTTGAATTGAATTAAATTGAATTAAATTGAATTGAATTGAATTGAATTGAATTGATTTGAATAGAATATAATAGAATTGAATTGAATTGAATTGAATTGAATTGAATTGAATTGAATTGAATTTAATTGAATTGAATGGAGTTGATTGCAAATAGATTGAATTGAATTGAACTCAATAGAATTGAACTAATTTGAATTGAATTGAATTAAATTGTATTGAATGGAGTTGAATTGAATTGAATTAAATTGAATTGTACTGAATTGAATTGAATTGAACTGAATTGAATTCAATTGAATTGATTTGATTTGGTTTGAATAGAATTGAATTGATTTGAATTGAATTGATTTGAATTGAATTGAATTGAATTGATTTGATTTGGTTTGAATAGAATTGAATTGAATTGAACTCAATAGAATTGAACTAATTTGAATTGAGGTGAATTGAATTGAATTGAGTTGAAGTGAATTGAATTAAATTCAATAGAATTTAATTGAATTGAATTGAATTCAATAGAATTGAACTGATTTGAATTGAATTGAATTAAATTGTATTGAATGGAGTTGAATTGAATTGAATTAAATTGAATTGTATTGAATTGAATTGAATTGAACTGAATTGAATCCAATTGATTTGATTTGATTTGGTTTGAATAGAATTGAATTGATTTGAATTGAATTGATTTGAATTGAATTAAATTGAATTGAATTGAATTCAATTGAATTAATTTGATTTGGTTTGAATAGAATTGCATTGAATTGAATTGAATTGAATTGAATTCAGTTGAGCTGAACTGAATTGAATTCAGTTGAACTGAACTGAACTGAATTAAATTGAACTGAACTGAATTGAATAGAATAGAATTGAATTGCTTTGAATTGCGTTGAATTGAAATAACTTGAATTGAATTTATTTGCAATGAATTGAAGATTTGGCCACTATTAAGCCAACGTACTTTGCTCAGACCTATGAGGTTCACATTGTAGGATTCCGTAACACGTTTAACTTGCCCGAGACCCAATTCTTCAGAGAGAGTTCTTAAATTCCAGGTACCAAACATAAACCGTTGTATCGTAATTCACCAAATGTAATTGTCCTTGTGAAGGCCATTTTTGGCTAATCTTCAAAGAAGAACCACAACGTATTAAGACCAAATTGATGCACCCAATAATTCATGGTGACTACGAGAATCAATTTGTCAAATTTGATTAGATTCATATGGGGTCTGGATACTATACCCAACATTTTCCTTGATTGCTTAATAAAAAAACAGTCCTTGTCGTTATTTTGAAAAAATTTCGGCAAATAAATTGCCGGCATGCTGACTGACTTTTGTCCTTATGACTTGACCTAAATTTCTGCATGTGGTGTCATATAAAAAATAATCAATTTAAATGGCGACGATGATAAATGTAGGCAAATTTCGTTGTTAACATATGAATGAATGTTCACATCAAAATAAAACATTTTCAAATCGTTGAATATTTCACGATACTCCTATTCCTATTTTACTTGACTAACTATTAGTTATCTATTTGCATATTCTCCAATCAATTTCCCTTTGGTGGTCGTTCTTTAATAAACCAATATATTTCTCGTTCGTCATGCATTAGCTTAATATGAAATACATAAATTTATTTAAACTACAATAAATTTCTATTGCATATTATAATTAACATTAATAACAATTTGTCTTAATTCTGTGGTATTGTTAAAGTTACTCCCTTTTCATATATCCTTGTATAGACAAATTAATTTCACTATCAAGGACTTTCATCGCAATGTCACAGTTCGATAAGTCTTATTCTTGGGTGTAGGTGTGTGTGTGCGTGTTTTGACGTCGATGATGACATCAAATCGCTAGGAATTTCAGCTACTTTGATGTGTGAATATTTTTATCTTCAAAGCAATTTTTCAAGGATTTCTTTCATGGTTGGATAAGAAATAGCAATTAATAAGCAGGACACCATTAAGTCACAAAATTGACGGTGGTCGTGGGGGAAGTGCGAAAATATATTGATATTTTGTTGTTAAGAGCAAAAATTTGGTAAAACAAAGGAGAAGTATTATATTGACGGATTATAGAAAAAATCCTCTATCTGCATTTGATGGCAAAATGGGAGTTTTTTTTTTTTGGAAAGATTATGGTGTCATTTACCGGGTTTAAATATTTTTTGCGTCAATGCTGGAAAAGTGTGAAATGATTCGGACCAACGGATTATATCGCACCCTAAATATAAAAGAGTCCAAACTAGTGTCTTCAAAACCAAAACCGGGTAAACAAACTTCTAATGGTTAACCGTATGACGGTTTCTTAAAAATTGCCATTTTCGAAGAAATAGTTTCACCGGTTACTTAAAGCAAATTAACCGTGTTTTCGGTTTTTAAAAGTCTTATACACAACGGATATTATATAAGTAATATAGAATTACAAATGTAACGCCTCCTCTTTCAATTCCTCTCTTTGGTTACTGACCCGATCAGACATACACAACATGCTTTGTCAACGAATTATTTCTCGCTTGTTTCACGAATTAAGTTGCTGCTCAATGGACATGGAAGAATCCGACTTTGATATAAGTTCCGGAACTAAATACGCCCCTAAATACACTAAATACATGTTTGCATAAAAAAATAAAACATTAAACAGCCCAGAAAAAAATCGGAGCGTTTCTAAACGAATTGCATTTTCAGCAACTCCGACGACGCAATTGCATATTTATCTACTCGCAACGCGTAGTATAAAGGGGTTTTCAGTAAGAGCGCTACAAAAGTTTTTTTAAATAAAACAAAACCGGTTTTAGATACCAATGAAATTCTTCATTCCTGTGAAAGTAGGTTCGATGCCATTATGTATTGAACTCGATTTCTTTTGCATGGCCACCACGGGCACGCTTGCAGAAGTCCAGGCGCTGAACCCAATTTTCGACGGTTTTCAAGCATAAATCGGCCGATACTGCTGCAATTTCACGTTCGATATTCGTACGAAGTTCATCAATCGTCGCTGGCTTGTTGGCATAGACCATAGACTTGACGTAGCCCCACAGGAAATAATCTAACGGCGTCAAATCGCTAGACCGAGGCAGCCAATCGACTGGGCCATTTCGTGAGATAACACGTTCACAAAACTTGGTTTCCAATAAATTGATTGTGGTATTCGCTGTGTGGCTTGCGGCGCCGTCCTGTTGGAACCACATGTCCTCCAAGTCCATATTATCCAATTGGGGCCAAAAATATTCGGTTAAGCATGAAACAAATAGACGACGACAGGCTACCGACCACAACCTGTCAAAAATAAAATACATGCGTTTATATGCAAGTGAATATTTTAACGACGGCAAGGCGACACGACTGCAGGTTGTTGTCTATGCTACTTATGTAGCTGTAGTTGAATTAAACTAATTTCTATTTGTGTGGGCGACAATCAACAGGTTAGAGCTGTCAATGCCTGAAGTGGCACCACTGACAGAATAATCAACTGTTTTCACAATTTTTGTTATGTTTGTAATAATATTTATTAAATATTCTCCAGACATTTTATTTTCTTCTTACACAAATAACTCAATAACACAAACGTCAACATTACAAATCAGCTGTTTACTTTCCAGTTGCCGTCTTGAAAATAATTCAGTAGCTGCCACACGTCTACATTTGCAGTCAGCGGCATTTGTAGTCGTATGTTCATGTAGCCTGTCGTCGTCTATGTGTTTCATGCTTTATCATTGAACGGTGTTTGCGATTCGCATTCACAGTAATGTGCCGGTCTTGATCATCACGGAAGAAGTACGGCTCAATGACGCCGCCGGCCCATAAACCGCACCAAGCCGTAATTTCTTCGGGATGCAATGATGACTTATGGATTACGTGTGGATTGCTGTCTGACCAATAACGCATATTTTGCTTATTGACGAAGCCATTCAGCCAGAAATGAGCCGGCCATAAATTGGACGTAGCGCTCTTAAAGTTGAGGCCACTGACTCCAAATTTCGGTAGTAAATTGTAATAATTTCGACTCGTTGTTGGCTCGTATATCTTTCCATGATGAAATGGCAAACCTTACTGAAGAGAAATGTCATAAGAGCGGGAAAAAATATGGCGTCGTTTGCTGTCCCTCTCGATTTACTTTTGTAGCGTCTCTGTTGCAAAACCCTTTATATGCTACCCTACATAAGAAAACGCACCTAGTGTGTCAAAACAAGTTTTTAAGTAAAACGCAATTAAAGTTTGTTCCTCTGTGTTGCAATTTCATAGTATGCGCGTTCAGTGTTTGTTTTACAATACTTTCCTATGTTTTTGAGACTTGCGAGTGGTTTCATATGCAAATTGAAGGTTTTTGATGTGTTAACCTCTATTTATTGGCGCGGGTACGGCCTAAATTCACAAAGTGAATACATCCAAACACAGTTTGTCCGACTGCGATCGCACAGATTGTCAGACTGCGATCACACAGATTGTCCGACTGCAATCACACATTTTTTGCCGTTAAACTCCTCCAAAACGCCTGGACCGATTTGTATGAAATTGCATATCGGGTAGGTCTCAGAATCGGCCAACATCTATTTTTCATACCCCTGAATGATAAGCGTGACCCAACCCTATATAGAACACAGATTTGTCGGACTGCGAAATACAGATTGTCAGACTGCGAAATAAAACACACACTGAAGTAGCGGCAGCGAAAAGTTGACTTGTGTGGATGCGGAGCACTCTCAGAATAATGACGGGGTCGTACATATGTATATAAAAATGAGATAGCAAGAGAGCAGCGAAAATTGTGTGAACTTGTGTAGCGTATGTACGAACATAACAATGTATGTATGCACATATGTCTGTTGATTTGCATTCTCTTTGATTTTTGTGGGTATAAAATTAAAAGTATTAAGCAAGAAAATAATGACACAAGTGCTTGCACTGATCTTTAAATAATTTTAAGTATTAATATTATTTAAATGTAAAGTTATCATGTGATGGAACGCTGTTTTTTATTTTCCAATGTAACATTTACTAATGTGTTCATAGAAATCGAACAGGTATCGTGTAACAAAAAAGGTGTTAACACATCGCCCGTGGGTTCGAACCCTCATTGGATTTTTTTGTTCTTAAAAAAAGTGATACCACCCACATTGAAGACATCCATTGGTGAAAGCCTCCTGTGGAGGTAAACAATTTTGAATTTTTGCGGTAGCAAGCACCGTTTCCCAGTTGTAGCCATTTTTGTATTTCAGGGATTTTCTTATTTTGGCGATACTTTTTTTTTAATTCTTCCATACGAATTGGACCACTTAATGAAAACCCCTTAGAAAGCCTCAAATATTAGATATTTTTTCGATTTGACACTCCGTTTCCGAGAAATAGCCTTTTTTTTAATTTTTTCATATTTTCGTTCAAAAATGGGTGATAGGTTACCCTGGGTAACCTATTACCATTCGCCGAGGGTAATGGGTAAAGAACGCTTACCCATTCCCCATGTGTAATGGGTAATCGTGATGGCTAATTCCCCATTGTCGTGGGTAGCTACTCATTACGTGATTGTAGCTATTATGATTATTTTCCCCATACCCTATGGGTAATGGGTAATTCCAAATTTTCCATTTTTTGGGGGTTTCTTAGGGCTTTTCATAAACTGGTCCAATTCGTATGGAAGAATGTATTCTGAAAAATCACCAAAATAAGAAACTCGCTAAAACAAAAAAGTGGCTGTAACTCGAAACGGTGCGTCGAATCGCAAATTATTAAATTTGTTTACCACCATAGGAGGCTTTAACGACTGGATATCTTCAATAAGGCATCAGTTTAACAAAAAACGCTAAAACTAAAATTTTTCAAAGCAAAAGTCGCTGAAATGCCCTCATGTCCATATTTCGGAAACGGAGCGTCCAATTGTAAAAATAACCAATTTTTATGGATTTCATTCTCAATCGGAAACGGTACGTACAACCGAAAAAATAATAAAAATTGTAGCTCCACAAGAGGCTTTAACCAATGAATCTCTTCATTAAGGCATCACTTTTTTTTGGTCATGCCATATTGAAGACATCCATTGCTTAAAGCCTCCTGGTAAAATTTTTATTATTTTTGTGATTGGACACCCCGTTTCCGAGTTATAGCTACTTTTGTTATTTTAGAGATTTTCTTATTTTGGCGATTGTTTGAAAAATAATTCTTCCATACGAATTGGACCACTTTATGAAACCCCCTTAGAAAACATAAAAATTTGCTAATTTTTCCGAGTGGACGCTCCGTTTCCGAGATATAGAAATGTTTTTCTAATTTTGTCACATTTTCGATCAAAAATGGGGATGGGTTACCCTGGGTAACCCATTTCCCATCGCCGTGGGTATCTACCCATTTTTTTCCCCCAAAAGCCTGAGGGTAACGTATAATCGTGATGGGTAATTTCCCATTTCCGTGGGTAGCTACCCATTATTTTCCAAATTTTCTTCTTGGTAAGGGGTAATCATGATGGGTAATTTCCCATTATTTTTCCCATACCCTGTGGGTAATGGGTAAACGTTTATTACACATTCCCCCCGGTGATGTGTATGGGTTACCCATGGGCGGTAAATGCGAACTCTGCAGAATATTGCTGCTGTATCTGCGAGTATTAATGAAGATCACGATATCGTCAACCGTCGCCGATCGCAGCAATTGAGTTTGTGTCATTCGACCACCTGAAAGATGTTACGTAAGAACCTCGGCCCAAAGCTATACGAAATACATGTGGTGCAGGATCTGAAGTCTATGGCCGTCGGTCGGGCAATACGTGCGAATGTGGGTTCGATACCTGCTCAGACCACCTTCCATTTCTTTCGACGACGGTCACCTCGCATTAGCAATGGCTGCTCTATCAACTACCTTGCCATGAAAAGGCTTCTCAAAATACCGTTCGGAACCGGTGTAAAACTATAAGTCCCAATATGAGTGTAAAAACTAGAAAATGCACATCTCATTGATTGAGAGAAGCTCTACGCAATCCCTTCATGGGATGTTATGGGCACTATTTTTGTTAAGATCTGAAGTCGGACAACCTACCACAACATCGTCTTATCGGTGACTGCGCCTTAGAGAAGCTGGAAGTAGATAACCTTCAGGGACGGGGCTCATTTTAGGCTCAATAGGCACGTCAATAAACAGAATTGCCGAATTTAGTCCGAAGAACAGCCAGAGGCTGTTCAAGAGCTGCCAATGCACTCTGGAAATCATTGGACCGTCCATCTTCAAAGACGATGATGGCCGTAACGATACGGTCAATGGAGCAAGGTACCGTTCGATGATCACTGACTTTTTTTTTACCCAAAATTTAAGAATTTTACTTGGTTGACATGTGGTTTCAGCACGACGGTGGCACATGGCACACTGCACCCGATACTAGGAACCAATTTAGAGGCGAGTTTGGTGACCAATTAATCTCATGTTGTGGCACTGTTAAGTGACCGCCTCGTTCGTGCGATTTGACTAAACTAGACAATTTTTTTGTGGGGGCGCACGTGAAGTTTCTCGACTATGGGGACAAGCTAATCACGATTGCTGCCTTAGAGGATAAAATTACGTGTGTTATTGGTGAGATCCCAGCCGAAATGTTGGAAAAAGTGCGTCAACATGGGACTTTCACAATGGACTACGTGAGGCGCAGCCGTGGGCAACATTTGCTTAAAATAATTTTCAAAAAGTAATTGACAGGCATTGATTTATCGATCCAAATTAATATTTCATTCATTGTACAAATTTTCTGTGTTTTCTTTAATTTTCAAAAACCTAATACCAAAAAAAAAATCACCCATTAGAATGGTCTGGAGCATGAATAAACAATAAAAATTAAATAGTTTCAAATTACATCCCATAAAGGGATAGGGGAGAGCTTTTCACAATCAGTGGCCTGTGCGCTTTATAGTTCTACACTCACTGATTGGGACCTACAGTTTTGCACCGGTTCCGAACGATATTTTCAGAAGGTTTTTCATGGTTAAGTACACGATAGTGTCGCTTTTACTAAGCGAAGTGAAAGAATTGTGGAAAGAAATGTCAGGTAGTCAGAGCAGGGATCGGACTCACGTTACCATGTACAAAGGTCACGCACAATAACTATTGCATTACCGACGTCTATGAGCATTAGGGTGGCAATGAAATGCATGGAGGAAACTATATTTTCGAATTTTAATAAACCCCAGGCGGCAAAGTAGGCGATTTTTCCTCGAGATAGCCTACTCTGCCGCAAGATAACACCATGAAACCGTTGCATGAATATATCGTGTTATAGCTTATTGGAATCGTATAGACTTCTGCTAGAAGATACTGGAATCCAAATTAGATATTTTTTTTCATTTAGATACAATTTTTGGAAAAAAACCGAAAAACCCAAATTTAATTTTTTGTTAAAATTGCAAATTCTTTCAAATTAAAAATTGGAACCCTTAGAGTGGTCGGATTTTACTCAGGTTAAACTAAATCAACTTGCAAATTTTTTTCAAATGCACCGAGAAGTGAAGATTATCTAGTGTATACGAATTTTCACCCAAAATGCCAAAATCCGAAAACTTTGACTGCAATTCGGCACGGCTTAGAGTTGTCCGATTCGGCTCAAATTTGCACCAAGTCAGTTTAAGACCATAAGGAACCGTCGGAGGTTTCTTAAAAATCCGTAGTTGTTTTTCATTACCACCCTAAAGAGCATGACTAAATAAATTTAAATCTTCATTAAAAGTGAAAAAAGGGATTTGTTAAGTTCAAAAATATAGACATATTCATATGAGTTTTCTTTTTTGACAATAAAGGAAAGAAAATCGAAGCAGATTTTTACAGTGCATTGAAATGGTCCTTGATTATTGATTTTAAGCTAAAATTTTACATCTCCAAATTTTGAGTTATGACTCTTTTGCAGTTAGGGTGCGATGTCGATAAGATACATTCGCATATACTCAGCACCGCATATACCCAACTGTGCAACGGTCTACTGGTTTTTAACACTTCTTTGTTACAATCCACATGTGTTAGAACCATTACCAATAAACCCCCATAATGATTCACAGTACCTCCATAACCGCGACAGTTACCTTACCTTGTATCGACAGAAGAATCAGCGAAAGAGTAAAATTTAACACAATGAAATGCGAACAAACCGCAGCATAAAGTAAATTGAAGAAATGTCAAAAAAAAAGGAAATCTAAAGACACACACGCGAACACATACATACCTCAACACACATCTGGAAGAAATCTAAAGAATCTGGAAGGAGCAAAAGGAATGAATATTTAAGTCAGCAGAAGAACTAAAGGCAAAACAAAATAATATAAACACAATCAAAGAAATTTCACCTCTTTTGTGGCGTTAAAACGAATAGGAAACGTCATAAAAGCAGCAAAACAAAACCAAAATAAAATAAAACACAAATAGACTGGCAGCAGATGGACAAAGTGAGAGATGGGGTCCAACCAAGGAGCCCTTCCCTCCCCCACTCTCCTCCACAAACATGAAATAAATGTATGAGTGAAATGATTTTCTCTGTTTTGTTTTGGTAAAAAAAAAACTAAAAAACATTTTTATTAAAACGCTTGTTCGATGAAGAACGTAAGAACAGTCACGGAAGAGTGAAAGAAAAAAATAGTTAAAAACGCGTAGAACAAAAAAAAATAAATAAATAAATTTCTGGTCGCGGAAAAAAGTTTTGAAATGAGAAGAATTTATACAGAGCAAAACCATTCTTGTTTCTCAATTGTAGATTAAGTTTTTTTTTTTCAAATTTAAGTGCCTTCATTAGGGCACCCGTGCGTATGAGTGACATTTTTTTATGTGAATCATAATTGAAATGGAAAGTTTAACTCGGGTCTATGCAGATATGAAGAGATTCATTTGGGATCTCAATGTAATTTTGTTTTTTTTTGGTGGAAATTTATGTAAATTGTTTCAAATGGAATTAATAATTTAAATGAATAAAATGTTTTTCAAAGAGAAAAATGGACAAATAAGTAACGAACCTAATTTCCATAAAGTGTATAAGTGAAAAAATGTGAAAATCAAAGGAAATGTAAAAATGTAAAAATGTGAATGTAAAATGTACATTTGCTTGATAAAAGAAGATGTGTGTTAAAGGATGAAAAAAATCCAAGTTTGTGAAGTACTCATGAAATGCTTTCCACAACGTGTTTGTTGTACCCTACAGTTTTATACCGATTCCGAATAATTATGAGCTGACAGTCCCTTTAATACGCTCATGCATGGAAATTGTGGTATGGGAATTCCATCGAATAAAAAATTAAATGTAAAATTCAGCTGAAAAAAATATTAAAAAAATTTAAGAAATCTTTTAAGACGTAACTGGATTTGAAACTTGTGACACCACCTTTCTGTTTTAGAAAAAGCTTTTAATTGTTTTTTGCAATATGTGTCTCAACCATGTGTCCCAAACGCAAGCGAACGAGCTTAACAAATTCCTTCACTACTTCAAATGGATGTATAACTCCCACATATGGGCAGATGGAGTATAACTCCCACATATGGGCAGGTGCTCCTAGGACTTCTTTGGAGCTTCTCGACCGTGTCCGGAGGGGAGCGACGGTGTTAATAGGGGACAGTAGGGTATCCAACTCTATTGCCTTCCTTGAGCATCGTCGAAATGTAGGTTGCGTGTCGCTGTTCTATCGATATTTCCACGGTATGTGTTCCTCGGACATCCGTCAACTTATGCCGGACGTGAGGATATTTAGCCGAAGTACGCGGCTTTCCAGGAACTCTCATCCGTTTTTTATCGAGTGGCCGATTGACCGCACTACACACTATAGAGAAAATTCGTTCTTCAGTCGTACTGTCCGTATGTGGAATAAACTTCCGGCTAGTGTATTTCCCACCAATTGTGACATACAAACATTCAAGGCAAATGTCAACAGACACTACTCCCTCTTTCCACCATCCACTACCTCAATTTTCCTTCGCCAACACAATGCACTGCATTTATAGGGGGCATCCCCTGAGTATTGGTTTGATTAAAAAAAAATGCATATCGCATTATTCAAGTCATAAAATTCATTGTTTTCGTGAATTGAAGATCTGGTGCTTGTTTGTTTCTATGTTGTCTGTCACGCTTTCGTTTTCCGCAGTTTTCAATAAACAAAGCCACATATCCGTCCAAACCTCATATTAGAACCTCTTGATCATTGTGCCTCAAACATGTAATATTGAATAGCAATCATAATTTGTTTGCACACAAGTATACTATATTTGCGACAAGCTACAAACATGTAATATTTGCATCCAAACAATAAAAAAATACCGATTTTTCAGCGTGTATACTTATAATCTGCCATTTGATCTATTGCTCGTTGCGAGTTTCGGAGAAGCCGCATGACCAGACGGAATACCCCGCCATTTGGAGTAATGTTACATATTTCAGCAGAACACCCCTTACTAAATTATTAATAAAACGTCAAGGGCCACCTATATTCCAGCGATTTTCGAGAGTGGTAATAGAGTAGGCTATAGTATCGTTATCGCTCTCTCCCAGAAATTATTAAGGAGAGCTTGGGATCTACAGTTTTACATTGGTGCCGAACGGTATTTTGAAAAGCTTTTCCAAGGCTAAGTACTTGATATTGTCGCCATTACTTAGCGAGGTCGAAAGAAATGTAAGGTGGTCTGAGCAGGGATCGTTCTCATTTACAAGAGCCTCTCACACTAACCATGGCGCACATATAGTCTGTAGGATCTGTTGTGGATTGGTCTCAGTTCATATGCGGTAATATTGTTTAATAACAAATCCGTTAAGCCAAACATGAGCCTCATCACTAAACACAAGTTTACGATAAAACATCGGGTCAATTTCTAACGACGCACATGATGCTCTCGTTGTTTTAATTTCTGCACCAGTAGGATCTCACCCGGGGTAGGCCAAGATGTTTGTACAAAATTTGCACGTAGTGGACGGACAGAGCCCCAATCCCTGCGACCGACGAAGAATTTGGATGTTCTTCCAGACTTACGTTTACAGCGGCGACATTCTCTTCAATACGCACATTCCTTCAACGTGTTGGTGTTATGGCATCATTTAGAGAGTGTGTGGTATGAAATCTATACACAGTTCGACGGATGGCTTGCTCAGATGGACGATTATGTGCGTCATAAAAATTACGAAGTCGTCTATAAGTTGCGCGAAATGGTGACTGATTTTCTAACCGGCAAAGTCACGATGTCGAACGTTAACGTTCGCTTTCTTTCTATGCGACAAACAGCTGATTTGGGAGTCACTAACAAGCGAAGGAAAACATATACAATTCAGTACAAGCGAACGAAGTCAGTCACTCACTTTCGTTTCAAAAAGCGAGTCACTATCTTTCGACTTGTCGTTCGCATGGTTTTACGTGTGTTTGTGTGGTTGTTGTTCAAAACAATATCATAAAGTTGACGTTCGCCATTTAATTTCGGAGCGAGAGAGAAGAGTACGAAGAACTAGTATCTGCAGGTGTCGCAAAGTTGGCGTTTTTGTGCTGAAATGAGAACATATTTTAATAACAAATTTAGTATAATGACATTATTTTCTGTCCATTATGTTTCTTCCACTGAATTCTATATAAATTGTTTTTGTTTCAAGCTTTTAATTGATTTCCAGCTATGCGACAACCAAAAGACAAGTGAATGGTTTTGATATTTTCGTTCGCATAGATGACAGCCTAAATAGTTTTCCGATTTTGTAAACACACAAGCAAACAATAACATTTAAAGCCAGGGATACGAACGCAAGTTAGTGACTGGCTTTCGTTCGCTTAGGTTTCCTTTCGAGATCGTGACTTTGCCTGGAAGTAATTATGACTAGTTTGGTAGCGTTGTTCAAGCGTAAATCTATTCGCGACGATTTGCCAGAATATACTGATCATAAATGTCAAAAAGTGGGCGCAGTACGCCAGTACATTTGATGTCCAAAGAAAAGAAAAACATCCTTTTATAACCGATTTTTTTTAAATTTCATTTCCTGGTCTGCTAATATTTTTAAAAATGTAATAAAAGTGTGTTTGCATTTTATTGTCCACATTTCGCGTGTATCATGTCGTAATGTTAAATTTCTTCTAATTCACAAACAAGGAGCTTACACTATTGGCTGATACTAATAACATTCTTCCTTTGACTACCACAAAACAACTACAACAGCAAAGGCAAACGACATACGCAATTACAATTAATAAAACTATCAACGCAATTGATTTTGTCTACCAAACGACTAAACCAGCAACTGCAAACGACTTACACAGTTCAAATTACTAAAACTATCAACACAATTGCCTTGGCTCCAACAAACGACTAAGCCGGCATCTGCGTACGACTCAAGCATTTGCTATTGCTGCGCATTTGCTATTGCTGTAACTAACTAACTATTATTTTGACTACCGCAGTCAATAGCCAGTTACTTCTGAAAGACTGTTGGAGTCGGCTGCGACTTGTGTTTTTGCCGCAGTCAAGCATTATGTGTGTATGGGTTTCCATTTCATTGTGTTCCAATCATTTTCGTGGGTGCAACAGCAGCCGTTGTGCGATAGATATTAGTAAATATTTGTCTGCTGTTGCTGCTTAGTAGTCAGCAATTTAGACACTGAATAAACTAAATATTTTGTTTTTCAGAAATACACTGCAATCCTCGATTTGGCGGAAAATTTTTCATATTTTTATTATTTATTTTTGCTCTCTAACCAGCTGATTTTTGCGCGTCGTATGGGTGCTATTTAGTAGCCGTCGGTGGTGCAAAGTTTGTGTGCGCAGCTCTTGTATCTGAGACAGGTTCGATCCCTGCTCTTACAACCTTACATTTGATTCGATGGTGGTCACCTCGTTTAATGACGCGACGCTACCCATCCACGAAAAAACTTCGAAAAATAGCATTCGACACCGGTGTAAACTGTAGGTCCCAATCTGTGAGTATATAAGAAGAAAGTACACAGGTCACTGGTTATGAGTAAGTCTCTCCAATCCCTTCATGGGGTGCAATGGGAACCATTTGTTTACGGTTGATATTAGTTAAGTAATTGATTTTTGTCCGGCGGGACACCCTAATGCGTATATTTCTAACAGTCTAAATACGATATAATTCCTCTATTTATTTATATTCACTGGTTATTTGGTTAAAAATAGATGCGTGTTTGTGTTGATGACGTGCATGTTTTAATTCAACATATGTTCGATAATTAAATTGATGAACGGTACAGTGGTTTAGGAGTCCATGGCTATGCCAACTATATGATGACGTGTTAATGTTTCTATACTTAATATAAAAAAATGGAAAGAGTTTGTTAAAGACGAAATACTCAAAAGGCATTTCAAGTCCAGCGTTCGATTCATCGAATAAAAAACTAATCTATTTTATTGGTTGTGGTTCTAAACATATTTCAGTTTTGATATTAGAGTAATTTAGGGAAAAATATGAAAAAGTGACTCTTCTGAAAATGAACCTTGGTATGTCTTATGGCGGCTGCAAAAGTATAACGGTTGTAGGGAACGTCTCTATTAAGCTAATCCGGTTTTAAGTCATGTCTTACAATTTGAGTTTATAACAGGGATGGTATTTCGTGGGTAATGGGTTACCTTGGGTTACCCTGGGTAACCCACTATTATGGCCATGGGGAAAGGCGATCGTTTACCCATTACCCACAGGGTATGGTGAAAATAGTGTATAGTTACCCACGAAAATTGTGAATTACCCATCACGATTTCCTATTACCCACAGGGTAATGGACGTCTTCAATCAGCCATCGCTTTTTTTTGTGACAAAATCGCTAAAACTACAATCTTTTGAATGAAAAATGCTAAAACGCCCTCATGTCTATATTTCAGAAACGGAGCGTCGAATCGAAAAAATAACTAATTTTTGAGGATTTCTAAGGGATATTCATAAAGTGGTCAATTGGTATGCAAGAATTTTTTTTCAAAAATTCGCCAAAATGAGAAAATTTTTAGTTTGAGCTTCATATGAACGTGATCGTTTTTATACCTTTTACTCATGCTGCTGAGTGCTGTGGAACCGATTGTCGCAGTCGCACGCGTGCGCGTGTGTCTCTGGTTAGTAAAAAACTGTTGCCAGGGGCCGGAGAGACCCCTGTCAGGTGGTGGCGTGACTTTTCCTTATTCGTGTATTTTTTATTGCTATAGCTGAAAATGGCTCGTAATGACGCAACAATTTTAGGGTGGTAGGAAGATTACATGTCAACTGATGAAAATATATCAAAGGACGAATGTAGGGGCCGACGCAGTGATAGAGCATATGTTAGAAGAAAGTTACGAGCTCGACTCAGAATGCGCAGAGATAACGGAAGTCGAAAATGATAAGCAACAATTTCCATCTGAATATGATATTCCTTTATCTCAACTGTGATCGAGACCCAGGAGAAGAATGTTTTTTGGTGAGAATTGTTACGAAATTCGAATGCCCAGGGCTTTTTTACCTTGAATGCTCACACAAACTGTGTTTCCGCTGTCGTGAAAAAATTTAAGTTTATACCTTTCAATTTTTTTTAGGTTTTGTTTTTATTTAATTTTTTTTATTGTTTTGATTAATGAATACTTAAAAAAATACAAAGAAGTAACTACTTTATTTTATTATTGTAATGGTTTTAATCTTCCAAATATGTTTGATTTTAAGTACAAAATTTGAAGTGTTGATTACTTTATTGAAATTTTGAATTTGAATTGGACCACTTTATGGAAAACCCTTAGAGACGCTCAAAAATTGGTTATTTTTCCGATCCGTTTCCGAAATATAGACCTTTTTCTATGTTTTTAATATTTTCGATCTAAAATGCGGCTGGGTTACCCTGGGTAACCCATTACCCATCGTCGTGGGTAACTGCCCATTATTTTTCCCATTCCCCTGAGTGTAATGGGTAATAGTGATGGGTAATTGTTATCTGCCACATGTCTCATGTCTTTATCCGAGATAAAGACAATGTTATTCGCCACCTCCAGCCCTAACAGGCTGGTCTCCCTCTGTTTGTGTTGTTGTTTTGACATTACTTTCCGTTATATTATTTTTTAACTGACTTCCTCGAGTGTAGGTGATTTGAAGTAGATCGCACTATAGTCTCCAGTAGTCCGATAAGAACTTGATCGACGTTCTATTACAACAGTGTGGCACCACTAAAATTCAGACACACGCTGAAAAATCTGCCTTTTTGATGTTTGGAAGCAAATATAACGTGTTTGTAGTTTGTCGCAAATAAATTATACTTGTGCCCAAACACATTGTGTTTGCTAATGACTAGAAAATGTTTGAGACACAATGATTAATAGTTGTTTTAGTTGTTGAAAACTCTGAAAACAAAAACGAGATAGAGAACAAACAAAAGGGCATGCTTCAATTCATGAAAACAATGCATGTAAACATGTACACGTTTCCTGAAATATGTTTTTGGGGCCAATATTTTAGCTTAATTGTATTTTGTTTTTCGGCCAATCAAATTCCAACTACCACATCGATCAGTTGTGGTATGGATAGTCCCTGATTCACGACAAATCTTTTCTGAGGTAAACAGATGAGACGAGTTTTCATAAACTGAAATTCCATACACTGTGAAAAACTTTAATTTTTTGTTGTTTGAATGTAAATATAACGTCTTTGTATCTTGTCGCAAATATAGAAAATATACTTGTGTCCAAACACATTGTGTTTGCTATTCAATATTACCTGTTGGAGAGACAATGATTAATATTTTATAATATTTATTTTTGTGACCCAAATGTGGTTTTGTTTGTTAAACATTGCTGAAAACAAAAATGTGGCCGACAATAAAGGATTAGCAGATTTTCAGTTCATGAAAATAATGCTTGCAAACATATATATGGTTCCTGCAATTTGTTACTGGCGCCGTTCTTTTTCAGCGTGTATAAGAAATGTTCTGAGAATGATTATGACTGCAGATCTGTGTTGGTTGGAAGATGTGTGGCTACGTCCGAAATAGTTATGCGATCATGATGATGCTCTTTGTTACACTATATAGAAAATTAAAAGAAATGATCATAAATTATAAATTACACTGTGATAGTTTTTGGCAAAAATTTTTGTAGCCAAGCCCGGAGAGGGCGGCTTTACCCTAATTCGGGTACGGGGAATCGAACTGTATCATTAGTTTTTTGAGTTACAATTTAATATATATAAACTAGCTGACCCGGCAGACTTCGCCCTGCCGACAAAAAGTATTCAATGATGTCATGGCCACAAATGAATTCACACATTTTATACAGGAAAACACATCATCACAAAAGTGTAAAAATGGGCTAAATGAAATAAATTAAACAACTTTGTTTTATCAACTTTTATACATCCCAGTATTATCACCTATATTGGGTAGTTTTGCTTTGGTTTGTGTCTAGACTAACATATAAAGGGAAATTTCTTGTTTAATGGGAAATTTCTAGGAGGAGCGCCTGTAATCAATATCTATGTATATACCTATACATATATAAGTATAGATGGACCCGGCGAACTTCGTTTTGCCTTCAAAGTTTTTGTAATGCCCAAGGGTGACCAAAATATTTTGTTCCATTATGTTTGCAGTAAATGAATATATCTGCTGGCGTTCCGACACGGGATAATGCTACAATTAGTTGACAATGGGCAAATAAACCTGTAGAATGTAAAATAACTATTTGTTAGAAGTATTTGTTTAGATTTCGATCGTGTGCTGATTTGTCTAAAAAGCTTCTCGTTAGACTATAATAGCTGAACCCGTTGCGCTTCGTTACCTCTGAAACAGAATCTGAAACTGGAATCTTTTGAAATCGATCTGCATGTCTGTAGGTATCATTGGAATGCGTGGAATCAGTACATCAGTTCGTTTATAATTTCCAGTGATTATAGTAGCCTCTATAAGATCAGAATTTTTTTCTGACCTTTTTAATAGCGGTATTTTTATTGGTTTTCCCCAAAAAGTAATTTGCATCATATCAGTAGTATATGTACCGAACCTCACATTCCTACACAGTATCAAACAATTGTCCGTACTCTTGGCAGTTGTGAACATATTTCAAAGTATCTCAAAAGATATATAGCCAATATGATTCAAATATTTTTTTAAAGTTAGAAGCATTGAACTTTAAAAAAATGATTTAAATCGAATTGGCCATATATTTTTTGAGATACATTGAAATATGTTGTCAAGTGCCTGGTTTACGGACAATTGTTTGATATAGTATACATATGTATTAGTCAAATATTGACGCCTCGCCCCTTTTTGCCAACTTGCTTCCAAATAGCCTGTTCGTATATGTAGGCCAACTGTAACATGCTGTAAAATTTTCAGGACGATCAAACTATTATTATGGCTGCTTTAATGGTTTATTTTAAAAGGGGCCTGGTACATCCCACTATCACTATGGCTGTAATTCATAATGTATCAACAACATACATACAAAATCACATCTTCATACCTCTGATAGTTCATGAGATGTAGCCATTTTAAATTTCAAATGGTATGGGCGGTGCAACGCTGCTTTATCCAATCACTACCAAGTATAACCAAGAACTATCAGTAGATCATCAGTACCACATTGTGAAATTTTCATAACAATCGCTACATTAGAAAAACCGTCAGTGCGATTTTTGAAAAGGGGGCGTGGCACCGCCTACTTACAGTCTGGCTGTAATTCATATTGTACCAACAACATATATACAAAATCTCATCTTCTTACCTCTGATAGTTCATGAGATACAATCATTTTAAATTTCAAGTTGTATGGGCGGTGCCACGCCCCTTTATCCAAACATTTCCAAATATAGCCAAGGATTGTCAGCAGGTCATCAGTACCGCATTGTGAAATTTTCATAACAATCGGTATATTAGAAAAGCCGTCAGAGCGATTTTTGAAAAGGGGGCGTGGCACGGCCTGGGTCACCCTTATCATTAAGGAGTATGAAAAATAGATGTTGGCCGATTCTCAGACCTACCCGATATGCACGCAAAATTTCATACATATCGGTCCAGCCGTTTCGGAGGAGTTCGAACACAAAATCGTGACACGAATTTTTTATATATATAGAAGATAAATAAATAAATGGTTTCCCATTACATCCCATGAAGGGACCAGGGAGAACTTCTCACAATCACTGAGCTGTGCGCTTTGCAGTTTTCACTCACTGATTGGGACCTACAGTTTTACACCGATTCCGAACGGTATTTTGAGAAGCTTTTTTCATGGCTATATACTCGATAGTGTCGCCGTCACTAAGCGAGGTGACCGTCGTCGAAAGAAATTTTAAGGTGGTTGGAGCAGGGATCGAACCCAGGATCTCCTGTACAAGAGGCGCGCACACTACCCATTGCACCACCGACAGTCACAGTTTAATATATATATTTTTGGATTTTTAGAACGAAGTTCCTTATCGCACATTGTGGGATGGGGGCTAAATGAAAAAAAAATAAACTTTCCTTTAAAACTATTATGCTACAACCCAGTATTATCAACTGTATTGGGTACTTTTACTTTGGTTTGTGTCTAGACTAACATATGTTGGGAAATTTCTTGTTTAATGGGAAGTAATCTAGGTGGAGCCTGTAACCAATATTTAGTATATGTATATTATAGTTTTGAACCCAATAAAAAGTAAATTTAGAAAAGCCAAAGTGAAAGAAGTCTAACAAAATAAATTTTTTTTAAAGAAGTGCCTTTTCTTAAATTTTCTCAAAAATCATATCTATTCATATTCTTAAACAAGGTACCTTTTCTTAAAAAAATACCTTCTCTTAAAGAAGTACCGTTGCTTAAAAAAGTAAATTTTCTTACAAAAAGTCCCTTTTCTTAAAAAAAGTAATTTTTTGTAAATAAGTACCTTTTCTTAGAAAAGTATATTTTCTTACAACAAATGCCTTTTCTTAAAAAACTACCTTTTCTTAAAGAGTACTTTTTTTGTGAAACGAAATAACTTTTCTTGAGATAAGTACTTACTCTTAAAAATGTACCTATTCTTGGAAAAATTGCCAATTCTAAAAAAATTCCGATTTATTTAAAAAGTACCTTCTCGAAAAAAATACCTTTAATACAAAAATTCCGCTTCTTAAAAGTACCTTTTCTTAAAAAATAATCATACCTTCTCTTTTCTTTTCTTGAGATAAGTAGGCTTTCTGAAACTAAGTACATTTTCTTAAAAAAGTAACCTTTACCTAAAAGGAGTACCACTTCGTTAATAAGTACCTCTTCTTAAAAAAGAACTTCTTTATAAAAAAAATCAAACTCTTATGGCTTTTTCTTCCAGAAAGTACTTCTCCTTAAAAATAGTACCTTTAAAAAAAAACATTAGCTTTTAATAAAAAGAAGTACCTCTCTTTAAAAAAGGACCTTTTCGGGAAAATATAATACATATTCTTACAAAAAGGACCTACAAATATAAAAAATAAAAATACATTCAATAAAAAACAAAAATTTTCGTATAAAAAGTTGATCAGTTTACAAAATGTATCTTTTCTTAAAGATTCATGTAAATTATCGTATTTTTCAACGGGCGCCTTAGGCGTGTTAGAACTAGCTATTAATATATAGCTGAAGGAGCTCGGTTCAAACGGGTGACCCCTGACATCTCATGTGAGTTTTTTTGATTTTTCGTTTTTTTTTTCAACAAACTGCCACTAACTTCTATTTGGTTGGTTGTACTGGGAAACTTTATTTAACTAAGTTGTTCCACACATTTTGGGCTTCAACCTTTGGGAACAAAGTTTATTCCTGAAACTAGGTTTTTTGGGAGTCTTTAATTCAGAACATCGGTAGAAATGTAATTTTCCATCTTTCGTTCAGTTTTCCAAATTGCAGTGCACAAATTGCCAATAATCAGATTCTTTCGCAAGATAAGAGAAAGCCTTTCTCTATATAGCTATATTTATTTAGTCATCTTCATTTTCAAAATCAAATTGCATTTAATTACACTGTGCGACACCAAAACACATACAGTGAAATGTTCTGGTGATAATTTTTGTAGAACATTTTGACCACGCCCCCCGCTATTTTGGTGCAGTTTTTTGCGTGTTTAAAAAAAAATTAAAAATTATGGTTATACGTGACAGTTAGAGCGTTAAGTTGTTCCACAAAAATGTTCATCTGAATGGTTTCTATAAAACTGCTGAACATATTTTGTACCTCAGAAATAAGGAACACACAATTTTGCATGCCGATATGTTGCAGGGAAAATCCAAGGGGCGGAAACTTTGACCCTCCCTAAAAAAAATTCTGATCAGATCTGGCAAAACGCCGATATACGTATATTTTTTTTAGAACTTTCTACCAGAATCCGTTGACAAAACCCCATCATTTTGACAAAAACCTAATTTTGTCTCACAGTGTTATCAAGTTCACCTAATTTTAGTTTTTCCTACACTGACATATTTTGGATAAAATCATTGTTCAATTGGGTTTTGAACCAATGAAAAACATAAAAAAAAGTACAATGGTTGAAAAAAAGTACTCTCGCCTACTTTTTACGGGTTATGCAGAAAATAGTACAACGTACAAAAAAAAACGCTTACTGTTGAAACCAGTACGTCTGACAAGCCTACATATATTTTGTATGAAACCATAATTGTGACTCAAGAAAATAATGATGCAGCTCGATTCAAGAAACCTGAATTAGTGTAAAACCGTCCTCTCCCGCCTTGTTTCATTTTTCGAATTGCACAATGTTAGCAGTTCAAAGTTTGAAAGCAGTTTGAAAGATACATATTGTTTTTTTTTCGTTACAAATCTTTACTATGATTTTCATTAAATTATTTGCCGTTCCATGGACATATTTTTAGAACGTTTCCAAGATTTCTAACATTTTTAAAAATAATTCCTTTTTCCAGAATAAATTTTCATTACTTAACGTTGAATTTCACTTAATTTCGATTGAATTGCATTCAATTTCGATTGAAATTGAAAACTGTATTTCATAGAAAAGTTATAGGGTTAAAAAAATTGATGCCTGTGACAATTAATGTAGCTGTAATTTTTTTTTCTATTGTTACTAAGGGACATACAAATCGAAATGTGTTAAGGAAGTGGAACATATTTAATCTAAGCTGTAAGTGAAAAATAGAAAAATGTACAAAAGAAAGGTCTAAATGAAATGAAGCGAAAAACAACGCAAAACAATTGAAATGAAAAGAAAAGAAAATACACAACATGTGTTAAAGTGTAAAGCATCGTAGCTACAATGAAAGCAATTCCCAGCGATTTGTAAGCGGCTTTCGAATGTTATAAAATACAACACAATGTAATAATAATATTAATACAAAATTAAAACAACAATAACAACAACAATATATATATCAACAAACAAAACGACAACAAACTATTACTTCCAAACAAATGCTATTAGATCATTCCCAAATGCATCGAGAAAATGCAAAACCGAACCGGAATTGAAATCCAAAACTGAGCTTAAATACAATGGGGTTTCAATAGAACTAAAGTACCTGGCATTTCTTATAAGTTTTGCATAAATAAAAATTTTCTGAAAAAAAAAATTGAAATCCCAACAAAACGTCAAAGAGAATTCAAATAAATTTAAATAGATAAATAATTAATACTTAGAGAGAGAGAGAAACATTAGTTGATTCAACTCACAAAACAATGCAAAACATTTGAATAAATTCTGCAAATATAAATAAACTATACAGTTACAAAAAAAAATTACAAAACAAAGAAAAATATATTCAGAATTGTAATTAAATTTTAACAAAACATTCTATTAAACAGCAACGAAGCATATCTGGATTTGAAAATAAGTGAATCGTTTTTGTTTTAATTGTATTGAAAATAATATCGAAACATTCCGTTAACTACTTTTGAAAGTTAATTTCAAGAGTATTTGAAAACTGTGTTTAAGTTTCGACTTAAACCGAGCATAAAGTAACACCCTGTACCTAAAACGTGCGTAAGCGTTAAAAGGCGCATACGCACGTGAAATTTTCGTCTATTGGCGTTGGCGAAAACGAGTCCCCTCAACATTAACAACATTGGCAGCAATATCCCCTTCAAAATGCGTGTCAAAGTGGGCAAGCGCATATGGCTGAGAAAGCGACGCTCGAAACGTGACAGTTTCCCCAAGCCAAGGTAAATTTATACAACATTTTTAAACCTCTCACTTGTATAGAAACATTTTTTATATTTATATTTCACGAAGCTAAAAAAAGTTTCCAGAAGCGGATGATGGATGGCACGTTAGTTTATTTGAATACTAAATAGGATAGAAATTTGTTTGGCCAGGGGTTCATAATACATATGTATAAGTACATACATATGAACCTATTACTATAATTTCATTTTGATTTTTGTTATTATAAAGGGTTCTTTAAAACTTTTCTAATTTCTTGTTTAACTATAGTTTCTAATTACACTGTGGAACACAAAGAAAAGCAACGTTCTAACAACAGATTCTGGTAGTCGGCGTTTTGAAAGTTTCTGTCTGGATTTTTGTAACGAAGTTCCTTATCTTACGTTGCGGAATGGGGGCTAAATGAAAAAAAAAATATAAACAACTTCTGTTTTAACACTATTATGATACAACCCAGTATTATCACCTATATTGGGTACTTTTGCTTAGGTTTGTGTCTAGACTAACACATGTTGGGAAATTTCTTGTTTAATGGGAAGTTTTCTAGGTGGAGCCTGTAACGACTAATTAGTACACTAATACTGCAGGTTTGGACCCAATAAAAAGTAAATGTAGAAAAGCCAAAGTGAAAGAAGTTTAAAAAAACATTGTTTTAAATAAGGGCAGTATTTTCCGAGTTTTCAAAAAAAGGTAAAAATTATGGTTATACGTGACAGTTAGAGGGTTAATTTGTTCCACAAAAATTTTCATCTGAACCTTTTCTATTAAAACTTCTGAACATATTTTGTACCTCAGAAGTAAGGAAAAACCAATTTTGCATGCCGATATGTTGCAGGAAAGTTCCGAGGGGCGGAAACCTTGACCCGCCCTAAAACAAATTCTGATCAGATCTGGCAGAACGCCTATATAAGTATAATTTTTTTAGACCTTTCTACCAGAATCCGTTGGCAGAACACCATAATTTTTTTTGGTGTCGCACAGTGTTATCATCGTACGGTGTTGGAACTAACTTACTTATTTTTCCGGTCACGAACAACCCCGAGGGGTCAGGGACCTTACAAAACGAAGATAACATATTTTGCCAACCAGTTCGATCTTTTGCCTTATCTCTCTAGTTGGCAATACCAAGTGTACGAAAGGATTCGTCAACCTGATCCCTCCAGCGGAGTCTTGGTCTTCCTATTTTTCGTCTTCCTTCGAGTTCGGTTTCGAAAACCCTTCGAGCTGGTTCGTCTTGTTCCATTCTACTGACATGGTCTAGCCAGCGCAATCGCGTTATTTTGATCCGCTTAACTATGTCAATGTCGGGATATAGCTCATACAGCTCATGGTTCATTCGTCGCCGATACTCGTCGTTGTGCATTATAGGGCCATGCAATTTTTGGAGTATTTTTCTCTCGAAAACTCCTACAGATGGTGCATCTGCTTGCGATAAGACCCAGGATTCTGTGTCATACAGCAAGACAGGTTGTATGAGAGTCTGGTATAGTTGTACTTTTGTTACTCGAGAGAGGGCTTTATCTCAAAAGTGCTTGCTTAGGAACTAACTAGTACATAATATACATTAATTTTTTAAAATTAATTTATTTGTTGAATATATATATAATATATATACTAGTAATACTAGTAATAATAAAATTATATTATTAATAAAACTATTAATATAATTATTTAAATTTATAAAAAATCACAAAAAAATAGAACGCTGATTGAAACAATGTACAAATACATAAGGAGGTATCCCATGCGCATCTCTAATTTTGAGTAGATTATTATTTCGAAACAGTGCCTTACCTATCTTACCTACAATCGGAGTTGACAGAACTCAAAACCGTTTACTAGATCAAGATTTATTGAATTTTTGGCGGATGGAAATCGATTCTGAACCACTGTGCAACGTTCTAACACCATACACTGTGGTACTGTTTTAACTCTCTTTGCGTCACTGAAACACTATTGAGCCAAAACTATCGAATGTGTCTTAGAACTCGGACAAAACAGCAGTTACTTGTGAGTCATATGAGTTATCATTTCTCTCAGTAATCAGTTGATGTTCAAAACTCAAGACAATTGTTTGTTATGGCTGATGTGACACTAGAGTTATGGGTCTCAAGATGTTTTTGATACCTCTTAAACTTCAACTTATGAAATACAAAAGTTAAATATTACTGATTCTTAAGAGTTAGTTATTAACTTTGGTGTTTTCGCTTTTCACGTCATCTAATCAATCAAAGTATAGACAAAGATGTCAGAAAGTAGTGTCATGTCAAACGACATCCCACATTACCACTGAAATTTGCAGATTATTAAGTCAACTCTTTTTGATGTTTACAAGAAAATGCCGAAGGTAGATACGCAACTTCGTGATATTTTTCCTTATGTTTTGCGCACTGAAAAGATTAATAGGTTTATTGTGTTATATTTATACTCAAAAGTATATGATTCAAAAAACTATTGAACATTATTATTAACTGTTAATAATTTCTATGGTCACACCTGAAATAACAAAACTTTTCCTAAACTATTTTTATGCTCATTTTCCCCTCCGGCATTTTGATATAATAAATTATCTCGTGTTAATCATTTGCCAAATGTCACAGGCCATCCTTTTTCGTTGTAGTATTTGATTTTGACGTCATGTCATGTGTGACGTGGTCAGATGATTATAAATATTATGCGTGATTTTAATTTTACAGTTTTTGCTTTACGCTTTTGTTTAATCAGATTTTGTTTGTGAACGAAATGAAAGTGGAATTAGGAACAAATCAATATTACATGACATTTGTTGGAAGGGGGATAAGGGGTTATTCGTTTTCTATATGTAAAAAACTAATTCAGTTTAAATAGATTTTTATAGATACGAACAAAAATATGGGAGATTGTTCCTTAGAGAGTTGGCATGGCATATGGAATTTTTAGCACATTTGGGAAAAAGTATCCTCACACGTAATCATTTAACCAAAAAAGTTGTTTTCCATCTCATTACACTAGAACATGAGTGCGTACTGAACTGGGAAAAAAATTGGAGTTTCAAAAGATGATTGTTGAAGAGCTGATTACGAGAACGTCCAACTGTTCGATGTGTTAACATCTATAGGCACGGGTAGAGCAATCTATTAAAGTGAACACATGCACACAACACACAACGTTAGCATCACATATGTGGTTGTTGTACAACAACAGTCTCTGCCTGAAATGATGTAGCGGCAGCGAACAAACAAGCAGGTCGTCCTCGCCAAAGAGTATTGAATAGTATGGTATAGAATATATACATTGATGCCTTTTGAAACATTTATGCTTATTGTATTGTTTTATGTAATAACATTGTCGAAATGGTGCATTTATATTGAAATATTTTATAAAGAGAAAAAGACTCGTTTATGCTCTTTTACTCAGACTCTCTATGTGAGAGCGGAAAAAGAGTGCAATAAGTTCTCTATACTATTCAACACTTTTTGTCGTCGCTTTGTTTATGACAAAACAAAAACAATTATTTCAGTGAGCTAAATATTGCTTTATTTATTTTAATAATATTACACCTAATGTTAAAGCAGATGTAAGAAAAAAGAAAGTGCAATAGCAAAATAGAATTCAGCACAAAAACTATTCTTTTTTTATTTTCCAATGTAACATTTACTAATGTGTTGATAGAAATCGAACAGGTACCGTGTAACGAAAATGTGTTAACCATCGCCCGTGACTTCGAACACTCACTGATTTTTTTATACGAGGGTTCTTGTAGGACCTTATTGCCGTTGAAATTGCGATTCCTAATGTGTTTAAAAAAATAAATTTTTCCCCAATATTGGGCTCCAATGATGTGTCATAAAGAGCATAAACAGAATAATATATCAGAGATGATTTGTATTTAGGACAAATCGGAACCACGTGTATGCATTTCGCAAAACTTCTCTTTGCAATCTCGATCTCTATTAATGGAATTATAGAATGGGTTTAAGCTTCAATAATAAAACAAAAAAGTAAGTGCCAGCAAAAAGGCCGATTAAATAAAAATCATCTATGATGAATTTGAACGCAGAGCACGACGAAACTGCAGGCAACTGTTATTTCCTGTATGAATTATGTTGTGTTTTAAACAACAACAAAAATCAAGTCGAATGCGAACCGATTGTTCTCTGGAGATAGAAATAAGTTCTTGTGCGTTTTGTTTGTGATATTTTTCAAACACTTGCATAGTGTGGAATTGTCAATCGTCTCCTATCCTTTAAGTGATTTAAATTTCACCTGATACCATCAAGCAGAAAATTAGTTCCTATAAATTATCATTACTTTTTCCAAGTCAGTGTCGGCTTGAATATCGACAATTTTCGGACGCTTTTCTATTCAAAAAATTTGTCCATGTTTACATGGTAAAAGCTTGTCATGATACGAATATTGTATGAAAAATGTTTAATATTTTGTAAATATACGATTTACGTGATTCCTTGGAAGTCTTTATGACTGCGTCTCAATAACAACCCATGTAAAATTCACAAAAAATATATTAATCCAAATGCGTAACGTATAAGTCATATTAATTTCTAACATACGTGTATTTGGCGTATGATTAATAATTTATTATTTATACGTACACATTAATGGTCATGCGTATGAGTAATATAATATGGTTACTTTCAACAGTATTACCTGAAAATATAAAAAGGTATGTGTTAAAATGGCTGTATACAAATAACAGCTTATTTATAGTCTAAATATAGTTGTACCACACATAATTAGCATTCATTAGCCGGCTGTTTTTACAAATAAATGAATACTTAATGAAAGGCCGTTGTTGTAATTATACCAAACAATATTTCTTGCCAAAAATTAGAAACGAAAAAAAGAATATTATTTAATATGAATTTTTTTATATCATTAATCCTCACAATAATAAATAGAGCGAACAAATTTCAACCATAATGGAGGACTAAGTACGTGCATATTAAGACATCTGTGAAATTTGTAATTCCATTATGTTTGAAATGTGATAGGGAAATGAAAATAGAAAAATACTATGGTAAAATACTAACGTGTGCATTTGTATCGATAGCGAGCTAAAGAAAACGTGATGGTTTATATTACAATAAAACTAATACAATTTGGTACATGCGCAAATATACAGTACCGAGCCATTGAACTATGGTGCATGGCAACATGTATGCTTACAGTGTAATTGCGTATTGTGGATCGTAGGGATAAAATATACAGGTTATTGTTCTAAGACTGCACGAAGCATGCGGTGCAAATTCGATGCTCTATCAGGCGATAAAAATATAACAATGAAAAGAGTTCCAGCAAAATATTTTGAAGAAATTCCTCTATTTAAAATAATAACAAGTGCAAGTAACAGAACCAAGACCGGAGTCAACAGTTGTACCTTATATCGAGTTTTAGAAGTCGAAATGCATTGTTAGTCTTTGAACCTATAATGATGGTTTCATAGAATAGTATATTTTTTAAACGCTTTTTATACAGCGCGTAGTTTTTAATGGGAATTTTGATTAATCGATTCACTGATTATTCATTATATCGATTAAGTAAAGTCGTATTTAATCGCTTAAGCGCACATAGCCTGTAGGAACATATGAATATAAAAAATAGAATAATCAAATTGCAATTGGGCAAACTGTGTACACCGGAGTAGGAAACCAGGTAGTGGACCTTACACTTGGACAAATAATGTGCTACATAACCAACTCAAAGTTCTTCAGGCACGGAATCTCTGGTTGATAACAGTATCTTTGTATTACGGTCGCGGCCCTACAGTTAGGGTATTTCTATCTTTCACCGAGGAACAGAAAGTTTCTGAGGTCAAGGCCCCACAGGCTGGCAATCTCTCCCTCGAACCGGGGAAAAGGAGGATACTTAGGTCAAGACGAACAGGGGTAACTGTATGTAATAGGCAGGAAATCTTTAACTTAAAGCATGGGAAACGTATAAGTAATATTGAATTATATCATAACAGGCGTATCATTATTATTTAATTTGGCTTACATGTAATTATAATTGCATGATTTTTTTCCTAAATTTAATAAATTGATTCTTTGCAACATTAAAAATGTTTCATAGTACTACTATTTGAGCCATTGAACATTATTCAGTGGCGATTAATATAATTTAAATGATATTAATCAACTGTCATATTAATTGATTAATCACAGATTTGATTAATCAGAATTGCTGATTATCCGATTAACTGGTCAATCACTAGATCGAATAAAAATTTGATTTCGAGTATATAGCCATGAAAAAAGCTTCTCAAAATACCGTTCGGAATCGGTGTAAAACGGTATGTCCCAATCAGTGAGTGAAAACTGGAAAGCGCACAGCTCAGTGATTGTGAGAAGTTCTCCCCGGTCCCTTCATGGGATGTAATGGGAAACCATTTATTTTTATTTTATTTTATCGTGGTAACCAGCCAGCCAGACAGGCAGACAGACAGACGGACATGGCTCAATCGTCTTAAAATGTCGTAAAACAAATTTCGTCAAAAAAAAAACTAAGGGCCTTAAATGGCTCCTTCGATGCGTTACAGTTTTTTCCGTATTAAATGATATATAATACCCCCATCCTATGGGTGAGGGTATAC
The DNA here is from genome assembly GCA_963931995.1 of Phaonia tiefii. NCBI lineage: Eukaryota > Metazoa > Arthropoda > Insecta > Diptera > Muscidae > Phaonia > Phaonia tiefii. The sequence goes on along the minus strand of OZ008368.1, from coordinate 259,277,947 downwards.
AAATGGTTCATTTATTTGTAACTCTAGCAAAATGACTAATAATTCTTATATCAACTCAAAACATTGAGTTGTATTTTATTCAATTATAAATTGTATATTTCCTTTAGGGTATCCCAAAAGTCTCCCTTTCCTAATGTAATATAATTTACAATAAATTGTCTCAATTCTACAAGATCAAGGGTGCGCCATCCTTGCATCCAAGTGTAATTGGTGCTGGTAAAGCAAAAACGTTTTATAGAAAAACTGTTTTTATATGTCAGAGAGAAAAGCTGAACAAAGAGTAAAATGAATGACACATTAAAAACATACATACATACATATGCTTGTATGGTCAAAGTCAACTGATACCGGAAAGGAAAAACTAACAAATACCCAAACGACATTAGCAAGAAGATATTTTAATGTACCGACTACGGCGAGGACATGCACACTAGGGTGTCCTAAAACCGGCGAGTTTTTGTAATTTCAAACATGGAAGCTATAAAAATATGCGTATTATAGAGCTGACTATGGGAACGTCAAAGCTTTTTGTTATACGAGGGTACTTATAGTGCCCTACCGGCCGTAGGGCGATTCCTAGTGTATTTGGCAAATATTTTTTTGTGGTTAACACGGGGATATTTTAATTTTATTATAAAAATACATTTTAAAAATTTTATTAGACTATTTTGTGTCATGACCTTTCAGTACACCCTAATGCACAGTTTTGTGTGTAGTAGGTATGACGATGTTTATGTTTGAATGTCGGTAAGTTACTCTCATACACACAAGCATAAGTTATAGTTTATTTGCAAGTTACACGTGTTTCTAAGTTATTTTAAGGACATAAATATGTTCCAACGTTACGACTCTAATGGGAGAGGTCATTTATTGTTTTCATCTCCGGTAAATGTAAATATATTTTTATATTCTTATAACTCGTAGTGGAGAAAAGGTATTGTTATATAGTTTTTTATAACAAAACATCTGGGCAAATGTAGAGAAATTTATCAAAGACAACATAATCCTATCATTGCTGTCCCTTAGGTTTAGGAAATAAATTTACAAGTATTCAAATATTCGTTGTTCACAAAATTCATCATTCCTCATAATAAATGTGATGAGCATCAAAATGTGGATCAACAAATGCGTAGGATGTGGAAGCATATACAAGGCCCAAAATGCTGTTTTAATCTTTGGGAAAGTTCAAAGGGCACCAGGCAGTAATAGACACCCTGCCTAGACAATAAAAGGCCGAACGTTATATAGGAACTATTATTCGCTGTGGGCGAATAATATAATCATAAAATTATAACACATCAATAAAATGAAACAGAGATATATTTCTTACTTACTTTTAAAAAAAATGCAACAAAGTGAAATACTCGACAGAAACACTGTATCGGAATCTTCTTGAGAAGGCCGTACAAAAAACAGGGTGTAAAAAACTCGCGGATGTAGATATCAGTGCATATGAGCTATAGACACAATATGGGATTACCAAACTAAGATGATACTAAGGTGATATTTATTTATGCACGTCTAGTTTGATTGGATAATTACAGTTTTTGATTATCCGATTGACTTATTATTCACTATATCGATTAAGTAAACTCTTAGTTAATCGATTAATCCCACATCGCTTATAAAAAGCTATGAGCATAACAAACCAGTGTTGCCAGTTTAGCATAATTAATGTTTTTTTTTGGTATATTTTTTTTTTGGCGTCAGCATAATTTTTTTGAAACATGATGCTAAATGCTTTTTAGCATCATTTTCACCAAATTTTTCCACAAGTTGATACATTTCATAACATTTTTAGCATAATTTTTTACATATTGCACAATTTTCCTTTAATAACATGGAATATTTCTGATGAAATATTGAGTCTTTAGGAATCTGAAAGCACACCGCACGTTTATATTTTGATTCATGTAACAATACATTCTTTGTTATGAGCCAACACACACCAAAGGATGTGAAACGATACATATGTTCATTACATTTTCTTGCCTCATGGGTCTAAAACGCTTTGTGTGATCCTCTGTTTTCAGCCTTCGAGGCGGATATCTCCCGAACCATCAACAAAACTTTAAGACTAAGAAGCATTTATTTCTATGCAACTTATGTCACACATTTTGTTCGTTTACGTATTTTCACTGCCATTATGAACGGTGGCGGGAGGCAAACCCAGCCCACCGTGTTTTTGCATTTTACCTACTGCCAGGATATTTGATTGCAGCCGCCCATTATGGATCAGACGCTGACCAGTATGCGATATGTTGAACCTGGATTTTCTTCTTTTAGTTTCTATCCGCCGTTGGCCAGTATGTTTGGCTCATCCGCCTTCTAAGGACAAAAGAATATGCCCGATTGTTTGATGAGCTTCAGTGACATCAGTCACCTACTAAACCTGATTTGATGCTCATTTGTTTCGCCTTCTCACTCTAGCTAGCTAACGGAGGTTTCCGAAAAGCTATTGCCCAGGACATACTGCGTGGAAGTAGTGAGCTGCTTGGACTGCCCAATGAAGGAATCATTTCTGGCCACTCCCAAGTGAATGGCAATCAGAAACTTTCCACCTCCACGGACAGTCCGTCGAGGTGGAGAAGGAGTCAGCAAAAGTGGGTCTGACGGTAAATGAGGACAAGACAAGACGCGATAAGGCCAAAGCGTGAACGTTGATAACCGTTATAACTTCGAGGTAGTGGACGAATTTATATACCTCGGATCTGCCGTGAACAAAAACAACAATCAACAACAATCGAATCTGCCGTGAACAAAACAACAATTGAAATCAAGCGGAGAATTGCGCTTGCGAATAGATGTTATTTTGGGCTAAGCAAGCACTTTAGAGATAAAGCCCTCTCTCGAGTAACAAAAGTCCAGCTGTACCAGACTCTCATTCAACCTGTCTTGCTTTATGGCGCAGAATCCTGGGTCCTATCGCAAGCAGACGAAGCATCTGTAGGAGTCTTCGAGAGAAAAATAGTCCGAAAAAGGTATGGCCCTATAGTGCACAACGGCGAGTATCGGCGACGCATGAATCATGAGCTGTATGAGCTTTATCCTGACATTGACATAGTTAAGCGGATCAAGATAACGCGATTGCGATTGCTAGGCCATGTCAGTAGAATGGATGAAGATGAACCAGCGCGAAGGGTTTTCGAAACCGAACTCGAAGGAAGACGAAAAACAGGAAGACCAAGACTCCGCTGGAATGATCAGGTTGACGAATCCCTGCGTACACTTGGTATTGCCAACTGGAGAAATAAAGCAAAAGATCGAACTGGTTGGCGAAATATGTTATCTTCGTTTTGTAAGGTCCCTGACCCCCCGGGGTTGTCCGAGACCGGATAAGTAAGTAAGTAAGTATGTCACACATTTACATTACATTTCGTGCAAAATTGTTATAGTAACCTCTTGGATGTGATGATTACAGAATCTCTTTTGCAAAAAAAAAAAAATTAAAAACTAATAATCTAATTATTTGGAAAAATTAAATGTATTACAATTTTACGAAGATGAAATTTTTGTATGCTTTATAATAATCTGTAAATACAACAATATGCTCCCTTCTCCCTAAAATGGAAGAACACGCGGACGGTACCCTCTACACCAATCTCAAGGCAATCGTTGTTTCTGTTTTTGAAACAACAACATCTATGAAAGGGAATAAATGTTGTGAATATTGATGGTTATGGGAAAGTATTGTTGCCGATGTTTTCACACAAGTAGGAGATTAGACAATTCTCGCTTAGTCGAGATTAGTTTATTCCAATAATGTGAGATAATATACAGTGGCTCAACATTATGATGGGACACTAACCCACATAATAAAATATATATTATTTTTAAAATATGCCAACGGAATTTTGACTTTATTTTTATGATTTCACATTGCCACGTTAGTGTTCATTATTTAAGGAAATAATTGCTGAATTCTATTCAATTGAAATAAATTTATAAGCATTCATTCACAATAATACAGATCACGACCCTCAAAGTAATAATGGGACAGATGGCAACCATTTACAGTTTAGCTTTAGATAACGGTACCTAATGTTTTTTTTTTTTTGACTGGCACTTTTAAGAGAACTCTATATAGAATATTTCAGTCAGTTGTGTTATAAATATCCATCATGGCGCCACATCGTTCCCAAACATCGTCAGAGCTGAGGAGATTAATAATTACCCACTCAAAGTCTGGAAAATCTGTGCGAGATATCGCGGAAATAGTAAACCACACACTCTATTAAAAGATATAAAAACTCAGAAAATTTTGAAAACATTGGGAAACCGAGCAAGCGAAAAACATTTTCGGATTCAGACGAGCGTTGGTTCTTACAGCAAATAAAGAAATGCCCACATCTTAGCGCACCTAAACTGGCGGCTGAAGCAGAAATATTTTTGGGGAAAAATGCTAATCCCGAAACCATAAGAAATATTTTACGAAAGCATCAATACAACGGACGAGTAGCTAGGAAGAAGCCTCATATCAGTAAAGTCAACAAGCTGAAACGACTATCATTTGCAAAAGAGCACAGAGGAAACGATTCTTCGTTTTGCAGCAAAGTGATTTTTACTGATGAAAGTATATTTTCCGATCAGATGGGCAGTCATACGTATGGAGAAAGTCGAGCGAAGAGCTGCGCGAAAGAAATTTACGACCGACTGTGAAGCAGGGGTCAGGGTCAGTAATGGTATGGGGTGCAATTTCGGCAGCTGGTCCTGGGAATCTTCATTTTATAGAAGGAATTATGGACCACAAGTACTACCTAAACATTTTGCGATGTAACCTTTCAGAAACATCCGAAAAATTAGGCCTTTCCAACGAGTACTATTTCTACCATAACAATGATCCAAAGCATAAGGCTTATTATGTTAGGAATTGGTTGCTCTATAATTGCCCACATGTACTCGAAACACCACCACAATAGCCGGATTTAAACCCGATTGAGCACGTGTGGAGTTATTTGGAACAAAAATTAAAAAATCACCACATTAACAACAAAAACACACTTACACTTGTTCTTAAGGAAGAATGGCATAAACTATCACCTACCTATTGCAGAAAGCTGGTTGAATCGATGCCGCAACGTTTGAAAGCGGTAATACAAGTTTTGAATATGATACCTTATTTACTTAATTTTTAATTCGTGTCCCATTATTACTTTGACCCTAATACTATGAATTACTTTACTTTGTTTGGTTTCTTACTTTTTGTACTGTTTATATTTTCAATAAACTCATCGCATTAGCATTAAAACGTTATATTAATTTGTTTTCTTAAGTTAGTTAGTTCAGTAGAATATAGGGAACATAAGTAATATTAATAGGTGTCCCATTTTAATTTTGAGCCACTGTATATAAATACTTGTGGAGAAGGGAGCTGATGATATGGCTTAGTGGGCCTTGAAATAGCTATATTCCCAACCCTCCACCATAATAATCAATTTCACATTAGTTTTTTAATAATAAATTCTATGAAAATTTTCTTTTTGTTATAAAATTATTTTTCATATAAATTGATCTTGAACCGGAAAAGTTTTCATTGAATTTTTTTGAATCAAAAATACACATCTCTGATTTCAAAATGTTTTTTCTTTGTATATCAAAGTTATACGAATTTGTGAATAAAAATAGTGCTTAAAAACTGTATAGTAGGTACTAAATACTACACAGGGGCGAATATAACGGGTCCGCCATCTAACGTTTTTTTTTCAACTAGTGCTTATTTCGTGAATGGTGACACTTAGCTCATGTCTGATTTGACAGATAATTAGTTTTATCCTTCCGCTGAACGAATATGGTTGTGTATACGCTTGAACAACGCTGGGAAATATGGGAAAAATGGGCCTACGATCGACTTACAGAAGATGCCGATTTTGCCAAAAAAAATCATCTTTTCAGATGAAGCTCATTTTGATCTTGGCGGGTATGTAAACAAGCAAAATTGTCGCATTTGGGGCACAGAAAACCCGCACGCATACATTGAAAAGCCGATGCACCCAAAACGGGTCACTGTTTGGTGCGGATTTTGGTCCAGAGGCATTATTGGGCCATTTTTCTTCGAAAATGAGCAAGGAGTGGCCGTTACAGTCAATGGCGATCGTTATCGGGCCATGTTGAACGAATTTTTGTTCACAAAAATTGAAGAGGAGGATATTGGCAACATTTGGTTTCAACAGGACGGCGGTACGTGCCACACAGCCGAAGCTACACTCGATGTTTTGCGCCCTATTTGTGAAGATCGCATTATCAGCCGCAGAGCTGATGTCGTTTGGCCACCTCGGAGCTGCGATTTGACACCGTTGGACTATTATTTGTGGGGTGCCCTCAAAGATAAGTGTTACGCCGACAAGCCAGAGACGATTGACGCTTTAAAGCACAATATTCGTGAAGCCATTGGTGAAATACAGCTGCACACAATCGAGAATGTGCTTATAAATTGGACCGATCGTGTAGGCTACTGCATGGCCAGCCGAGGCAGCCATTTGAATGAAATTATTTTCCATTATTAATCCATTATTTATTATTGTATTTTCAAATAAAAAAAGAAATTTGAGAAAATATTCAGTAGTTTCTTTTTTATAGCATTTTCAAACAAAAAAAGTTATTTGGCGGACTCCTTATAATAAATTAACTTTTTAAATTTTAGCATAATGGTTATGCATTTTGCACAATTTTTTTGGGCATTTAGCATAATTTTTTTGCCGACTTCTGGCAACACTGTAGCAAACACAATAACCAAAGTAGAAGCGAATAAGTAATATTAAATTCTATCACCAGGCGTATAATTATTATTTGATTTGGCTTATGATATTTAATTGTAAAATTATTTAATCACAAAATCATCAACACACCACAACAGTATAGTATTATAAGTCTATATTAAAGGCGTACAAATTATGTGACACGTTTGCATCTGTGACGATAGGTCGAAGATTCCTGACAATCGTTGTGGTAAATGGTTCACGGCAGGTACAATGAACCTTAAGATAAAAAAAAAACAGCAGACAGTTGTCCGAGGCCTTCGGCCACGGACTGTCCCTGCAGGCTGTGTCAGAGACACGGCCATTAAGTTTAACGTAGAATACGCCATCCGATAAGACAGAAAACATATATAACAATAAATGATAAATAACATAAGCAAATGAATTTATTTATTTGATAGTTACTTTTGATAATATACATAAGCTTATGGTAGGAAAAGTAGGATAAATATGTGTTTAAATTAAAAGAGTAAGGCTAAATGATAAATAACAGACGCAAATCAATTTGATTTATATTATTTATAATTATATATCCATGTTAAATTCAAATTCACATTTAACGTTTTGTTTCACTTAAATACATAAGTAAATATACGAAATTTCAATATTTCATCAATCAAAACAACAGCCGAAGGTTTGTGTCCACACTGAAACAGCAGCATAGTTTGTGTTCACGCTACAAACTCAAACACTCAACCAAACACCACACATATGTTTGAGTGTATGTGTTTAAACAATTTTCATTTGAGAAATTTAAATATTAGGAAGATATCAACCAATATGAAATGTATATCTAACGAAAGATAACATCTTCATTTACCTACAAAAAAATTTTAAAAAAAGTTATCTCGCCGTTTCCTCATAATCAATGAAATAAAGATTACAACAATAACAATCTGATATGACTCCCTATAACGTAAGGTAAGACGTATTCTACGCCAAAAATAAATTAATAAAATCAGGGACGTACGATTAAATGATTAATTAAAATAGATATCCTGAATACCATGTTGCATAGTATCGAACGCTTTCCCATAAACAATGAAGGACAAACAACATTTCCATATTCCCGGATCAAGACCTGTAAGGAGAATAGAGTGTACACACAGAGAAGAGATTCGTTGTCACAACTACATTTATAGTCAACTAAAACTCAGCGGTTCCTTGGACTATCACATTATTCAGTTGTGATTACCAATAATTATGTTCTGTATCATCAAATTTGTGCATATGAATTGATTTGTAATTCAGGTTTGGTTGCAAGAACTGAAATATTTAATTGAAGCCACAGCAATAATAAATAAATGTTATCTGTCAATCGACTTTTAGTTCTAGCAATCAAATTATCCTGTAGTGCTGATTATTCTATTTCTTGGATCAACGAAAAATGTAAAAACTAATTCTGTTGTACCAAGTACTATATTGGTATCGTATGCTCAACTAACTACTTGAATTTAATGGATATCATAACAATTTGTTAATGTTTTAACCCATTATGAATTCTATAGAAAAAAAAAAAACTAAAAAAGAATATTTTTTTATTAAAATTGTGTGTTTTGTATTTAAACTAGTTGACCCGACAGACGTTGTCCTGCCTAAAATTTTATTTAAGGCTAATAACTTTTCTAAAAATAGCAGAGTTTAATTAACCACAGATATTTTCAAATAAATTTAACATTCATTGCTATGGTTATCACTAAAGTCCGGTTACATTGAGATAAGTTAGGTGGCCTTAGTTTGTTTATGATCGATTTTAAAATTTAAAAAATCATAATTGAAATGTGTAATACATTAAAAATAAGAACAAAATTAAGTACAAATTTCATATCAATGATAATATATTATTTTATAATAAAAGGCTGAACCCGGTGTGTTACCCCCATCATTATGAAATGAAATAAAAAGTGTTTATATAGTGAGAAATATATAATTTTATTATAAATTAACTATTGCAACGCTCTAGGATATACAATGTTTTTAGTTTGTCCAGACGGAGCATAAACAAACAAATCGTTTGGTTTTCCAACACGGGAGCATGCAACGTAAAGCTGTAAGCCACAAACTTGCAGAGATAGACCTTGAGCTTTATTAATTGTCATCGCAAACGCAAACCGAACAGGAAACTGTAATCTTTTGAAATCAAATGGCAAATTTGTTGGTATCATAGGAATGCGTGGCAACAGTACATTTGTTCCTTTATATTTGCCCGTTATAATGGTCGCTTCGATTAAATTGTTTAGCATTTTTTTTTTACTGCAAGTCGAGTTCCATTGCAAAGCCGTGGTGGGTCGATGTTCCGCAGTAATATAATGGGAACTCCAATTTTGAGTTTCAGCAAATGTGGTGGAAAACCTGGGACATCAACTGAGTTTAATAACTCAACAGGATAATTGACAGCATCCCCATCTCTCATAACGGTATCGATGGATTTGTATGTTGCTGCAGTTTCGCTGATTTTATTTAGAATAACACTGTTTATTGAATTGACATCAATATTTTTGGCAGCAAGTAACGCTCGTTCAGATAACCCATGCTCGTTTTTGAAATTACGCTCGATATTTGGAAATACACTATCGATTAACTCTTCAATGCATTGTGTCATTTTGCAAAAGTCAGGTGGAAACGTAATGCAATTTGTAGTTGGATCCGTTGGTATTTTTCCATTTCCAAATTCCAACAACTGTTTTGAAAATCGAGTAGCTGATGCATCGCGTTGCAGATGCACTCGCACATTTGTTATTAGTTTCAGTGTGCCAACGTAGTGCCAAAGAACAGATGATTTAAGACACGTATTAAGCTCGTCACCTGGGGTTGCACTTGGAAGTACAGGCAATGTTTGGGACGGAAATCACCGGCTAACACTATTAGTGCTCCTCCAAATAATCTTGTGTTGCTTCTAAAATCCTGTAACGTGCGATCAAGGGCCTCTAAAGATTTTTTGTGGGCCATTGTGCATTCATCCCATACTATAATCTTACATGTTTGCAGGACTTTATCCATGGAGGAGTTTTTTTTTATATATTACAGGTGTGCGTCTCAGAGAATTGCGGTTTGAGAGGTAATTTAAGTACCGCATGCGCTGTTCTGCCACCATCCAAAAGTGTTGCTGCTATACCGAATGATGCAATGGCTAGTGCAATATTGTTTTGCGATCGAACTTTAGACAAAATCAACGAAATCAAAAACGTTTTACCTATTCCGCCTGGTGCATCAATAAAGTACAATCCACCACTTTCATTAGTAATTGCTGTCATTAAAGTGTTGTATGCTGAGAGTTGCTCCTGCTGTAACTGTGGTAGGTTTGCAGCCACAAATAATTCTAACTCTTGTGGATTGTAATTGCTTTCTCGTAACATCTTGGTGAAAATAACTGTGGTTACTTAAACTCTGCTATTTTTAGAAAAGTTATTAGCCTTAAATAAAATTTTAGGCGGGACAACGTCTGTCGGGTCAGCTAAAAAGTATATAAAACTTTTGGTAAATACATATTACAAAAAAAGTATTTTGTATAGCAAACATTGTTAGTGGTATAAGTAAGTATCTGAATTAAAAAATATGGCTACGTTAACAGTATTAAGAGCAATATACTGCCAAATAAAAAATAATCCGTTGGAAGGAACAAATTTGTACAGAGAACAAAAAGTTTAAAACTTAAATTTGGCGTGGAAAGGGGCGTGAAAGGGGGCGTGGCGTAAGAAATGTTTATTTCTGCCTCGCCTGGAGTACAATATGTATACAATTTGAAGTAAATCTGTTAAAAACTAAATGGGAGCAATTACCTAATTTTAAAAAAGTGGGCGTAGAAGTGGGCGTGGTCGAAAAAAGTACCCTATTAATCATGCCAGAGTCCCAGTAATTGAATTACTGGATTATTTCCGCAACCGGGGGGGGCGGGTTCTGAGGGGTTTTCCATCATGTGATCCAATTCGTATGGAAGACATATTTTTCAAAAAATCGGCAGAAATAAGAAAATCGCTAAAATAACAAAATGGCTATTATTCGGAAAACCATGCGTCCAATCGGAAAAATAGTAAATTTTTTACCACCATAGGAGGCTGTAACCAATGAATGTCTTTAATACGACATCACTTTTTTTTTTAAACAAAAGACCGAAAAAATGAGACGGAATCGTTCAGTGTCTGAACAGAAACCCTCTTTTCCGCTTCGTTCGTGTTCTCGCTCTCGGGTTTCGGGTTGAGCGCAACACACGAATCGGTTTCTTACTGACCGGTCGATAGGAACAGAACCGTTCGTCGCTCAGCTACTGAGAGTGAGTAAGTGACCAAAGCCAAGAAAAGGTCCGCATAAAAGGTCTTTATTTTTATTGCTGCATTTGCCTTATGTTGTTGCCTTAGATATTTCGTCACAGGCAAAGCATTAAAGAGGAAGGGAGAGGAGGATAGGGCGGTCATTTGTGTGTATATGCGTATGCAGTAATAGCCAGAGGCGCCACACACATACACGCTCAGAAGACCGTTTGCCGAGTTTTTACGACGTAAAGTGTCTCGAGTGAACACATGTGCCGAGCGCAATCAAAAACGGTCGTCGGTTGAGCGAAGATCAAGCCAAAGAAGAACGAAGTTTGAGGGTTTTTTGGCGACAGTTTCGCATCGTGTCAGTGGACGATTGGTTTTTTTCTGACAACAAGCATGAAAGAGACCAATTATTGCGAGCTCTGAATATAACCAATTTTCTTCTAAGAGTTTTTTATAAAGTGGTCCAATTCGTACGAACGACTTAAACAAACAACCAAAATAAGAAAATCGCTAAAATAAATACATAGCTATAACTCGGAAACGGTGCATCCAAACACAAAAATAATAAATTGTTTTATATTTTTAAATCCGTTAAACTAAAATTTAAAAAAAAAATCGCCAAATCACTTATATGTGATAACGAATTTTTAAAAATAAGTGATGCTGCATTAAAGACTTCCATTGGTTAACGCCTCCTACGGGAGTAACGAAGTGATTATTTTTGCGATTGGACGCACCTTTTCCGAGTTGTAGGCATTTTTTATTTTAGGGATTTTATTATTTTGGCGACTTTATGAAAAAATATTCTTCCATACAATTGGACCACTTTATGAACCCCCTTAGAAGGACGTAAAAAATTTTCTTTTTTTAGATTGGACATTTCGGTTCGAAGATATTGGCATAAGGGTGTTATAGCGATTTTTGATTCGAGAAATTTTAGTTTTAGCGATTTAAAAAAAAAGTGATGCCGTATGCAAGAGATCCATTGGTTAAAGCCTCTGAAGCAGGTAACAAATGTATTATTGTTGTGATCGGACGTAGTGTTTCCGAGTTATAGCTATTTTTTGTATTTTAGCGATTATGTTATTTTGGCGATTGTTTGAAAAAAAATTCTTCCATGCTAGTTGGACCACCATATGAAAAACCCTTAAAAACTCCCAAAAATTAGTTACTCTCTATTGGACGTTCCGTTTCCGAAATACAGAAAGTTTTTCTAAATTTTTCACATTTTCGAAATGGGCATGGTTGCATGGATTGGGGGTAAATACGAACTCTGTAAACATATACAAACAGTTGTAATTTAAAAATACCATATATATGTTTAAGTTAATTTTTGTCATCCGCAATAATAGTTCCTCCTGACAAGTGTCCACAGTTTTTTGCATGTTTGTGAAGGCGTCAATAGTGGCGTCAGTTTCAACGATTGTGTTAAAAGTCTCACTTCACCGCAATTTATGGTAATCAGAAACCAGTGGGGTAAGATATATCACCTGGGCATACTCGTCTTGATAGCAGTAAAATATACACTGATGGTCACACTGGTCATTAAAGTATCTTCTATAGATTTCGTAAAGGAAAATATATGTCAACCGTTGGTTTTGTCGATAGGGTCTATACGTCGTAAATTTAAATATGTATTTTCGGTGGATGATATTTCTATACTTTATAGTTTTTTCACAAATTTCTTTTTCACTTTCAGTTAAAAATAATAGCTTTTCTGTAAAGTCCTCGTGTAACATTGAAAACTAGTTTCTCTTTCACAGCAAAGCCTCTTATAAAAAAAATCAATGAGTGTTCGAACTCACGGATGATGTGTTAACACCTTTTCGCTACACGGTACCTGTTCGATTTCTATGAACACATTAGTAAACGTTACATTGGAAAATAAAAAATAATAGTTTTTTTGTATACACCGGGCAATGCTGAACATCAAATGACTCGCTTTGTGTGGCCATAGCAACAACAACGAAACAACCAAACACACAACATCACACATCCTGTGTCCGAAGCAGCTGACGTATACGTGTGTCACATAACCACATGTTTGCCATATCAACAGCAACGAAACAGCCAAACACACAACATCACACATACTTTGTACGAAGTAGCTGACGTATTAGTGTGTCACGATAACGTCGACTGCACAAGCTTGCAAATGAAATTTTGCGTGGCTATGCTTTATGGCTCCGTTCAACAACAGCAACAGACACATGTACATACATACATTATTATGTTAATACATACGCTATAGACACAATTTCGTTTGCCTCACCCCTGCCACACCCCTCTTTCATTGCTCTCTTGCTCGCTCATTTTTGTTTAACACGTCATTATTCTCTTTCGCAGTCGCAGAAAATCTGGTTTTAGCAACAGCATAAAATCTGGTTTTAGCAGCAGCAGAAAACCTGTCTGTGTGTTGTTTGCATGTGTTGACTTTGATAGATTTAGTCCCTATACGCCGCTATAGATGTTAACACATCAAAAACCGAATACTTTTTATTAGTTATATCTTCCATTTCAGATGAATGAGGTTTTTAGAAATACTCAAATTGGTTAATACAACTTAATTTCTGTAGTAACAACTTCATTTAGTAAGACCTATTTTTAATTTATCAATAACATCGATAAATAATTCTGATGAATGATAATTATGAATTCTAATCAAAATATAGACTTTATCACTTTCTGCCCTTTCACATTTACCGTATATTCCCGAGTCAATAGTCCCAAGAAAAATTCTGAGTGCCTGACCCATTAGACTAATAAATCGACAGTCATCACAAAGTTTTGACTGATTTTCCTTTCGGTTCCCGGCTTAGGAGTTACCTGACATTCATCCGTACTATCGACCCGTGTAGTCCCGTACATTAAATTTTTTCTGTCCGTATCCCTTCATAGTCGTAGAAAGTGTGATTCTCATTTATTTGATTATCATTAGCGGATTATGATCCGATGGGACATTTGCCCCATGCATGAATTGTAGCGCTTATCAATAAGGATCTAATCGATCCAATTCCCAGTGACACTTCCCCCTCTGTCCTGGGCCGATTTCCACGCATAAATCCTTCTAGCAGGCTGGCTGCCAAGCATCATGCCTTTTCCAACTTTCAGGCCACCATGTTCCTCATACTCCAAGCATATCAACCTTAAACCTGTCCATTTCCGATATGGTTTTAGCTAATTTGCCGGATTCATAGCGGACTCGTACATTCCATGTTCCGATATTCAGATTCTGTCCTGTTTCAAGTCCGGGGATTCTCAGCACCCTCTTTTTAGGAGAATAGAGGCTGTTCTTCGTCATCATAATTCCATCGTCCGTCGTCCATAATTCATGGCTTTCAAGGGTCTTTACTTCAGTGGTTTTCCGTTGCCTTCTGAAGGGTTTCTTCCATTTTTATCTCCAGTCGCTCCTCTGGAGTTTAGACGCTGTCCGCTGCCGCTTACCTTAAGACCGACGCAGCTACCTGTTGGTCCGCGAGCCGTATTTCATTCCCGCCTTACCCCTATCTGCCACCTGTGGTCGCGACCGATTGGGGTTACAGCTTCTCCGTAGAAACTTATTTACAAATTCGTATTAATTTTCATAACTACCAGGTGTAGTGGCAACGGGTGGGCAATTGCCGGTAGTATGTGCACTCTCCAATTAAAGAATCTCCGATTGTGCTGTGTCGGTCTATAAATATAAACTTGACGGCCTAATAACTGTGAGGAACACTGTCAAATCTTTCCTAGGATGTGAACGCATCCGTTCTCGAAATAAAATCAGAGAAGTCGGGTCCAATCCCGCACTGTTGCGGATCCGATGTGCGTATTGGTTTAGTATGTGCTGATATATTAGTCGTGTTTTTGTTACAAGCAAGCGATTGTCGCTTGCTAAGTTGCAAAGAAAACGGCTTTTTAGCGAGAAGTCATTTTATTCAAAAATATGAAAAATGGTGAAAAACTGTAAAAGATATCAAAATTTTTTTGTTTTAAACTTAGCGAAAATGAATCTCGTCGCTAAGTTCTCGCTAAGTCTTCGCTAAGTGCTTCATACAACACAAGCGAATATATAAGCAAGCGGTGTAACCAAAACACGCTTATTGCTTAATACTAATTAATAATCATAAGCTCAGTGGATCAATGTATTTAAATAAATTATACGCTTCATAGTTTGGTATTGGCATAGTGCATTGACCTCTAGTGCATTGTTTTTCGATTACACCGCCCACACATCTTTAGTCATATAATTTCAAATCATTTACACATCATGGCCTAGCCATGGAAATCCCTGATATTTAATTCAGTTATCGCGTTAATCTTCTTGAAACACCTGTGTCTTTAACAGACTGTTATTAAGTGAAATCCCTACATTTCCCAAATTTGCCATCATTTAAAGATTTTTCTGCAGAAAACAATAATATCTTTAGTTAATGTAATGAGAAATATCTTTAGTTTCCCATACAAAAACAAAGAATTTGCAAACAAATCAGATCCATCCCTTTTATAATGAAACCCAATTTCAATCTGTTTGCCACTTCCATGGGAAGCATGACCCTCAGAACTTTTTAACAAATGTGTAATTATGTAAATGAGTTTTACCAGATAATGACAATCAAATTCAAATTGGTTGCCATACACTTTGACCGACATCATTTCACAAAAATTGTGTGGTCAGTTGAGATGTGAAAAAAACACTTAAAAGCGAAGGAGAACGCCAAACCAATTCCACGATAAGAAAATGTAATGAAAAAGTTGTAAAACAAAAAGTATTTCATTTCAGATTTTTTTTCTATTTTTGTTAATAAAATATTCAACAAACGCAGCAGGGCATTGAGAAAACTTCAACTGAATTCATATAACGTATACGCAACGTGTCTTTTGTATATAACAGAATGTTCATTATACGTCCCGTAATATGAGAATAACATATGGAATTTGTATTGTGTATACGCATGGGTGGCATTTTGGGGGGTTTCATGGAAATGTAAACGTCAACGGGAAAATACTATTTGATTTCAGCTGATATTTTAAATTTGTGTAAATAATTAAATAGCAAGCGGCTTTCTGTGAAAGACTGTACTAAAATCCATTTAATTGGTTTTAAATAAATGAAAT
The DNA here is from genome assembly GCA_963931995.1 of Phaonia tiefii. Taxonomy (NCBI): domain Eukaryota; kingdom Metazoa; phylum Arthropoda; class Insecta; order Diptera; family Muscidae; genus Phaonia; species Phaonia tiefii. The sequence continues at coordinate 259,261,839 of OZ008368.1, read as the reverse complement.
TCAAGAAACATAAATATTGAATATACCAAGAGCAATTGGAATTTCTAGGTAGTTTGGGTTAAGTTTAATTAAGGGCTGGAAAAGCCAATGAAAGGGATTTGTTAGGTGTCTACATAACTACGCAGATAAATGACCAAGTTTTGAAAAATTAGCCCGCAAAATATTTTTTCGAGCAAGTTACTTTGTGGTAGATTTATTGTTCACTTAATTGCATTATATTTTTCTCGAATAAAATCAAATAATCCTTTTCTTCATTCCTTCCTTCCATTATTGGCTATTTTACAACCGCATGAGGTTAGATGCCCTACACATATTAATTAAACAAACAAATAAATAAATTAAGCAAATTATTTTCTCCAACTGGTTCCTGGTTCCATCCATCGCCTTTTGTCGCAAGTTAGTAACACGGAGTAATACGGAGTAATACGGAGGGATTCTACGGCCTGGTCGGACACTTGGTCGTCCTCCTTTCCTGCTTCCATCGAATTCATTATCGAAAACCTTGCGAGCTGATTCATCTTCATTCATTCTAATAACATGGTCTATCCACCACAATTGGCATATTTTGATTCGCTTAGCTATGTTCACTTCGGATTACAAATTATATAGACATTAGTTCCAACGACGTCGATACTCGTCGTTTTCTTTAACAGGACCACGCACTTTACTGGGAATTTTTCTCTCAACTATTCCCAGGTGTTTTTCATCCGCTTGCGATTCGACCCAAGTTTCGGAGCCACATTTCAAGACAGGTAAAATGACAGACTTGTATAGCTGGACTTTCCTCCGTCGAGAGAGAGTTTTGTCCTTAAACTGCTTGCAGAGCCCAAAATAAAATTTATTTGCAAGCACAATTCTCATAGTTATCTCCAGGCTGACGTTATTGTCCTTGTTCATGGCGGATCCAAGGTAGACAAATTCATCTAGCACTTCAAAATAAAATCGATTGTTGACGTTCAGTTGCGGACCAAGGCGAGAGGTTTGTCCAGTCGTTGACACCATATCATTTGTCTTACCCTCATTAACATCAAGATTCTTTTCGATGATCCTTTTTCGATTCTTGAAAATATTGCAGTAATCTCTCGCAAATTTCGCCCATTGATCTCTATGTCGTCAGCATACGCCAGAAATATATCGCTTTTCGTATTGATGGTCCTGTTAATATTTACTGCAGCTTTTCTCATTGTCATCCCCATTAACATGTTGAAGAGATTGTACGAAAGTCTGACGCCTTTTCTCAGTCCTCGCTTGGTACAGAATGGTTCGGTTAGGTCTTTCCCCAGCTTCACTGCTGATTTGGTGTTGGTCAGCGTCATTCTACAGAGGCGGATCAGTTTTGTCGGAATCTCAATTTTAGTAATAGCTTCGTAAAATTTTCCTTGTATGGGGCTATCGAAAGCAACTTCGTAATCAAACAAAAGGATGGTACATATCGATTTGTTTCTCGCGGGTCTGTTCCGGGATTTAGCGTAGCGTGAATATTAGGTCAGTCGTGGACTTGCCGGGTCTACAACCACACTGATAAGGTCCAAAATGGTTTTCAACAATTGGTTTTAGTCTTTCACATAACACGCTCGACTTGACCTTATACGCGATGGGTAAAAGACTGAACCACGGTAGTTAGAACATACACACGGATCACTCGTTTTGAATACAGTACAGATTCATTCCAGTCGCCATAGGCATAGATTCCCGCAACCATATGAGTTGATGCATGAGAGCTAATCTGATTAATCTGGTTCTTCTTCGTCCTCTGATCAGTAGATATCCAGGTCGCCTTATGACTGTTCTTATGCTGGAATTGTGTGCTACTAACTACCATGTTCTTTGCAGCGGCGAAGTCCATCAGTCTTATTCCATTATCGGAGGAGGTATCATGTAGACTATGATTACAGGTGGTTGGCCCAAAGACACTTTCCTTTCACAATTTGGCATTAAAATTGCCTACAATGACTTTAATGTCGTGGTCAGGCCATCGTGTGTATACTTCCTCCAGTGGCTCATAAAATTACTCTTAGACCTCATCGTCTTTATCCTCTGTCGGGGCGTGCACACAAGTTAACGAGATATTGAAATATTTCGCTTTGATGCGAGTTGAACCTTGAAACTAGGTGTCGCAGTCCCTTGCCAACTATTAATCCGCACCCGAATTCGTGGCTTCACTCATGGCCGCCGTAGTAAATATCGCAGCTTTTTATTTGGGCGCAACCATATTCTGTCCATCGCATTTCATTCTTATTAATTCTAAAAATTAAAAATATTTGTATCTAGGGTGTCTTAGTATAGTTGCACTTTTTAAATTTAGTGTCATTTATTTTTTGTAAAAGTGGCAACTCTGAAATTTGGCAGCTGTTACTTATATTTATTCCGTTTATTAAAAATGGAGCGCCTTACGAAAGAACAACGCATTATAATTGTGAAAACTTTATTACAAAAATTTGGAAAGTTGTGTAGAGATCGCTCGCATACTTCGAAGAATTTTCAGTCGACAAAGTGCACGTAATGTGTCAATCATTCGAAGAGTGGTCAAACAATTCTCAGCAACTGGTTCGGTTATGGACAGTAGGACCGCTGTGTGTCAACCACTTGAAGACATTGCTAAGAATTTTGACAAAAGACCTCAACCTTCAAGCGTACAAAATTCCGCGTTCTCAGGAGCTCAAACCAGCAGACCATGGAAAGCATCAGCAAGTCGTTCAATGGGTAATAGAGCAAATTGAAGTCACTGCCAATTTTTCAAAAAAAGTCATATTCTCCGATGAAGCGCATTTCCATCTTAATGTCTTAGTGAATACAGGAAATTGTCAAATTTGCGGCGCAGAAAATTCTCATGCAATCCATGAGAAACAAATGCACCCACAACGAGCAACTGTTTGATGCGGAGTTTGGTCAGAAGGTATGATTGGGCCTAGATTTTTTGAAGATGAGCCCGAAATTGCACTGACTGTAAACGCCATTCGTTACAGGAACATGACAACAGAGTTCTTGTGGCGTCAACAGGACGGCAGGGATCTGGACGACATGTGGTTTCAGCAAGACGCCGCCACCTTTCATACCGCGCATGAAACAATTAATTTATTGCAGCAACGACTCCAGAACAAATTAACTCAAGAAATTCTGATGTCAGCTGGCCACCAAGATCATGCGATTTAACTGCGAGCGATTTCTTTCTTTGGGGTTTTGTGAAATCTCGGGTTTATGTGAATAAACCAGAAACATTTCCTGATTTCAAATCCTAGATCCAACGTGTCATGGGTGAGAAACAGTCACATCTCTGTGAAAAGTCATGGAAAATTTCATGAAAAGAGAAATGGCCTCTCATCAAAGCCGTGGGGCCATTTGACGGATATTTAATTCCATACTTAATCGGAAAATGTCTGCTTTACAATCCAATATAAAAATAACAACTGTCTCAAAAAGTAGGTGACTTTATTTTAAAATAAAACAGTGTTTTCTTACTGGGACACCCTTTATATACATATATTAAGTATTAATGCCTGACAAGTATTAAGGTCATTAACATTTCATGTTGTGTTACATCCGCCGCTTAATTTAACTCAATTTATCGCAAATCTGCACCTTTTTCGATCTACATTTTCGTCTCAACATTTACGGAATCAACCCAATAAATGGAATTAAAACATAAATAAATTAATGAAATTAGGAAAATATAAAAAAAAAACACTGGCGCAATATTACAGACATGATAACAACATTGGTTATTGAAACCACAAACAAGAAAATTACTCATACCCAAGGGGGTCCAAAAGATATCACACAGTTTAGCACAAATCGTATACCATAGGGCTTGTTCAGACACCCACACATACGTATAATATCAGTACCCTTGTCAGCAGAACTAATTAACTAAACCACAACAGAACACGAATAAGGACGTGTCGGAGGTTGACCCTCTAAATGGTCTGAGCACTTACCACTACTTTAAGAGCAAAAAGGATGTTGCTGGTATCAGTGTCACAGCTGATATTCGAAGCAATCTGTGACTATTTTCACATTAAGTGCCAACACTTTAATATCTCAACATGAACTTGGACACGAGAATGAGCTCCTTCATAATGTAAAGGATAAAAGGCTTCAAGCAGCATAAAACTGAGAATAAAATTCAAATGGAAATATTTGGGTTAATTACTTTGGCATATGAAAATGTAGTTTTCTTCGTCCTTTTCGTTGCTATGTCTATAGATTTCGTTCGTCTTTTATTTTGCTTTTCTGTACCACCTCAATATGCCACATCAGTGTACTCCCTCTGAGAACGTCTGTGCAAATGTGGCAGTAAAGTAATTATGCTGCCTCTGAAAGAGGGACGAACTAAATTAGAATAATGTATACAAGTCCCAGCTAAAAGACAAACAACAACAAAAAAAAAAACGCCAACTCAAATGTTCTGTCTTTGGGGCGTGTGCTGTTGCCAGTTACTAGTTGTTGCAGACGATGCGTTGAAGACGCGCAATTAAGAGAAATGAAATGAAAATAGTTTCAAGGTTCATGGTGCGGGGTTACAAATGAAATGGCGAAATGAATTAAGATACAACCACCTCTCGTAGAAATGCAAACAATTGCAGTAAAAGAAAAAAGTATTTAAATCGTTAAGATTGCAAAAAGTTTTCTCATTTAATTACAGTTGAAGATATTCATAATAATAATCATACGATGCTGTCACTACAGCAAAAATTATTGCATATGAACACTTAATTTCATTGAACTTCTTAATGACATTCAGTATAACATATTAGAGGTTTACGCCGATTGTTTCTGCTTCGGTGGCGGCTTAGGGACATGAGAAAACGGGCGGCGGTGGCTTGTTAGGCTAACGTGGTGGCGGCCAATGGCGGCGGCGGCTATTCCTAATTATTAGTAATTTGACCCGGCTGCTGCGGTGAAGAGTTCAATTCTTAGGAAATTTTACCTCCTGTTGTTCTTGACTATGCCGCCACCCGTCGATCCGTCAATTTCTTCGTAATCAGGCGGCGGCTCGGCAACAAACGCCATAAATGGCGGCGGCGGATGCCTATTGAAGATTATACAAGTTTTGATGCCTACTGTATTTTCGTAAAAATGAATGTTCGAAGTCACGGGCGATGTGTTAACACCTTTTTGTTACAGGGTACATGTTCGGTTTCTATGAATAAAATGCTACATTGTAAAATAAAAATAATAATAGTTTTTGTGCTGAAGGCTCTTTTGGCATTGCACTTTCTTTTTCCTTACATCTGCTTTAACATTGGATGTTGCTTGGTTGGTTGGTTGAAAAGGCTGCAAGACAGCACGCTGTCTAGCACACTTGGGCTAAAGAAGCCCATTGTGATACCTGCAGTTTCCTCTATAGCAACTATTGACTAGTCGTCTAGCCAATTTGCCGTTTCAATAAATTTGTCTATTAGACCTACAGGAATCTCCTGTAGGGCTACGGTGCTAACTAAATGTGTTCCGAATATCCTACTTCTCAGTCCTGCCAGAGCAGGGCAATCCAAGAGAAGGTGTTTCGTCGTTTCCTCATCCTCTTACATGCAGCATCTACAGAGAGTGGTCTAGCCAGCGCAATTGACCTAATTTGATTCGACTACTTGATTTTTCCTCGTCCTCTTCCATGCAGCATCTACAGAGAGTGGAGTTTCTATGTCCCAATCTTAGGGCATGTTTTCCTACAAGACAATGTCCCGTAAGTGTTCCTATCATTGTGGATAACCTGCCTCTCGGCAAGTTAAGTAGTTGCCTAGTCCTCTTCCTGTCCACCTGTGGCCAGAGGACCCTGGCTTGTTTGCAAGTTGAAGTAACTCTCCACTTGTTCATGAACATATTATCGGCCCACTGCCTGATCTGTAAACGGCAGGTAGAGATTGGCATAAGAACCTGTGGCATAGTACCCTGTCTAGCTAACTCATTCGCTACGCAATTGCCTGAATATGTCGCTGTATCCGGGTACCCAGATGAGACTGATGTCAAAATACTCTGCCATCACCCCAAGTGATGAGTGGCATTCTTTCACCGCCAGGGACGTAGAAAACATGGCTTCCAGGGATTTTATGGCAGCCTGGCTGTCTATGTAAATACATATTCTCCGAAGGGTTGTGACAGTACTTTTCAGTAGTTCAGTAACCTCCAGTATGGCGGTAATTTCCGCCTGAAGTACACTTCAGTGATCAGGCAGCTTGAAGGAGATATTTACATTTAGGTCCGGTGAATGGACCCCGTAGCCTACTTGCTCGTCCAACTTTGATCCATCCGTGAAAATTCTGATACTACTGGTGTCGCCTTCTAGTGACTTTTCCCAGGTATTCCTGTTCCGAATAGAAGTCCTTAGATTTCTCGCTGGTAGAAGGTAGGGGATACAATAGTCCGTTTTTACTGGAATAGAGTTGATCCGGTGTAGCAATTCAGTGGATGTAATATTGTTAAAATAAATAAAGCAATACTCATATTTGGCTCACTGAAATAATTGATACTTAAAAACTTTCAAAATGTTCGCATTTTGTAAATGACACTTTTTCCAATTTTGTATACATTTTGATTATTTTCAATCAGCTGAGTTGACACAATACAAGCACTGAGCAAAAACAAAGTGCCTGTTGTTTTTGGCTTGTTGTGTGTATTTGTTGTCGTAGTGCGTTTACCATGTATAGTATATATAACTTATTGCACTCTTTTTCCGCTCTCATGTAGAGAGTCTGAGTAAAAGAGCATAAATGAGTCTTATTCTCTTTATAGAATATTTCAATACAAATTCACCATTTGTTATGACAGAAAACTATACAAAAAGCATAAATGTTTCAAAAGGCATCAATGTTTCAACATTATGAATGAACCAAGTTATGACAAAAAGAGAGTAATATGTTTTGAATCATTTGCCAGATGTCGCCAGCGCTTTTGATTCATACAATTCATTACATGAGTTCCCTATACTATTCAATACTCTTTGGCGACGACGACCTGGTTGTTTGTTCGCTGCCGCTACATCAAAACCATCATACTTATTTTCAGGCAGAAACTATTGTTGTACAACAATCACGTATGTGATGCTAACGCTGTTTGTTGTTTGCATGTATTCACTTTGATAGATTGACCTACCCGTGCCTATAGATGTTAACACATAAAAAAAACACTTTTGTGGTCACTATACGGCTCACACGGTATGTCTTGAATAGCGTAAGCAGAGAAATTTATTTCCATAATTTTGATAGAGTATTATTTCATGGCATCATTTTGAAATTTCGATCATGCATACTTGATTTTCGTGGGCTGTGATTGCCTTCCATCACTGTGATATTACTTAGAAATAAAAATACAAAATGAGAATTAGAAACATAAAACTCCCCTAAAACTACTCGACCTCCCAAATGTTATAAGGACAACGATTTTCGAATATGCACTTGGAATATTAGAATACTATTCAGTTCCGGTACCATTATCCAACTGGCAGATGTTCTCGAGAATTATAAGGCTTACATTAATGCTATCCAGGGGGATGGGATGGACTGTGGCATATACTATAGCTGCCATGAGAAAAATCATGAATTTGTTTGCGGATTTGTAGTTAGCAAAGAACTGCGACATTCGGTATAAAGTTCAATCCCGTGAGTGAACGTATACCCACCATGCGATCAAAAGCGAAATACTTTAACATATGGCTAATTTCTCTACATGCCGACGGAAGATAAAGTCAAGGACACCAAAGACATGTTCTATGAGTGCCTAGAAGAAACATACAACCGCTGCCCTGGCCATAACATTAAGATTATTCTTACTCTACTTTTAATGACTATTTTACAACCTCGTGAGGTCAGATGCCTTACACATATTAATTAAACAAACAAAAAAACGAACTAAATTCATTTTAACATATATTCCCAACTGATTCTATCCTTCGCCTTTTCTCACCAGTTTGTAACACCAAGGATACGGAGGGATTATTCGGCTCGGTCTTTTTGTCAGAGCTTTGGTCGTCCTCTTTTCCCGCTTCCATTGGATGCGTTATCAAAAACCTTTCGCGCTGCATCATCTTCATCCATTCCGATAACATGAGCTAGCCAGCGCAATTGGCCTAATTTGATTCGACTAGTTATGTCCAAGTCACAATAGAGATAATATAGTTCCTGGTTCCAACGACGTCGGCACTCGCTGTTTTCTTTAACACGACCATACATGTTACGGAGAATTTATCTCTCGAATACTCCCAGGTATTTTTCAAACGCTTGGGATATGACCCAAGTTACGGAGCCATATACCAGGACAGGTAAAATGAGAGTCTAGTATTGCTGGACTTTTGTCTGTTTGAGCTTTGTTTTTAAACTGCTTGCTGAGCTCAAAATCGTTTGCAAGCATAATTCTCCTATTTATCTTCAGGCTGACGTTGCTGTCCCTATTCGCGGCGGATCCAAGTTATATATATTCATCTACCACTTCAAAATTAAATCGGTTGTCGACGGTCAAGTGCGGACCAAGTCGAGAGGTTTGACACCATCAACTTTGTCCCACCCTCATTAATAGGAAGATCGTTTTCTGATTGTTGAAAATACTGTAGTAACTTCTCTCAAATTTCGCTTAATGATAGCAAATTTTCGCTATGTCTATGAAGATTGCACGTCCCCGCTTGGTACAGAATGGTTCTGTGAGGTATTTCCCCACTCGATGACACCTCCGGCATCAATAGCGCACCGTGCTGTGACGTTGAGTAAATATAATGACTCTTCGTGAATGAGACGTGGATTATTAGTGTGCACCTTTATAGTGCACCTTTTTACGTATAGTACGTATCCGTTTTACGTTTACGCATCCGTTCAGATGAAACTGGGACTCGTCGCTCATAACTAATATTGACCGAAAGTCGTCCAATGGGGTTCAGGAGGGCGTGAGCGTACTTTATAAGAGAACATCTTCAAGTCTTTCACCAAAACGCGCTTCAGAGACAAACGTGTGACAGCCAATTATGTGTAACAGCGCCTGATCGACATTGAAGGTTCGTCCGCCACATCTTCAGCCACAGTGGCGATATTCTCACCGGAACGAGTACTATGAGAATTTACAGCACATTTTCGTGTGACGTGTTGCTTCAGCCTCTGTTTAAGGCTGATGGCTATGAGTTGGAAAGCTGCATGCATCAGCTCATACAAAAACGGTAGCTACATGAATGAATGCCCGATGATAGGAGTTTTACTATACTGTGCCATATTTCCAAAAAAGCCGACCGGAGTATATGTACAAACTATCGTGGAATGAGCTATTTATCCATCGCAGACAACCTCTCGCGCTTAATGTTCGAAAGACTAAAGCCGTTTGTTGCAGAAATGTTCGGGCCTTATTAGTGTGGCTTCATCAATCGACCGGCTATTCGCATTACGACAAATCCTTGAGAAACCCACGAAAAACAAAACGACACCTACCATCTCTTTGTAGATTAAAACGCTCCCTTCGATAGCACGATACTGGGCAACTGTACCAAGCCATGTCGGAGCGTGGCATTCCTGCTGACACATCTTTGTAGAATGACACTGACCGACATGAAATCATCAGTAAAGATTGGTAAAGATCTTACCGAATCATTTTTTTATCCATCGAGTTCATATTTTGCCTATATAACGGGTTTTTCAATAAGAGTGCTACCAAAGTTTTTTTAAATGAAAAAAAACCGGTTTTAGATACCAATGAAATTCTTTAGTCCTGTGAGAGTACGTTCGATGCCATTATGTATGGAACTCGATTTCTTTTGCATGGCCACCACGGGCACGCTTGCAGAAGTCCAGACGCTGAACCCAATTTTCGACGGTTTTCAAGCATAAATCGGCCGATACTGCTGCAATTTCACGTTCGATATTCGTACGAAGTTCATCAATCGTCGCTGGATTGTTGGCATAGACCATAGACTTGACGTAGCCCCACAGGAAATAATATAACGGCGTCAAATCGCACGACCGAGGCGGCCAATCGAATGGGCCATTTTGTGAGATAACACGTTTCCAATAAATTGATTGTGGCATTCGCTGTGTGGCTTGTGGCGCCGTCCTGTTGGAACCACATGTCCTCCAAGTCCATATTATGCAATTGGAGCCAAAAATATTCGGTTATCATTGAACGGTAGCGATTCGCATTCACAGTAATGTGCCGGTCTTGATCATCACGGAAGAAGTACGGCCCAATGACGCCGCCGGCCCATAAACCGCACCAAACCGTAATTTTTTCGGGATGGAATTATGACTTATGGATTACGTGTGGATTGCTGTCTGACCTATAACGCATATTTTGCTTATTGACGAAGCCATTCAGCCAGAAATGAGCCTCATCGCCGAAGACCATATATTGGGCGTAGCGCTCTTAAAGTTGAGGCCACTGACTCCAAATTTCGGTAGTAAATTTAAATAATTTCGACTCGTTGTTGGCTAGTATATCTTTCCATGATGAAATGGCAAACCTTACTGAAGAGAAATGTCAAAAGAGCGGGGAAAAATATGACGTCGTTTGCTGTCCCTATCGATTTACTTTTGTAGCGTCTCTGTTGAAAAACCCATTAGTACATGATCCTGTGAAATTTCATTTAGTGTAGAATATTTAATGAATGGAACCGTTCCGACATTAATCTATTTTGATTTCCCTTCTTCGTCAGCAAAGAAATCAAAATATTTGTAATATACAAACAACATTTAGACAAAATGAACCCCCTTTGGATTCATGCACCAACATACCAATTACACAGTTGATTTAAGTGAATAAAATATTTCTTAATTTATGTGCTATCGAGCGATGTTTCCTATCTGAATAAAAAGAGCAATTGAATTCAGTATTTATACAAATTCATTGATGTTCATTTTTTAATTAAACTAAACGTGTAAACACAATCTTAGGGGGAAGCACATTTAGTATTTCAAAGCAAATGTTTCCAAGTATGGAGATTTCTCACAGTAGATTTTAATATAGTACGGGGCGTGAAAAACGTTACAACATCGAACATGTGTGCAGAGAAAAACACAAACTGCTGCATTACGATATTAATGTACGATTTAAAAATATTTTTTTTTTTTGCTTTAAACTCAACTTGTTACTGCACTTGATCCGAAATAGTTTGTAGGTCATATTGCAAGTTTTATATTCCTTTTTGGTGTAAAGTTGGAAGCATAAAACTGCACAAAATACATAAATAACCTGCGGAGAAATTTAAATCGGAAACCGATCTTATACAAAATCGTAGGCCATGTACAATTTGGATTGTAATTTAGACATTTTTTTCAAAATTATGATTTCAGTGGTAAGGCCCATCATTTGCATTTATGTATGAAATACCACATCGTTGAAATGGCTTCCACGGCACCAAACCTTTCGAAATAAGAACAGAGTAGTTCCTTTTCAGGGGTTACAATTCAGATTCTTCATTGATTTTTAATTTGTAAAGCAATTTCATTTACAGAAATATCGTCAACTGATTAACTCTTTGCGAACACTCGTCTTAGCTTGAGAAAACTTGTCTGACTTGCTGAACAAAACCTTATGGGGGCACGTTGCGGACTGGTCGATTTGAAGATAATCGGGAACTCAGTGTCTTGCACACGCTATTATTCCAATTCGCTGCATAGATACTGGATACTGGCTCGGTATGTGCTTTATGGTATGGGATGACGGCTCGGGATTGGTTATCATGGGATGGGTTGAGTGGAATAGTATGCCGAAGCCTTTGTATAGGAACAGTAAGCCGAAGCCTCTGTATACAAAAAGTAAGCCGAAGTCTCTGTATAGGGACAGTGAGCCGAAGCCCCTGTGTAGCAAATTATCCTAATCGGTACTTTTCTCCTAACGATCGATAATTTTCTCCTAACAGTCCACCCAGATCCCCGTCATGGTCTAAACTGTGTCTAACTAATTCATTTTCTAGAGAGGCCGTCCTCTCTAGAAACTGAATCGCCACCCTTATAAGGAACACGTCGATCCAACCGAAATCAACCATCCCGTACATTTCCGCACATGATGAGCTTCTAAACGAGCCATCGTCAGCTTTTTGCGTCCGCAAGCCCAACCAGCTCTTAAAGATGGGTCTCTCCATTTTCCTAAGTTTCTCCATCTGGCTGGAAGAGATTCCAAACCAGACAGGGAAAGCATAGGCTAAAATGGGCCTGATGATCTGCTTATAGACCAACAAGCGATCCTCTGTCGAGAGGCCCCCACGGCAACATAGCACATGGAGTTACATGTGGAGTACACCCTTCGCCTTGACCAAAATTTGGCCACTATGACGATGGAATTTATAGTTCGAACCAAAGACTACACCCAGGTATTTGAGCCTGTCGGTGTAAGCAATGGGCCTGTCCCCGATCCGAAGGTCAGGTACAAAAGCCGTGGCACTTATCAATATTCAGCCTGAGTCTCCACCTGTCGAAGTACTCAGTCAACACCTCCAGGTTCTCATTCAGCCTGGAGTATGTAACAGTAGTCCACGGGCTCGTCAGGGCCACAAGGATATCATCAGCATAAACCAGCAGCAGCCCGCCCTCCGACGATTCTGGTAGATCGCTGACGAATATATGGTAGAGTACAGGACCCAAGAGCGAACCTCTCTCCCGCTACAACATCTGCATTTCCCACCTTGGTCCGGAATTTACGCCCCTGGAGAAAACTGGCCACCATCCTACAGGTGGCAGTGTCAAATCCGAGTCCAGTCATTTTCTGAAGGATTCCATCTTGCCAGACAGAATCAAATGCCCTGGAGATATCGAGGGCCACTGCAATAGTGGCTTGCCTCGCATTCAACCCTCGCGTCACATAATCGCTCAAAACCATGAGCGCATGCGACGTGGAGTGCCCTCGTCGAAAACCAAACTGGTTGTCTTTGATGACTCTTTTAGCCTCCGCTGTGTCGACAATCCTAGGCAAGATAAAATGCTCGAAAGTTTGCCAATGAACGACAGAATCGAAATCGTCCTATAGCTACCACACCTACTTAGTAACTCATGAGTCTAGTCAAGCTTAACATTAAGTACTATAGTAGTATAGACGCAAATGAGAATTACAACAATACACTCGATCTTATGTAGCCATTGGAACTAGTTCGCTGCTACTATGTAAACAATGTCAACAGAGCTTGTGTGTTTCTCAGTTAGTGTGGTTGTTCTCGGATTTTGGTGTGATTGATGGATGTTGTGTACGCTTAGGTGACGGGTAGACCACGGAAGTATGGTGGTGTGAATTAGAGGTTTAAGCCGATTGTTTCTGCTTGGGAGGCGGCGTAGGAACCGTGGAAAATCGTCGACGGCGTAGGAACGTGTAAAACCCGGCGACGGCGGCTTGGTCGGCTAACTTTCGGCGGCGGCGCCTGTTCCTAAATTGACTCGGCTGTTTTTCTAGTTGTAATGTGTGCTGTAACCTGTTAGGGTATGGGAAGTTGGTGGTGTAGCGTGTGGAATTTCGCCTGACTGTTGTTATGCAAAATAAAAGTGTGGTTTACCGCCATAAGTTAATTCTTGGGAAATTAAGCTGACTGCTGTTAGGAAATATTCTGATTGTGGTCGGTTGTAGTTTTTTGATTTTTGTGGTTGTAACGTGTGTTGTAAGTAAAAGTTATACGCCACCGAACCACGTCGCCGCCGCCGATGCGCCAATTTATACGTAATCAAGCGGCGGCGCGGCAATAAACTCAAAAAAGGCGGCGGCGTAGCTCGGCTGCGTAAAACTCTAGTGTGAATGGCGGCGAGTGTGTAGACTATTGTGTGCCGAAGGGTTATGACGTCACGTTACACTGTCTGTGCTTGTATCTCGTGAACGAGAGCGTTGATTTCGTGTTTTAAGGCCTCAATGGAACAGTCACTCGTTGTGAATGCATCGGATTCTTGTCGACAACGTTTCATGCGCCAAATGCGATAATTTTGATTTTTCCCATTTTTTTAATATTTCCCAATTTTTTTAATTTTTCCCAATTTTCTTCAAGCGTAAGGCGACCCATTTCGTAAATTTCTAACCTTTAACTAAAAATCTGTTTCTTCATAAATGGCAAATCATTCGAAATAACACGGTGTTCAAATTCCAACTTTTACATTGCCCACCAGGAACATTTTATGTGCTGTGTAGTAAATTGTATGTACAATAATGGTAAATAAATGGGAACACCGACGCCGATTTGGAACCACTTTCTCCTACGTCTCTACATAATGACATTTTACGTCTCTACGTGTGGTACGCGAACTAGTTGCGGATGTGAAACGCTAATAAAACTATATGTAACAATATGTTTCAATGCAATAAATCAATAAAAATTTGTTCAATGGACACTGCCGATAGGGCCCTACAACACTCACATAATCAGCTCTTTAAGACGCATCATCTGATATCCCCTACAAGAAAGTTTTTCTGTTCACCCTAAACTACAGGGTGGAATGTCTGCTTCAATGTGTCCATCTCTCCACCCTGTTGCTGGTATTAAGGCTGAGGTGATAATAAATAAAAACAATTGTATTTGCATGTGCAATTAAGTGTTTCTGGTTGTTCTAATAAAGTCGAGAACTTTATTTACTTTAAATACATCATTTGGACAACTAAATAAATAAAAAGAAATATGAAACAACAAAGAAATAGGAGCAACAAAGAATAATTTTATTTCCGTTCTAAATTGGACACCATACATACATATTAAATGTTAGATATGGTATTTGCATCTTGTTATGTAGCACTCGTTACATTAGCAAATACGCTCAGTAAATAATATTAGTTTATTAGTAAAACAACTATAATAATACAGTGGGCAGTGTTGTCCGCTCTTGTAAGAAAAGAAAGAGGGCAAATAAAAGCAATAAACTAAATTTCACCAAAGCCCTACCCAAAGTCAAAAACCAAAGTAGATTTCGTTAGTGGTTGAATATCAAGCTAATTGGACGTATAGTTGTTTGTAAATAAAAAGTAGATTTTATTACATTTACTCGAAGTTTCGTCAATTTCTTGTTGACATCTTCAGGGGATTCGTCTATTTTAAATACAAAAATTATGCCACAATGTACAACATATATTATTAGCAAAACAGTAAACTGACAATATAATATTAATTAAGTACGCAGTACGAGTACATATTTGTATTTACACGTTACATTCTGTATTGCCACACTCTAGTTCGCGCTTATGTTGTCACTGTCTTCTTTGAGATTCATGGTTTTGTTTATCATCTCTAGTATTCTCAAACTTTATTATTCTCGTCTTTCCTGTTCTCTCTTTATCCCATATCCTTACATTATCGAAATCAGCTGTGTGGCCTGATTCAATTATGTGTTATGACAATACGGTTCTTGTTTGCTCTTTTTCAATGTCTGTCTTGTGTTTTCTCAATCTCATCTGCAGTTGTCTCTTTGTCGTACCTATTTATACCAACTCACAGCTTTGTGTTCCATCTCCTTTGCATGGTATGTCGTATATGATATTGTTTTGTTGTTGTCGCTCAATTGGAGTTTTCGTTTTGGAGAAGATTGTGTCAAGTGTTGTGTGAGGCCTAATGCAAAAAATATGTTCTCTGTTGCTTTTATCCACTGAAGAGTTTTGTTGTCCATTCAAAACGGGTGTACAAGTAGAAAAGAAAAAACCGGCGCAATTTGACAACCCTCGTAGCAGAGAACCAAAAAGTCGACGCGATTCACCAGTGGGATTCTCTGGCACAGCTGATCGAAAAGGTACTAGGCCGATGATGGAGAATGAGAGAGCAAAGAAGACAGGAAATAATTTTAAATAGTATTTATTGATACTAATGACAGCTAAATTATGTTTTATGTTGTTTGCGTTGAACGAAAACACTCATTCCCTTTGATTTCTGTCCGATTTATGTCCAACGAAAGTCTAAAATTGATAAAATTCAGCAGCAAATAGAACTTTAAGTCGTAATGGAAACTCTTAAGTATTACTCTATGGATTCACTCAAAAGAATTTCTCTCTCGCGCCATAACTTGATTATTTGATACTTTCTAAATAATTTATGTAATTTTATTAAAACATGATTGGAATTTCTATAGTTAGATAGTGTAACATCGTCAGAAAACTTCTCGTGTATTGAAATATTCAACGAAGAGAGTAAGAGAGGGAGCAGAGAAACGACGCGCTTCACTCGTTTTCTTTTTTGGCATTCCACTCCATGAGTAAATTTTCTTCTCTATACCATAGTTGCTTTATGGTCCACTCAAAGACGATCTAGATTCTAGAATTTGACGACCAGAAGATTTGCGCAATTTGGTAACCCTGGTAAAAGAGAACCAAAAAGTGCTAGAAATTCACTCAAAGGCATTTCTCTCACGCGTCATATCTTGATTATTTCATTCATACATTTTGCATAGTTTGTGTAATTTTACTTCAACATGGTTGGAATTTGTATAGTTATATACAATAACACTATCAAAAAGCTGCACGTGTATTGAAATATTCAATGGGGAGAGTAAGAGAGAGAGAACAGAGAATGACCAGGGTTACACTCGTTGTGTTTGTTGCCGTTTGAGTGAAGAGAAATTTTGACTGTCTACTTGTGCATCGTTTTTGGTCCATTCAAAGACGATCTAGAATTAGGCGACCAGAAGATGTGCGCAATTTGGCATCCCTGGTAAAAGAGAACCAAAAAGTCCTAGAAATTCGCTCAAAGGCATTTCTCTCACACGTCATATCTTGAATATTTCATACCTTTTGCACAGTTTATGTAATTTTACTTCAACATGGTTGTTATTTGTATAGTTATATACAATAACACTAACAAAAAGCTGCTCGTGTATTGAAATATTCAATGAAGAGAGTAAGAGAGAGAACAGATATTAGCTAGGGTTGCACTCGTTGTATTTTTTGGTATTTCAGTGAAGAGAAATTTTGACTGTCTACTTGTACATCCTTTTTAGCCCATTAACGCAGGGATGTATTTTACACTGAAAAAAGTTCTCGTTTTGCTTTCATCAATGTCAATGTTGGACGAACGAATTTGAAGATCGTCATTCTGGTTTAATCTTATCCTCCTAATATTATCCTCTATTAGCCTGGTAATGAGGTTTCTGTGTCAACATGTTTGTTATCAATTTAATGTTCTTCTGGTGGTATTGTTCGTCGCTAATTGTCAATACTCTGTGAATCAGACTTTTTGCCGCCTCAATTATCTGCGATTTTGGTTAGGTTGCGTTGAAGTTCATAATCCATACTGATGAATGTGGTTTCGCATACCAGTCAAGTTTAATGGTATCGTTGTCATGGTATAAATTGGTGTCCACGTAGACGATACTCTTGTCATTTTCGATTTCAATTGTATATAGAATTTTCGGGTGATATTTATTAGAGGTGTTTAGAAATTTGTTGGTGTCATTCTTATCAATAATCGCCAAAATATCAGCTACGTATTTTGTCATATATTTGATGTGTATGCCATTGTCCTTCAATTCCGCTAATGTGTCGTCAAGAATATGGTCCAGTATGATATCCGCGATGAGGCAATAACGGGTTGCTCATTGGCATACCATTTATTTGATTCTATACTATTTTTTCATACATAAAGTAGTTATTGCCCAAGAGGCAAAACTTTAGAATTTCTAGAAATTTTGAGTTTGAAATTTTCGTGTGTTGGTGAATAATGTTGTTCCCCATGATAATTTTCAATGCATTGTGAATTGGAATATTCGTGAGTAGTAATATTACGTCGAAAGATACCAAGATATCGTTGTCCTTTAGGCGCACACCCCTTAAATTGGATTTTAACTGTTAACTGTTGTATTGTTCGGATACTAAGCGATTTAGAATCCTTCCTATGTACTTCGATAGTTGGTAGCATGGTACATTCATGGATGCGATAATCGGTATGAGGGGTATAATAGGCTTATTACTGATTTTTACACTTTATTTGGTTCAAATACTATTTGCTCACTCTACTGAGAATGAAGTTTTGTTTCAACAACTCTGTACTCAATTTTCAGATCGAAAAAGTTACAGTGACCAAATTTCCTGCTTTCAACGACTTCCTCATAGCTAGAAACAACAGTTAGTCACTTCAATCTACATCTTATTTCTACTTGATAAACTTTAAGCAATTTTCCTTCCTGTCAGCCACTTACTTTTCCCTCGAGGGTACTTCTTGCTTTTGACTTACTGTCACTTTGGATTCATATTTTCCATTGAAAAATCTTTGAAAGATTTCCTTTTCATTTTCTCTTAGCTGTCGCTACTTACACACGAGTAAACAGTGCATAGCGTTGTAGAACACATTGTGACCTTGTTTGCTAAGCGAGGCTATTCTCTCCGAGTACAAGTGTTCAAAACTATTTTTGAAATGCTGCGAAAAAGAAATAGAGGAGGAATTGCTTGCTGTGTGTGTCACCCAGACTGTTGTCAACCAAAGTGAAAGCAGTTGACAGCAACAATCATAAATAACCCTTTATTTTGAGGTTACGCAGTTTCGATCCGGTCATGAACATGATGTGATTTGGGGGGGTGAAGTGGGGGAGAAGGTGGACGTGTAGCAAGCTGTAATAGAAATTGGTTAATAAAGGACGATGGTAATGAATTTGTTAGTTTTAATTTTGGAAATTAATTCATATTTAGTGATAGTATGAAGATGTTAATAGTTGATGTCACATTAAGGATGTGGTATCTGATTAGATAATAAAATATAACTTAATAATCCATTACTTCCCATGACCGGAGATGGAACAGCCTCTCAGAATCAGTGAATAATCAACACAGTTATACATTATGAAGCTTTGCCCCTTCGTTTCCTACCGAGGAATATGATCCATACACAGAGCATTCATATTCTGTGGAACACGAAAGTTTGACTTATAGAAAAATTGATACAACCACACTAGTGGTCATCACAGCTAAATCCGAGGTTGTCTTAACTGAATAAGAGATTGCTACAGCGGAATTAGAGGTTTTCTCAGCCTAATTAGAGGTTGTCGCAATCGCATTAGAGGTTATCACGACCAAATTTGAGGTTGCCACAACCGAATTTAGAAAGATTTAGTAATGATGGAAAAGCGAGGAAATTATTGAAATGAGGGTAATCTTCAGGGTAACAAATTTATTTTACATCAAGTGCGTCCAAGTGCTTCATACAACACAACCGATTACATAAGAAAGCGGTGTAATCAAAACACGCTTAATATTATATTAATATTATATTAAACTATATCTCTCTTTATAGAGACATAGAATTGTCTTGAGCTTGAATAATGAAATTAAAAAGTACCAATAAAAGGGTCGAATAAATGTAAATCATCCCTGATAAACGTAGAGCTCAACGAAACTGTAGGTAATTGTTATTGCCTATGAACATTGTGTTGTCTTTTAGGCAAAGTTCGTATTTACCTCCCACTGTGTAACCCATACACATCGTCGTGGGGAATGTGTAATGAACGTTTACCCATTACTCATAGGGTACGGGGAAAATAATGGGTACATACCCACGAAAATGGGGAATTACCCATCACGATTACGCATTACCCTCAGGGTAATGGGGAAAATAATAGATAGCTACCCACGACAATGGGGAATTACTCTTCACGATTACCCATTATCCACAGGGTACGGGGAAAATAATGAGTAGCTACTCACGAAAATGGGGAATTATCCATCACGATTACCCATTACCCTCAGGGTAATGGGGAAAATAATAGATAGCTACCCACGACAATGGGGAATTACTCTTCACGATTACCCATTACCCCCAGGGAAATGGGGAAAATAATGGGTAGCTACCCACGACGATGGATAATGGGTCACCCAGGGAAACCCATCCCCATTTTTGATCGAAAATGTGAAAAAATTAAAAAAAATTTCTATATCTAGGAATTGGAGCTTCCAATCGAAAAAATAACCAATTTTTGCCGGTTTCTAATGGTTTTTCATAAAGTGGTCCAATTCGTATAAAAGATTTTTTTTCCGAAAAATCGCAAAAAAAAAATGAGAAAAACTAGAAAATAATACAAATTTTACCTCCAACGGAGACTTTATTTAACCAAGTGGTACCGATGAGACAGCTGTTCAAGTTAGTACTTGGAGAACAAATAGAGAATGTGCTATCAAAGAAGACTCGTTGATAGGGACTGGGTTGCGTGGTGCGATTTTCAAACTTCTGCTGCCGAGTGTCAAGCCAAAAGTACAAAACACATCAACTGGGAGTAAATTTTGCCAACTAAATCGATTAAAAAAAGGGATATTCAGTGAAAAAAATCAAAATGTAATGAAGTGTTAGAGTAAAGTTATTTGTGTAGATCCCAATTAACACGAAAATTGTTAAAATTAAAGATTGCTCTCATTCTCTATATGTTTCCTCGTAGGTCTCGGAATTCGTTAGTACAAAAAGCAACTAGTGCACACTCCTATAGTATTACTCGGTGACTTTAACCAATGGATGTCTTCAATATGGCATCACTTTTTTCGCTGAAACTAAAATTTTGCGAATATAAAAATCGCTCAAACGCCCTCATGTCTATATCTCGGCAACGGAGCGTCCAATCGCAAAAATAACCCATTTTTGCGGGTTTTCCTTGAAGTGGTTCAATTCGTATGGAGGATTTTTTTTTTCGAAAAATCGCCAAAATAAGAAAATCGCTAAAACAAAAAGTGGCTATAAATCCTCCTATTGAGGTAAAATTTTTATTATTTTTTCGATTGGACGCACCGTTTCCGAGATATAGAAATTTTTTCTAAATTTTCCATATTTTCGATATCATCGACGTGGGTAGGCACTAGGGATGCCAAACGAGAAATCCCGAATCCCGCGATTTTTGGGAATTGATGAATCCCGAATCCCGGGATTGTAATAAGTGAATCCCGGGATTTATCGAGATTACTATTAATTTTGAAAAACATAAAACTAAAAACAATGACAAAAGTTCAGTATGGTGTTACTTTTTAGAATAGTCGAAAGGTGCACCTCAAGCAAAATGCAAATTGTGCAAAAAGGGTTTAAAAACCAATGGCGGTCTACAAAAGGTTTAATAACACATCCTAACGTAAATTAATTTTGGCATATGTACATATGTCTATTATACGGCTTACTCTCCAAAAATTACAAAATTTATTGCGTCGGGTAGAATATGTTTTTTAAGCAAAGAAAGTAAAATAACGAAATCGGGGCAAATGCATACTTTCGGAGTTATGGACCCCGACATTTCGGATACTTTTTCCACTAACGTGCCGTGTAAAGCCATTGATATCAATTTTTTGTATAAAACAAGTCATAACAAAAAATAATCTACCACTTTTCAATAAGTCGCTTATTTATCAAGTTATCGGACGTTTACGTTTCTCAAACAAAAATTTAAAAATTTTTTTAAAATAATTTTGGTTTTTGTTTGGGAAAAGTAAAAAAAAATTGATAATTTTTCTAAATGTCAACATCCGATAACTCGATAACTAAGCGACTTATCAAAAAGTGCTACATTATTTTATGAGTTTGTTTTGAATTGTTTTATACAAAAAACTGATATCCATGGCTTCACACGGTGCGTTTACGCCATAACCCTCTCACATATCCGAGATTTCTGGGCCCATACCTCCAAAACTATGCATTTTCACAGATTTTGTTAAAAACAAATTAAAAATAGAATCCTGAAAAATCCCGGAAGCTCCCGGGATCCCGAAAAATCCCGAAATCCCGAAAATCCCAGGATTTCGGGGTCGGGATTTCGTAAATCCCGAATCCCGGGATTGTTTAAAATCAATCCCGTTTAGCATCCCTAGTAGGCACCCATTATTTTCCCCTTTTTCCTGAGGGTAATGGGTAATCGTGATGGGTAATTCCCCATTGTCGTGGGTAGCTACCCATTATTTCCCCCACACCCTGTGGGTAATGGGTAGCGATCGTAATGGGTAAACGATCGCTACCCATTCCCCACGGTAATAATAATGGGTTACCCTGGGTAACACATTACCAACGAAATACGAACCCTGCTTTTAGGCAACAAGAAAAATCATTTCTAATGGGGACCGAAGGTTCACTGGAAATGGAAAGATGTAGCGTACAAATGTTTTCCTGTGTGTTTTGTTTGCGATATATTTCGAAAACTTGCATAGTGGAAAATTCTCAATTCAGATGAGCATTTAATTTGATGAATTTTTGCCAGCATTCCAAGCAACAGCTGATGAAGATCTATGGCTAGATCGGAAATAGCTATACGGTTTGCAAGGAATCATGAGGATGCATTTGTAAAACTTCTTAATTTTTAGATAAGTATAAAAAATAAATAAATAGTTTCCCATTACATCCCATAAAGGGACTGGGGAGAACTTCTCACAATCACTGAGCTGTGCGCTTTCCAGTTTTCACTCACTGATTGGGACCTACAGTTTTACACCGATTCCGAACGGTATTTTGAGAAGCTTTTTCATGGCTAGATACTCGATAGTGTCGCCGTCACTATGCGAGGTGACCGCCGCCGAAAGAAAATTTGAAGGTGGTCAGAGCCGGGTTCGAACCCAGGATCTCATGTACAAGAGCCGCGCACACTAACCATTGCACCACCGACGGCCACTTTAGATAAGTATATCTCTATTTATAGAGTTATAGAATGGTCTTGAGTGTGAATAATAAAATTAAAAAAAAGCTTTCCTAATAACCACATAAAGATCTTGATACGCGGTGACAATTGTATTTTTTTATATTTTTAAGTTCTTTATATTAACTTCAAACTTTGGATTGTTTTTTAACCCTTTTCCCGTTATCCAATCGAGCTGAAACTTCGCAGGCAAACTAATGGCGACGACAAAAATTAACTATCAAAACATTGGCACAAATTAAAAAGCCATTATTTCTGCTCCTGTTAGCGGTATTTGAACAAAATTGGGCATGTTGGTTAGGAGTACATATTCTAAGATCTGGTACAAATATGGGCGGGATTGGACAAAGGGCATGGTCATATATAAAGAATTTATAGTCAAAAACTATGTTTTTACGGGTTTTTTATACATTTGTTTTCAGAGTTTTAAACGTTAGATTTTAAATATATAGAATTGTGTTGTGGTAACCGAATCGGCAATGACTTCGGTTGTACCAACAGAATTCATAATATAATCGGTTACGTCAGTCGAATTGACGCCAAATTCAGTCGTTGGATCCGACTTAAAGCTAAATTCGGTTGTTGCGACCGAATTGATTGAACATTCGATAGCTGCAACCTAATGGATGCTAATTCGGTCGTTGCAACTGAATTTGGTACCAATTTCGGTTGTTGCATTATAATTAATTCCAAATTCGGTTGTTGCAACCAAAATTACAGAAAATTTGGTTGAAACAATGAATGTAATTGAAATTTCAGTTCTAACAACAGATTTTCAGTTTCAGGGACTAAATTTGGTCGTGTCAACCTCAATTCGGTTGTGGCAACCGCAATTTGGTGGTAACAGCAGAATTTATAGTTGCTACAACCTCTTTCCAAACAACTAGTTCTATGAGAGTAATTTCCATGTGTTTTTTAACTGATTATAATTACTCGCATTTACAAATTTTGTTTCAATTAGTTGTGGAAAATTATGTCCCACAAATGGCCGCCGTTGACGTTGATATAAATTTGGTTTCGTTTGATTACATACTGCATAACTGTGCGCATACAACGTATGGGAAATCAAGAAAATTTACTTGATTTCTGCCTAAAATCAATAAAAGTGGCAAAATCAAGCAGTTATTTGGAGTTATATCGGAAAATGTATCAAATTGAATGTAAACAAAAACTTAATTTCATTGAAAATTCTTTAATATGCAAATGTTTAAATAGTAACGCAAGAACAAAAACACAAGAAATATTTGATTCAAATATTTTCTGTACGTTGCACAGTGTACGATTTTGATATGATGCCAACACTAAATCCTAATTATTTTTTGTTCTATTTCGTTTTTTCAAATATGGAGTATGGTAGTAGGCTACCTAATCATTATAAAAATAATGATTTCAAAATGAAAAAATTGTGTATGCAGATTATAACAGTACTGTCAATATCAAATATAAATAGTTGAAAACACCTGAGTATGGAGTTGGGAAATATTCATTAAAGTTTAAATTCTGATTGTCCAGATATTATACAATATTTCTTGGTGCGGTTTTTTTTATTTAAAAGAAAAACTATTCATAATTACATATTTAAATATAAATCAACGAAAAACCGTATGTTGTTTATATATTTCTCATAAATGCTAATCAGGTTTTAATAATTTAATATGAAAAAATCCATAATACTTTCTAGTCTGTATCTCCTAAACACGGGAGAGTACGGGGGCGAAAGTTTCGTCAAAATAATCTGGAAAGTGTTCACAATAGCTGTAACTAAAAGAATTTTGCAGCCGTTTGCTTCCCCAGAAATTTTTGAAGCTTTTGGAAAATTGCCACTACGATTACTCACCGTCATTTGTTCGATTTGTGGGTTGTAACACCGAATACAGGTCGATGCACTAGGCTTGTTGATGAAGTATCAGACAATCTTTGTAGCGGTTCTAGATGCGCAATAGATTATGACAAATTAAAATTATTTTGCAAGCGTTTGTGAGAACATTTTGCTAGCAGGTGGGCTAAGGCCTATCGAGCAAAGTCAAGATTTTATTCGGACCACAGTGAATGGCTAGCATCGAAAATAAATACATCGTCATTTGTTAATGTTTCAAGCCCAAATGATACTGCTGGGAGACCTGTAAAAAGCTTTACTGATTGGCCAAAACAAAAGAAAGCGATGAAATTATGTGAGAGTGTATGCGAAGGTCAGCTGTTTATGGCAGCTGAAACAAAACTTCGTTCAAAAGGCAAACGTAACTCAGCAGAATTACTAAAAGAATTATTTAAATCGTCTCCAGAGAGAGGTACATGTGTCAAATGGGATCTAGAATCTTTTCTACTGAAGCGGTCGCAATGATACCACTGGTTTACAGCCAAAAAATACCAAGAACGCCACATGCCTAGATAAGTTAATTGGGACCTCCTGAACACGAAAAACGCTGTAATTTTTTTTTCCTAAGTACCGATTTTTAGATAACGGTACTTTTGTGTTTTTCGGTGTATCATCCCACTCAACCCCTTGTGGAGCCCAACCGAAAAGACCGATCGAGATATATGGGATATCGTTAAAAAGATAATTGAATGCCCTTTCCGTCGATAAGCTATACATTTCTATCTGATAAGAAATGACCGAGTTTTCCCCCCTCAAAGTTCAAAATTTGGTGTTTTTTAACGTTTTTTTCAAAATTTTTCATTTTTATTTCGTTTTTCTTCTACTTTATAGTAAAGATCTGGAATGTTTTATTTTTTAACCATATAGTTTATTTAACTACCAACATTTTAAGCGTAATTTGAAATAAAGGCTTTTTTTTAAGCATTTTGTGGAACGACAATATTTTCATTTTCATTGCCCACACACCATATTCGGCGTCCATCAGTTTTAATACGAACATTTTCATCTTAGCTATGTTAACTAACAGTAGGCAGACATAGGGGTGGCAACCCACTTCATTTTGACGTTTATTTATTTATTTTTCATCAGATTTTGTTCAAATTACGCTTAAAGGAAGTAAATTTTCTTAAAAAAAGTACATTATCTTAAAGAAGTACATTTGCGCAAAAAATTTAATTTTCTTACAAAAAGTAACTTTTCTTAAAAAAGTAATATTTTTAAATAAATAAATACCTTTTCTTAGAAAAGTACATTATCATGAAACAAATTGCCTTTTCTAATAAAACTACCTTTTCTTTAAAGAGTACATATTATGTAAAACACAGTTTTATTCTGTTGTTCGACCATTTTTTAATTAAGAAATTAAGAAATATAAAAAAGACAAATCGCCGAGATACAGAGCTTTCGGAAAAAAATGCACATAACCTCAATTTGCTCAGCCAGATGGCACGTAACTTATGTTGAAAGATAGCCATACCTCTTACCTTTCCAAAATGTCCTAAACTAAGCCCAGAGGTCTTACCGTTCCAAAGTTATGACCATTTTACTGAAATGCAAAAATGTTTTTTTTTGTTTTTGGAAGCGAAATAACAGCACACATTTATTTGTTTTTGTAAATTAATCCGACCACTGGCTCAGAAGTTAGCAACTTTACCCTACTACCCTCCGACCACCAATCCGAAAATTTTGAACCCGCTGCCATTTCGCATCCTTTCGTTTTCGGACATGGTCCTAGTGGACTTTTCTTCATGAAATGAGCCAAGGAATAGATAGGCTGGAGAAATTTGTCCGGAACTTCCTGAATCACCCTGTATATATAATTTTTTTCACAATTTTTATTTGGTTTTAATTGCTAAATATTGAAAATAAGTACATTTTCTTAAAAAATAACCTTTTCCAAAAAGAGTACCACTTCTTTAAAAAGTACCTGTTCTTAAAAAAGTACTTTTGTGTAAAAAAAAGTAAGTACTTCTTATTAAAAATGGCACCTTTTCTTAAAACAAACAATAGCTTTTAATAAAGGAAGTACCTCTCATTAAAGAAAGGACATTTTCGGGAAAATATAATACATATTCTTACAAAAAGGACCTCAAAATATATATTTTTTTAAAAAAATACATTTAATAAATACAAAATTTCTTAAAAAAAAGTTTACCGTTTTACAAAAAGTATCTTCTCTTAAAGATCCATTTCAATTATAGTATTTTTCAACGGGCGCCTTAGGCGTGTTGGACCTAACTAGTACATAATATATAGCGAAAGGAACTACTTTCCAACCGGGTGGCCCCTGACACCTCATGTAATTTTGTTTTAAACAAACGGGTTTGTTGAATATTTTCCTATGTGATACTTATTGTCCCGCCCTGTACTATCAGATTATCTAATATTGCACAGAATTTTATCACTTGGCCAACTTAAGTACATGGCAGTCAGCAACCTAAAAACCTGTAATAACTTTTATCCAAATTGGCGATTCCTTTCACCACCTTCATGGTTCAATGGCAGACTGGCACTAAAACAAAACACCCAGAGACCTAGTGGATGCAATTAAATACTAGAAGCGTGTGAGTAATCATTAATTGGCCAACTACGCAGGCGACTGCGTCCATGACAGCGTCAATGACGACAACGAAGGCCACGATGATGATGATAATGATAATAGGTTGTGATGGTTGCTGACAATGGCTGGGCAAAAGTTTAACAAGACAAGAAATAAATTAATAAAATTCACTTGGCATTTTTTCCATATTTGGATCTTAATTTTTATGAGATGTTCGTACACAAACATGTGTAGTTTACATATGTATGCATTTCCAATAAAATCTACTCAAATTTCAATAAACTTTGAATTGCCAGTGAAAAGGAAAATGTAATTCTTACACAAAAATCAATTTATTGCTGTCACTATTGGTTATTCAACATGATATTGATTACATTTTCCAGATAAAATACAAGACAGACCACCAGTTCCCTTCCAATCTTTGCTTCAATATTTCTTTCGCCAACGTTGAAATGACTACTTTGTTGTAGTATATGCAGAGGCGTGATAGCAAATGACAGACAATGTCAATAACATGCCACAAAACATTGAGTTTTATGCCACAGAAAATACGAGAGTACAACATGCAACAACTGCGGTCAAGTCCATGCTCATGTCCTCCCCAATGACCTGTGAGGTGATGATGTTTGTTTGGCATGAATGTGGAACACACGCCAGCATATTTTGTTACACTTGTGGGTTTCTGGAATGGGTGGAGAATATGATGACAATGATGATGATGATGGTAATGTCTGTGGTGTAATGTGTTGAGTTTGGTTGATTTCATTAGTTTTGTATTACATTTGAAAGGGTTTTCTTTAGATTGAATTGTTTACAAAACAAAGAGAAACTCAATCGAGTGTAAATGTGTTGCAACAAGTGTGAAACATTATACACATGTATGTGGTTGGAAAGTGACAACGGAAATGGAAATGTTTTTCCAGATAACGAGGTCAGAGACCAAATAAAATACCATATCGTGTTATATGTATAAACTTTTAATTGTTTTATGTTTCAGAAAGTGAAAATTGATTCAAGCTGCATTCGGCAACATGTTGGCAAGCATAGGTTACGATAAGATCGTAGCCTATAATGTGTCGTCTTTAATATTGTTATTCGGTTCCTTTATGAAATAGCATACAAGCAGAAGAAATCTTCGTTACGCCCAAACGATGTTTTAGAAATCTATCATTTGTTGAATTTAAACTATTTTTCCGTTGTAATAAATAACTAAAATCTTTTAAGAGAACCGCAATTGACTAAAGCTTCACCCGGCAACATGTTGTCAAGAAACGTTTCAGATAACATCGTAGCCTAAAATGTCTCGTCTTTAATATTGTAATTCGGTTCCCTTCTAAAATAGCATACAAGCATAGAGAATCTTCGTTTCGCCCAAACGAAATTTTAGAATTATATATATTATTTCCTTTGCGATAAACAACTAATATCTTTTAAGGAAAGGGAAATATGACGGTAACATGTTGGCAGGAAAAGGTTCAGATAAGATCGTAGCCTACAGTGTGTCCTCTTTAATATTGTTTTTCGGATTTTCTGTGGGACACCATACACACAAACAAAATCTTCCTTAAGCCCAAATGAAATCTCAGAATTTTTTTTTCGGCAAACGAACATTTATAGAACTAAACATATTTTTTCTTGGTTATAACAACTTATTTCTATTAAGAGAACCCAAATTTATTAATGCTTCAGCCGGCAACAATTTGGCAAGAAAAGGTTTCGATATTATCGTAGCCTACAATGTCGTAGCCTAAATTGCTATTCAATTTCTTTATAAAATAGCATACATGCATTGAAAATCTTCGTTACGCCCAACGATATTTTAAAAATCTATTTGCGTCAAGCGAACACAAGTATACTATATTGGCGACAAGCTACAAATACGTTATATTTGTATCCAAACAACAAAAGAGAACAAATTTTTCAGCGTGTAGGAAACAAATTGCTGAATAGATTTTAATTTTCAATACAGAAAATATTTGAAACATCGCACCGTGGTTCAGGATCGATTTCCATCGGCAAAAATACAATATCTCTTAATTTACTAAACATTTTTAAGTTCTGCAAAAACCTGATTGTAGACAAGCAGTCAAGGATTATTGCGATATACTAACATTGAAAATTGCACAGTGGGATATATTTAGGCAACATTTCGAAAGTTGACTACTTTTCTCTTTTTAACAAAGAAAAACTGAATCCAATATCTCTACAACTGAATAAGATACAGTTCAAGAAATTCGAAAAAAGAGATAAAAACTTTTCGATTTTCAAAATTGTAAAAAGGCGAATACATTTCATACGAATTTTTTTTTAAAGTTTTGTGCGCATTATGAACAATTATGTTAAAATATGTTTAAAAAAAACATAAAAAGAAGAAAACCAACATTTTTGATTTTTTGGAAATCGAAAAAAGAAATACAAACGTAGCCAAATTTGGACATTTTTCCGAATTATACCACAGTGTGCGATTTTCAATGTTGATATATCTCAATTATCCTTGAGTCCATGTCTATAATTAACCACCAGCAATAACATCAATATCAGCTGTAGACCAATTTCATGGTCACTGATATAAATAGTATTGGTATTCAGGTATATCCAAAGGTTGGTCCAAATTCAAAATTATTTCAAAAACGATATTTTTTAAATATTCAGTACAACCGAACTGTATTTCGAATTAAAAATACTTAGCTGTAGTATTGTATCCACGCAATCGCCCTTTGTAATAAAGAACAACTGAGCGCAATATCTCTAAAACTGAATAGTTTAAGAAATTCGTTACAGTAAGAAATTACAGTTTATACAGTTTAAGAAATTCGAGCAAAGAAATCAAAATATTTCGATTTCCAAAATTCGTAAAAAGCAAATATCTGTTATGTAAACAATATAAATGTTTTGTGCGCATTATAAACAAATATGTCAAAATTTGTTAAAAAACATAAAAAAAAATTTATAAAATTTGTTTTCTTGGAAATGGGAAAAAACGAAAAGTAGTAAAATGTGGAAAATTTTTGTTAGGTATACCCTACTGTGCGATTTCCAATGTTTATATAGAGAAATAATCCTTGACTCCTTGTCTACAAACTGTTTTCTACAGAACTTATCTCACTAGGTCAAAAGATATTGCATTTTGGCCGATGGAACTTGATTCTGAACCACAGTGCACCAATGTGATCAGATTCATATAAAGGGTGCTTCAGTAAGATTGCACTTTTTAAATTTTGTGGATTTTTTTTTGTGTGTAAGTGACAACTCTGAAATTTGGCAGCTGTCACATATGTTTATTACGAATATTAAAACTGGAGGGCTCTACGAAAGAACAATGCACTATAATTGTGAAAGGCTACGTGAATACACAAAATTGGTGAATTTGGGGCTCAGAAAATCCTCATGCAATTCACGAGAAACAAATCCACCCACAACAAGACACTGTCTGTTGAGGGTTCTGGTCAGGCGGCGTGATTGGGTCTTACTTTTTTGAAGTAGAGCCCGAAATTGCCTCGGAGTTCTTGTGGCCTCAACTGGACATGGATGGATCTGGACGATATGTGGTTTCAGCAAGACGGAAACAAACGATTTATTGCAGCAACGATTCCCAGAACAAATTGTATCAAGAAATTCTGATGTCAACTGGCCACCAAGGTCATGCGATTTAACGCCGTGTGATTTCTTTCTTTGGGGTTTTGTGAAATCTTGGGTTAATGCGAATAAACTAGAAACAATTTCTGAGCTGAAATCTGAGATCCAACGCGTCATCGGTGAGATACAGCCACATCTCTGTGAAAAAGTCATGGATAATTTCATGAAAAGAGTAATGGCCTGTCATCAAAACTCTGGGGGCCATTTGCGAGATTGTTTATTCTATACTTTATCCGAACATATCTTCTTTACAATCCAATAAAAAAATCACAACTATTTCAAAAAATTCGTGTCGGAACGAAGTTCCTTATCGCACGTTGCGGGATGGGAGCTAAATGATAAAAATATTAAACAACTTTTTATTAACACTATTGCTAGAACCCAATATTATCGACTATATTGGGTACTTTTGCTTTGGTTTGTCTCTAGACTAACATATGTTGGCAAATTTCTTGTTTAATGGAAAGTTTCCTAGGTGGAGTCAGGTGGGAACATTTTGTTAAATAAGTGCCTTTTCTTAAAAAAAAGTAAATTTTCGAAAAAAACACCCATTCATATTCTTAAACAAACTATCTTTTCTTAAAAAAAATACCTTATCTTAAAGAAGTATCTTTGCCATAGATAAAAAAAACCATAGATGGTGAAAGATAAGTGGTGGATTTGAAAGAAAAGAAAAATTTTCTAGATGGCGCTGGAGTGGTGGATATGTGAAAATTCTATTTTCAAATTTAAACAACAGAATCGAAATAAAAATGATTTTTGAGTCCGAGTGAAAAATGGTCGTACGGAAACAGCATGTGTCCTCTGGTGAAGATGGTGAATAAGCGAATAAATCATCTATGGTATTTCTATCATCTTTGCTGAAAAAAAGTAAATTTTCTTACGAAAGGTAAATTTTCTTAAAAAACTTTTATTTTTAAAATACGTACCTTTTTTTAAAAAAGTAAATTTTCTTACAACAAATTGCATTTTCTTAAAAAACTAACTTTTCTTTAAAGAGTTCCTTTTTGTGAAACAAAACAACTTTTCTCGAGATACGTACCTACTCTTAAAAATGTACATACTCTTCAAAACATTACCAATTCTAAAAAAAAAATCCCATTTCCTAACAAAAAACCAATTTTTTCAAAAAAATTTCTTCTCTTGAAAAATACATTTTCTTACAAAAATTTCTTTTCTTAAAAGTATCTTTTTTTAAGAATAGAATAATACCTTTTCTTTTCTTTTCTTGAAATAAGTAAATTTTTGTAAACAAAAAACCTTTTCTTAAAAATGGTACCACTTCTTTAAAAAGTATCTGTTCTTAGAAAAAGTACTTCTTTGTAAAAAAAATTCATACTCTTCTGGCTTTTGCTTACAAAAAGTACTTTTCCTTAAAACTAGTACCATTTCTTAAAAAAAACATTAGCTTTTAATAAAAGAAGTAGCTCTCTTTAAAAAAATACTTTTTCGAGGAAACATAATACATATTCTTAAAAAAGCGACCAAAAAATATATAGTTTTTTTTTTAAAAATACATTCTATAAAAAAAATTCTTTAAAAAATATCATCATTTAACAAAGAGTATATTTTCATGAAGATCCATTAAGTTATCGTATTTTTTTACGGACCCCTTAGGCGTGTTGGAACTAACTAGTGCATAATATACAGCGAAAGGAACTCGTTCCAACCGGGTGTCCCTTTCCCCTGAAAAAGTGCATTCTTACTGAGACACCCTATATAAGAACATTTCTAGGTTTAGGTGATGGAAGAATGCCGACTCCGTTTATACGTTGTGTATCATTGACGGAGTACATATATAGTATGAGGTTTGAGGTAATGAGGTTTGCCCCAATCGTACTTCGTGCAGACTTAGGATGTCCATATTGTAGGATTCCATAAGCCGTTTAATCTGCACTAGTCTCAATTTTTCAGAGAGAGTTCTTATATTCCAGTTACAAAACATAAAGCTTAGTTTAAAGCCAAATGTTGTTATCGAGAGGTGATATTTTTCTTTAAATTTGTCTACATTTTGGTAGTTACTGAACTTTATGGTGGGTGATTCATTAGACAATCTTATCCAACTCTAGGGTCGGGAATGTCAATGACCTCTAGGCAGGCATACAAGTTGAGTTGCAGCAAATATGTTGTGTGTTGATGTTGCTGTTTTATCTAATACACATCGGTTTTAACATGCTACTCCAGGTTGCTCAACCGATCACCTTCTCACTTTAGTTACCATCAGACATGGATCTGCACGCTGAACAGACGGTCCCAGGAAAATACTGTAGGAACCATGTATATGTTTGAAACATCCAAATACTTACATGCAAGCATTGCTTTCATTAATTGAAGATCTGGTGCTTTTTTAATTCTTTATTGTCTGTCACGTTTTTGATTTCAACAGTTTTCAACAAACAAACCCATATTTGGATTGCGAATACATATACAAAAATGGTTTCGCATTACATCCAATGAAGGAATTAGGGAGAGATTCTAACAATCAGTGAACTGTGCGTTTTCTAGTTTTTACTCTTACTGAACACACATCACAAAACATGTATAATAGACTATTAATGATTATGTCTTCCACTGAAATAGGAAACACACTATGTTTAGATACAAGCATACTGAATTTGCCGCAAGCTACAAACACGTTATAGTTGCATTCAACCAACAACAAAGACAGAGTTTTCAGCGTGTGAATGCATTACCTGACACTTAATTTCTCAAAGGATTTACTACAAAAACCTTTGTACAAATACAAGCGAAGTATCATCCCAACGCCGACAGCATTAAACATTTGAGCTGGTAACCCATCACCACCTGTCTAACAATTCAGCACACCGTTTATTACATATTAATTTTAAATATTCTACATGAATTATACAAAACATTCAAGAACGAACATTTCTACACGAATATAATAATATAATATTCAAGGGAAGTTTGTAATCGTAATATTCAATAGCAGTTGGTATTACTTTGATCCTATTCCTTTGAGGATTTACTTGCATTAATGCCTTTTCGTGAATACCAGATACATGACCCATATTCAAACTTCATGTTAGGATGAAAAGGATGAAAGAAAATTGTGATTTAGTATAATTCAGTGGCAGCATGTGTTAATGTTTAATAAGGATTTTGTGGAAAATAATATAAAAATTATATCAGGTGTCAGGGGACACCCGGTTGGAACGAAGTTCCTTTCGCTATATATTATGTACTACAACATATTTCCAATTGAAATTTTAAAAATATCAACTTAATTTTGAAAAATATCAATTGAAATTTGAAAATTATATTTGAAATTTGAAATACATCAATAGAAATTTAAAAAACATCAATTGAAATTTGAAAGACATCAATTGAAATTTGAAACACATCAATTGAAATTTAAAACGCATCAATTGAAATTTAAAACACATCAATTAATATTTTAAACACATCATTTGAAATTTGAAACACATCAATTGAAATTTGAAAGACATCCATTGAAATTTAAAATTCGTCACTTGAAATTTAAAAATTCTTAACCGATTTTATATATTAGATTTTTAAATTTCAATTGATGTTTTTTAAATTTCATTTGATGAATTTCAAATTTCAATTGTTGTATTTCAAATTTCAAATAGAATTTTCAAATTTCAATTGATGTATTTCAAATTCCAAACAGAATTTTTAAATTTCAATTGATTTTTTTCAAATTTCAATTGAAAATTGTGTAGTTAATTCCAACACGCCTAAGGCGCCCGTTGAAAACTTCACAATTTAAATGGATCTTTAAGAAAAGATACTTTTTGTAAAGTGATAAACTTTTTTTAAGAACTTTTTTTATAGAATGTATTTTTTTAACGAAAGTCTATTATATTTTCCCCAAAAGATATTTTTTTAAAGACAGGTACTTCTTTTATTAAAAGTTAATGCTTTTTTTAAGAAAAGGTACTATTTTTAAGAAGAAGTACTTTTGTAGGAAAACTATTTTTTTTTACAGAGGAGTACTACAATATATACTAAATATTGGTTACAGTCTCCACCTAGAAAACTTTTCAGTAAACAAGAAATTTCCCAACATATGTTAGTCTAGACACAAACCAAAGCAAAAATACCCAATATAGTTGATACTACTGGGTTGTAGCTAGTGTCCGAAAACCCGTCATTGTTTAGAAACTGGTTTTCGGTCTGTTCGAAAAATCGATTTATCAAGAAACCGGTTTTCGGTTTGTTCGAAAAATGAATTTTTCAAGAAACCGGTTTTCGGTTTTCAATTTTTATTTGCTTTAAATTAAATTGCACACGTAGAACTTACAATAGATTTGTTTAACGACCATTTCATATACTTATTCGTTTTGAAAACTAAAATTTCACAACTGTTTATAATTAATTACATTTCAGTTTTAAATAAAAACAATTGGTAGTTGTTTTAAATTATTTTATTCTTCAATATTTCGCTCACCATTGGGTAGCATCATCGGTAAGATAAACAAGATTAGTAATTAAAAATTAAATGAGAAGAAAATAATGAAATTAAAAATTAAAATTAAATTTTTAATTAGCAATTGCGCCTATTTTCCTGACGATGCTACCCAATGGGTAGCGAAATATTGAATAATAAAATAATTTAAAACAACTACCAAACGCTCGAACATTTTAATTTTAAATATTTATAATACGAAAGGTCGAATAAATCATCCCATTTTAAAAAATATATATATGTCATAGTCCAATTTGGAATGCGTGTTTAATAACTGTTAAATGGTTTTATACAAATTCGCATTAAACTGATTTAAAGTCGAAAATCATTTGCAAATTTGAAAAAGATATTCATTTATGAAAATCTTATTAAGTTTAAAACATTTATAGCCTGTTTCAGTATGTCGAACTTTTGCTTTCGATCGATTGAAACAATAAATAATTTTGATTTGTTTACATGTCATAATTGTCATATGTTTCCAGCTGATAACATTCAAGAACGACAGAGTTGCATTTCTTATGGTACAATTTACAAAAATACCGGGTTTTTTTTAATGAAATTGTCGATCTGGCAGCAATGTTGTTTGACAATTCGTAAACTGCTTACTTTATATATGTAAAGCAAGTCGAACACAACAACGAAGCTTAGTGGAACCAAACTCTACTCGAAAATGAGTGAATGGATTTATTTCGTATAGGGTTTCGTTCGACATCGTGAAACAGGCTGTTAGATATCAAATAATTTTAATTTTGAAATTTGATAAAAAAAAAAATGTTTGAAAAGCATAATTAATTTTTAATTAATTCTAATTCAAATAATAAAATCAGTTTGAAAAAAAATTGTTTGGATATGTCAGTTAGATCATATTTTCAAATGGAAATCATGTTTCTCCAAAATTTCACTAAAATTAATTTGTGTTTTTTAAGGATATTAACACAAATTAAGTAAAATCCGGTTAACCGACGTCAAATAACCGGTTTCCGGTTTGTTCGAAAATTAAGTTTTTTAAATAACCGGCACACGGTTAATAGCAAAAAATACCGGTTAACCAGTTTATCGGTTTTGGACACTCTAGTTGTAGCGTAATAGTGTTAAAGAAAAGTTGTTTCATCGTGCGGTAAGGAACTTCGCTCCCAAAATTTTAAATATACGTTACAGCCGTTATGCCTTTTCCTTAGTTTGCTGAATATTTTGTCGCTTTTCAATTTCTTTTCGATTGAAACGATAAAGACCTCGTGTTTCCTGTTGATGTGGCGGCTCGTCATGATGGCTAATGATGTTGCCGTTTTTGCGGTTGCTCGTTCGTTAACCGGATATTAAATTACCTGCAGTTTTCCGTTTCTTCTCCATCAGTGTGTCTGATGAAATTGAAATTTATCTGTTTGTCTTTCCGTTCATTCATCGTAGTATGAGGTTGTTGCTGTACACACAAACATTTCAGTCGAACATGGTCTTGGACATGGAAATGGGAGTGGGAAAGGAAGCAAGCGGCCCGGTAGACATGCACGTCAACTTTCGTCTATATTGTTTATCGCTATAAATCTAATCAAAGAAAAATGCAGTGATGCAATATAAAGTCAATGGAGAACAAGTGATGATACACAATAAACGCCAGTGATGACAGTGAGAACAATCACAGCTACATCGACAACGATGACAATGTATAGCACTTTCTTGACGTTTAGACGTAAATAAACAAATTTCAATTAATTTAATGACATCACAAACACAAAATGTATCACTTAACAATCAGTCATTCATCGAATGGTCAGAAATAGGAGTGCTCATTCATTTATAGGTGATTTCACTTTAAGCAGATGTTTAAAGGAATGGAATCGTTTTGCAATACATTATATCGTGAGAGATGCCAGTGACAAGGGTAATGGAGTTTTTCTAAAAAAAAAATCGGATAAAATTGGATATATTTGTTTTTGAACAACAGAGGAATGACGCAAGTAAAAATAACATTAGGTTCTTAAATTCATTTTGCAAAAAAATATTTAAAAAATAGCCATTTTTGTACGAGGCAAACATTTCCTAATATTGATCATATACCACTGTTCATAAAGGCAGTTTAATGATTTTCATCACATCACACGCGAGCGAATTAAGAAATGGGTAACCAAACTAAATGGTGAAATAGTTTAAGAAACATGCGACGAAATAAAATCACGTGAAGGGTTTAGAACAACAAAGCAATATTGCGGCGATATAGACAAATTGTATTGCGACATTAATCATTTTCCTATTGCGGAGGTTTCCCTCGTCGGGAAAAACTGTTACCCGAATGCGATACTTCCAAGCAATACTTCTAGAAGATAATATTGCAATATTCCCAGATAATCGCTATGAAAACAATTTAGATGTCTCACTAGATTGTCATATGGAAGATAAAAAGACGATACCTCTAGATAAACTTCCAGAAGATAAAAAGAAGAAACGCTTTTTTTTATTTTCGATTTTGTAGTTTTGGAACAAATAATATTACAAATAAAATTACAACGTATTATGGGAAAATATGAAAACTTATAATAACAAATTAAAGGAACAAAAAATTAGCTTTCATCGTGGCTTATTGCGGTTTTTTTATTTTTTCAGTTGGAGTACATCCAAAAAGTCTTCGCAGTTTGTGTCTCGGGAATTTAATTCTCTGTGGTGGGCACAACACCCGCATCACCGCTGCGGCACAGCTTTTTGACAACCCTAGTATAGCTCCAACATTAGTTTTCAACATTTTATTGCTTAATAAAGCTTTCCGGAGGACTGTCCTTTGGCATAGCTTGCGAATTTCCTCTTCTGGGATTTCTTGAAATATGGAATAGTGAGATGCGGCATAATGAACAAATTCCACTGATACATACTATAGGTCCACATTTTTCAAATCTGTAGTGTCCATTCTGAAGGGATCCAAGGTTCACATTTTTCGTCGCATTGTAGTCCTCATTTATTTACAATATTTTAAGGTTTTCACATGATAAAAAATAACTTCCATTACTTTTGTTTGAGTATTGCTGAAATATCTCCAGAATGCTAAAAGGAAGATATATAAAAATACTACTTCGTTTATATTTTTTATGACGATAAATATGTGATTTCTCCGCAATATCGCTGTCGAGTTTTTGAAAATTAAATAAAATGAACTAAACTAAATTTCTTTTGGTATTTGGGCTTTAGTAGAAATAGAATAATATTTATGGAACACGATTTTATTCATATGGCTGCCGCGGCTGGTTCACAGTAGCTCATCCTGTCAGTCCAATTGTCCACACGCTGAAAAAATCGGCTTCAGTAACATATTCTCCCAAACATATTCTGCAGGAACTATGAACAAGTTTGGAACACACTCCAAACATTCATATGTTCGAAAGTCCCAAACTTGCTTGTATTTACATGCAAACATTAGAATGTTTACTGGC
This sequence comes from Phaonia tiefii, assembly GCA_963931995.1. Taxonomy (NCBI): domain Eukaryota; kingdom Metazoa; phylum Arthropoda; class Insecta; order Diptera; family Muscidae; genus Phaonia; species Phaonia tiefii. The sequence continues at coordinate 259,223,411 of OZ008368.1, read as the reverse complement.
AAACATGAATGTTTTTACGTGGAAACATATTTGTGCTTCATCCCAAACATTAATGTACTTACGTGGAAACATGTACGTATTTCCTCCCAAACATAATGAAAACAAATTAATTTGAATTCAGTATATATATCTTTATTATTTATTATAAATAATGTTACCAACATAAATCTACATTTATAACCACATTGTTTATATCTCCTGATGATGCTACACAATGGAGTACCGAAGTATGGAGGAAAATACATGCAAGAAAAGAAAATCTGACCTCAAGCTGGGAAAATATAAATTATTTATTGATAAAGACAAGGTCGAACAACGGAATACAATTAAAAAAATTAAAGATTTAAAACGTCCCTTTTCATATTCGCTTGTATTCAATGCATTAGTAGTTTTTTCCATGAAATGAGAATCAGCTGCTCTTTGGCTTCACATTTCTCTGTTGTCTCTGACGTTTTGGTTTTCAGAAGGTTTCAACTTCGACAAATATTTTGAAACATGATTATCTCTATTCGTTGGTATACAAACAATATATTTATTTGTGTGTATACAATGCACGTTCATGCAACCCAAGCGCGGTTCAAATACCTGTGTTTTTTTTATTAAATTTCAGAAATGGTACGCCGATTCGATTTTCGCAGTAAAAGCTCGGGCAGACAAAAAGGAGCTCCAAGTTGTTGATCTTTGCTAGTTTTTTCTTCAAAATCCGAAAGCCATATACAAAAACCAAAGCAACATCACAAACTATATAGCCATCCGAGCTTTTATTTATTGTTTTTAACTGATCATAAATATTACTACTAGGCGTCAACCAAGGGCATTTGATATCCCCTCTATCCGATGAACCATTGACGACTGAATCCATGAAACTAAAACGCAATATATCAGCCAAAATAAGAAATACTCACTTCATCTGAAATTTACAAACGCATTAAGGAATTTTTATGAATCCCTGACTGAAAAATAATACAAAAATACAGTTACACACATACAACTTTGACTATGAATAATCTCTCCTTGTACCTATTTCATTCTCTTGGGCTCAATAGAGCGAAAAGTGCAACAAACACAGCTGTATTTGCATCCCAAACACACCTGTATTTGCATCCCAAACACACCTACACTTGGGTCACAAACACATAAATTATTAATAGCAAAAACCGGATTAATAAGATACAATTTTAATTAATTTATTCTTCGATATTTCGCTACCTTTTGGGTAGCATCGTCAGGAAGATAAATACAAACGAATGTTTTCGTTTGTAATTAATAATTGTGTTATCTTCCTGACGATGCTACCCAAAGGGTAGAGAAATATCGAAGAATAAGTTAATTAAAAAATACGACCAAACGCTCGAACAATTTAATTTTTGAATAACAAATTAATCAAACCACGACACGATGGGTAATTGCCCTGCACGATTACCAATTATAACGTGGTTTTCAATAAGAGCGCTACAAAAGTTTTTTTTAAATAAAACAAAACCGGTTTTAGATACCAATGAAATTCTTATATTCCTGTGAAAGTATGTTCGATGCCTTTATGTATGGAACTCGATTTCTTTTGCATGGCCACCACGGGTACGCTTGCAGAAGTCCAGACACTGAACCCAATTTTCGACGGTTTTCAAGCATAAATCGGCCGATACTGCTGCAACATCACGTTCGATATTCGTACGAAGTTCATCAATCGTCGCTGGCTTGTTGGCATAGAACATAGACTTGACGTAGAAATAATCTAACGGCGTCAAATCGCACGACCGAGGTGGCCAATCGACTGGGCCATTTCGTGAGATAACACGTTCACCAAACTTGGTTTCCAATAAATTTATTGTGGCATTCGCCGTGTGGCTTGTGGCGCCGTCCTGTTGGAACTATATGTCCTCCAAGTCCATATTATCCAATTGGGGCCAAAAATATTCGGTTATCATTGAACGGTAGCGATTCGCATTCACAGTAATGTGCCGGTCTTAATCATCACGGAAGACGCCGCCGCCGGCCCATAAACCGCACCAAACCGTAATTTTTTCGGGATGCAATGATGACTCATGGATTACGTGTGGATTGCTGTCTGACCAATAACGCATATTTTGTTTATTGACGAAGCCCTTCAGCCAGAAATGAGCCTCATCGCTGAAGATAATATTCCGATGAAAATCCGAATCATTTTCAAGTTGTTGCTCAGCCCAATTCACGAACATACGACGCTTATGGTGGTCAAGCGGCTTCAGTTCTTGCGTCAATTTGGTCTTGTAAGGATGTAGGCCAAGATCTTTTCGCAAAATTCGCCACAATGACGTCACAGAGATGCCCAACGCTTGAGAACGACGTGTTAGAGACACATTTGGGCTTTCTTGAACTGAAGCCTCAGCGGCAGCAATATTCTCGACACTATGGGCACTTCTTTGTCTCACTGGCACGGGAACATTTTGTACTGTGCCTGTGGATTCAAATTTTTCCACTAGACGCTCAATTGTTGATCTGGAAGGACGATTATGACGACCATAAGAGCGCTACCTTAAAGTTGAAGACACTGACTCCAAATTTCGGTAGTAAATTTTAATAATTTCGACTCGTTGTTGGCTCGTATATCTTTCCATGATGAAATGGCAAACCTTACTGAAGAGAAATGTCAAAGAGCGGGAAAAAAATATGGCGTCGTTTGCTGTCCCTATCGATTTACTTTTGTAGCATCTCTGTTGAAAAACCCTTTACAAGGGGAATGTGTAAGCACTCTTTACCCATTACCCACGGCGATATGTAATGGGTTACGCAAGGTAACCCATACCCATTTTTGATCGTTAACGTGAACAATTTAAAAAATCTCGGAAACGAAGCGTTTAATCGAAAAAATACCAATTTTTCGGGATTTATATGGGGTTCTCATAGTGGTCTAATTCGTAAGGAAGTTTTTTTTCGTTCGTGTCATACGTCCTGTTCAGTCAAAATTCGGGTTCGAATTCAGAACTTTTTGTCGACTTTTGGATAGAGATATAACCAAATTCTTTATATTTAGATTAACTATTTCCCATTACAACCCATGAGGGGATTGGGAAGAGCTTCTCACAACCAGTGAGCTGTTCGCTTTCTAATTTTTCACTCACTGTTTGCTCATTTAGTTTGCTGGGATATTGAATGCATATATTCAATTCAAAACCATACAACTCTCGATACAACGGCAGGAAGAATGTGCAGGTTCATAGGTTATATTGCAGTAAAAAAAATTGCATAAAATCATTATAAATATTTATATAAAAATACAGATTTTCGCATGAATACGAAATTGGTTGCACATAACAAAAATACTCATCATATCATATCAGTAAATGGAATTTGTGTAACAACACAAATTATATAACAAAAAATCCAAGGAAATTTAATAATCTACAATCTTCCGCCACCAATCCTCTGTTTACGTCGGCATTCAAATAAATAAACAACTGATATAACAAACATGGAATAAATCAAAGAGTACAGATAACCAGGAGATGAAAATTTGTAAAAACTCTTGGAAAAAATATTAATAAAATTGAGATTGTTTGCGATGATATCAACTGATTGTTGGTTTTGGTTCCCGGCCAGGTGTAGCAATGTATACCTAGAGTCTGATTCCAGCACACAGCTTCTTCAGATGGGTTTACTATTTACTGTAGAGGTGTTACCACAATTAAAAATAAGCCGACGATATTGTACACTACACCGCACAGAGGAGACGATTGCAAAAATATGGTAATATTATCAGATCTTCTAAACTATTTGTGGCATCGTTTATGGATGTGCTAGATATGTGTAGAGGAGGAAACAGGCTTTTAGGATATTGCATATGAAGACACCCTGTTGATAGGCAGAATGTGACACAGGGTGTCAAAATTGAGCACTTTGGTGTTTGTATGTATCTTAAACCGTTTCGAAGTGACAAGTTCCTAAGGTTAACAAGTTTTTACCTGATGGTATTATGTATGAAATTTTGTCGCAATCGGTTAATATTTGTACTATAGAGTAAAATATGAAAATAAAAAATATTTGTATTATAGAGTAAAAAGATATTTTCTTACTACTGACGCTTCATTTCATACAATTCGTCGTGAGGTGTTCGCCGCAAATTGAACTTATACCAGGTGGAGTTACCAGAACTGTTGATTTAACCTTTCCATGTAGTTTTTGTGAATAACTGTGGAATTTAAATGTATTTTGCACTTTTTTGTTGACGATGTCTAAGCTGCTAACTTCAGTCCGTTCGTAAGTGAAGTCAATTACAATGTAATTGTGATTATTTAATTGAAACGTACTCAAAGCTGCGCTATTCGCAATCGTCACATCTATATCGCTAACTCCTCTACCATTATCAAAAGTGTACTGCTCACTCGGCTCATTCAAGGCATGAAGACTGCCCGAAACAATCCATTCACTTAGCATATCTCCCCGGTAGTGGTTTAGCGACCCAGTCGAAAGTCTGGGTGTTTTACTAAACCACAGCGGGTTTGATGCGTTAGCGTCTGTCCCTAGGACGAGAGGGTTACTACTCGGAAGTAGTAGTACCGTGTCCATGTATGCCAAATACGGCTCTAAAGGCTCAGAAAACTTGCAGTAACTGCTACACAACAATATCCGTCCGAAACCCCCTTCAACACACACGCAAACCCCCGAGTCGGTCCTAGAAACTACGGTACACTCAAGGTTGCCGTCATTCACGACCACCGCGGAGTTAAATCTCAAATCAGCGAAGACCCGCATACTCGCAGGAAAACCCGTAATGACACCATGACCATTAGCAGGTTCCTGAATGAGCGCAAAACTACACTGTCGTTCTACCATTACCTCTCCTACCTCGCACATTGCCGACATTGCCATACCATTGGGTAGGTACACTGAAAGTATACTCTTCGTCAAACAATTGAATTTTATAAAATTCTGTAAAAATATTCAACACCGTATGGAAGGAGATTCAAAACCGCCAGGAAAATGAATACATTAACTCAAAATGTTTCGCCACTGTGACGAATACATTTCATTGCTGTGACAAATAAGTTTTATTTTAGTGATGTATATGTTTTATTGATGCGTCAAAATAACCGGTTGGGAAACTGAAGAATTAATATAATATCATTAATTTTCTCGCATTTTATAATTTGTTCGAACTTTATTTTCGATACAAAATTAAAACATCTAATTTCTTTCGTCAAATTTGAAAAAGTATAAGATATGTACATAAGATTGTACTGAAAATCTTGTTTCTGGAGTTCTGTCTCAGAAGATGCGTATTGAAGAGCTGATTATACGAGGGTACTTATTGTGCCCTACTACGCTTATGATATCTCATACTTTTCAAATTTGACGAAAGAAATTAAAACTTTGAACTTTCGATTCCTAATGTATTCGTGTAAAGAAAAAGATATTTGTTTCGGCAAAAAGGGACACAAATTATGTGTCATGACGAGTTTAAACAGAAAAATATATTTTTTCAATTTTGATAGAGCATTTTTCTCACTGCAGCATTTTAAAAATTGAAAGTTTTAATTTACTTAATTTTATATTTTACATGAAAATGCTAACATATAAGCGCAATAAATATAATTAAACTCTAATTCGCGAACTACAATGGGAAATACTCAAAATATCGGAATAAATATGCTTGATCAAGACTTTAAAACGCTGCCGTAAAAAAATGCTCTGTAAAAATTTTGCAAATGTATTTTTCTAATTGTGCTCCTCATGACACGTCGTTTGAGCCGCATATTGACCAAAAACTTAAAACAAATTTACCCAAGGAATCGAAACATCAACGGCCGATAGACAACTATAAGTGCCCTCGTATTAAAACGTTTCCGTAATCCTAATGTGTTCATAAACCAAATAACAATAAACTACAAATTTATACATTTAATTTATTTGTTTTAATTTTTCACCCAATCCCTCCAGAATGTTTAAAAAATTTATTCATTCCAGCTACGAAGTTTAAATGGTTGCAGCAACGTAACGACGAATTGTCGGGAAAATAGAATAGCATCGAGGGAATAGTCGATGGTGCTTAACTCTTGTACATAAGAACGTATGTTCGATACATGGTTTTACCACCTTACATACGTTTCGACGACGCACAGTGGTTCAAAAACGATGTCCATCGCCCAAAATTCCCCAACTTTTAATTTAGTAAACATTTTTAGATTTTGTAAAAAAAACAATTGTAGATACGGACATAGAACTATTTTGAAATATTGAAGTTGAATATCGGAAATTGAATATTTGGCAATATTTTGGAAATTTGCCCTTATTTTTTGATTTCAAAGAAATATAATTTAATAATTTAGATTAAATGGTGCTCTTGTGCATGAGGACGTGGGTTCGATCCCTACTCTGACCACCTCAAATTTCTTTCGACGGCGGTCACCTCGCTTAGTGACGGCGACACTATCGAGTATTTAGCCATGAAAAAGCTTATCAAAATACCGTTCGGAACCGGTGTAAAACTGTAGGTCCCAATCAGTGGGTTTAAAACTAGAACCCACACAGCTCACTGGTTGTGAGAAGCTCTCCCTAATCCCTTCATGGGATGTAACGGGAAACCATTTATTTATTTAATTTAATTTAATAAATTATATATATTTTAACGCAAGTATTCATAATTTGCACAGCAAATATTTACTTTTTTCATTTTAAAGCTTTTAGTTTTTTCCAGTTTCTAAAATGTAAACAATTTGATTTCTGTTCTCGGCTTTCTTGAACTGTATTTCATACAGTTTTGGTGATATTGCACTCAAATTTATTTGATTTGAAAGTGTGGTTACTTTTATCATTCAGATGTTTAATTTGAATGAGGAAATGGTTTTATTTTTAGGTTTTAACATTTTCATCAAAGAGGATGAATATAGGTAGAGAAGAAGAATGTGCACAACTTGACAACCCCCGTAGAAGATAACCAAAAAGTCGACGCGATTAACACAAACGCATTTCTCTATCACGTCATAACTTGACTAGTTCATACTTTTTACTAATTTATATAATTCCATTTAAACATAGAATTTCTGTAGTTAAATATTATATCATCACGAGAAAACTACTCGTGTATTGAAATATACAACGAAGAGAGTAAGAAAGAGAGAGAGAGAGCAGAGGAACGACGGACTTCAATCTTTTTTATGCTATTATTCCACTCCTTGACTAAATTTTTTTCTCTACCCTTTCATACTCTTTGTTTCACTGCTCCAGTGGGTATCCATGACACACATGCTGAAAAATCGCTCTCTTTTGTTGTTGTTTGGATGCAAATATAGCGTGTTTGTAGCTTGTCGCAAATATACTACACTTGTGCCCCAACACACTGTGTTTGATACTCAGTATAACATGCTTGAGACCCAATGATTAATAGGCTGTCATAGGCGTTTATGAGATCCATATATCGCTTTGTTTGTTGAAAACCGCTAAAAACATATACGAGGCAGATAACAAAGGAACAAAATGGGAGCGGCTCTACAATTCATGAAAACAATTCTTGAAAACATGTACATTAGGGTAGCAAAGAAAAAACAACTTCGAGTTTTTAATAAACCCCAGGCGGATTCTTGTTCCTTATGGTCTAAAACAGACTTGGTGAAAATTTGAGTCCAATCGGGCAACTCTAAGCCGTGCCGCATTTTAGTCAAAGTTTTCGGATTTTGGCCTTTTGGGTGAAAATTCGCAAAACTGGAAAATCTTAACTCCTCGGTGCATTTGAAAAAAAATTGATTTAGTTTAACCCGAATATAAACTGGATAAAGTTTGATTAAAATCCGACCACTCTAAGGGCGAGTTTCACACTCGTCATTTAAAAGCTCAATTTAAAAGCTCACAGAATTTTTTCATATTCGATGACGTTTAAATGACAACATCGGGCATTTAAAGTCAATTTAAATGGAGAATTTTCAACTGTGAAACTGGGCATAAGGGTTCAAATTTTTAATTTGAAAAAATTTGTAATTTTTAACAAAAATTAAAAATTTGGGTTTTCGGTTTTTTCCAAAAATTGTATCTAAATGAAAACAATATTTAACTTGGATTCCAGTACCTTCTAGCAGAAGTCTATACGCTTTCAATACGCTATAACACGATATATTCAAGCAACGGAATTTTCACCCAAAATGCCAAAATCCGAAAACTTTGACTAAAATGCGGCACGGCTTAGAGTTGTCCGATTCGGCTCAAATTTTCATCAAGTCAGTTTTAGACCATAAGGAACAAGAATCCGCCTGGGGTTTATTAAAATTCGAAAAAAACACTGCCACCCTAATGTACATACATATGTTGCCGAGGTCGTTATGTTTCAGCATGCAGCTGATCGACGTTGTAGTAGGAAATTGATAGAAAGCAGGGTGGATAGGCGAGAGAGCGATAGTAACCAGAAGCAAACCAAACAGCAAAAATAAGTTTAGATAGTGTTTGATTGATACTAATGACAGGTAAATTATGTTTCATGTTGCTTGCATCGAACGAAATTACACATTCCCTTTTATTTCTATCTATGTCAAAAAATATTTCAAAAAATAATTTAAAAAAACGCTTATTGTATGATCCATGAAATTTCCAACTGTCGTGTCGATCAGCTGTTTGAACGAAAGAGCCTCTTTAACTGTTTATAATTACATACTCGTACTGTTTTGAAACAAAATTTAAATTTGTATTCTATTAAATAATTCTAATATGTTTTCATCATTTTGTATCTATTTGTATCACATGGCGGTTTAATTAAGTACGATATTCAAAAAGCAATCGTGAAAGGTTTCGTGTTTTGGTATTCAACTTTATAGTGGTAACTACGGTTAACTGACCAAACAGCTGTTTATTTTATTGCAATCTACGAAATAAATAGTAGAAGATAAATGAAATGGTGGGAATTAGGAGGCAAAAGCGTGATATACGTACATATACATAACTACAAAGTGCTACAGTTTTATAGCACGCAACAAATCCGTTACACAATGGAAGATTGTTAATAAAAACTGTGAATAGTTTAGTGTGATTGATTTAGGGAAATAGTTGGCCGTTGATTATTGGTTATACTTGGTTTAAACTAAGACTGCTGATAATGAAATCTGGTTTATTGTTTATTGTAGTTAAAATATAATTGAGCAATTAAATTGTAGTTAATATTTAATTAACAGACCATTAAGCTAAGTTTAACTAACTACGATATCCAAATATAGTGTGTAACAGCGGTTTTATTTTTCTGGAGGCATTTGAATCTCACTTGTAGATGTTGGGTATAACACAAATGTAAATAAAATAGAATGCGTCACGGTAGAAAAAGTAAAATAATAATTTCTGTGGTTCTCTTATGTCAAATCTCCAGGTATTTTTGTACTTTTTTGTTTAGATTTATAGTTTATGTAAAATAATATTTTGTTTAGATTTATAATATACACGTGCGCTAAATTTTACAACAAATAAATACGAAACAAAAACCACATGATTGTTGTTGTTGCCTATAATTACAATAACACCTTTGGCGTCTGCCTTACTTATGCGGTTACAAATTTGTATTCTATTTAGTCTCAAAAGTATTTTTAACGTTACTTGCGTCAGTCAAGCGTAGTTTAAACTTAGTTTACTTTCAGTTACCTACCACTCATTCACTCACTCTGTCCCGCACGAGCCACCAACTACCAAGTCGAACAGCTGTGGGATAGATAATCTCTGGATTTACCGCTAATTTGATTTAGAACTGATTTACGACCAATTAGTGCGTGTTTATTTAAATTGGCCATCAGTTGATTTTGAGTTATAATTGATCTGATTTTAAATTCGAAAAGAGTGCTTCAGTGCTTTGTCAAATTATGTTACTACAGTACGGCAGCAGTGGCAAATGTCGCGAAAAATAACCGGTATTCGTACATTTATCGGCTAATCGTTACAATGCATCAAATTAACGCCATTTTTAAAATTTAATGCTGAGTTCTAACTACACTACGTGTTAAATGTTGTTGTTGTTTCAACTAGCATGGTGATTATAATTATAAATATATTTACAATTAAAGAAGCTTTGTGCTTGTACTCATATGGCTACTTGATCACAGTTTAAATGCCCAACTTTGGTTGTTTAAACAGCAACCAACATTTAACCTAAAACGTTAATTCAGAGTTTAAATTATGTTTGATCGATCGTTGATCCAAGATAATTTCCAACATAATTTCCAAGATCATTTCCAAACAATTATTGATTCATGAGGCACGAAAATGTATTGAAGTTGAGTTTTGTCTCACCCCTTCTGTGTTTTGGCTTCGAAAATAGTATGTATTATTATTTTATGAATGAAAGTAAATCGTTGTGACTGAGCTATTTTGTGATTATAAGCTGTCCAATGAAAAACTTATTACCAAATATTATTCCCAAAACTTGGCATCATCTTATGGCAAACCATTTTTGTCACATGTGCTTTTAAAATAAATATTTTTTGAACACATTGTGCAAAATATATTAATTATCGTTATCTATTATCTATATATCTGTGGTCACGAACAATGACAGCCTAAGTCGATTCTAAAATTTTTCAGGGAGAGCAGTTTAAAGTTTAATATCTTTACTGGAAATCAGGAGTCGGAGTTTTTGTGATAACTTTGTTACAGATAACAAGGAAACGAATTCTTTTACTTACTTCTTAACAAAAAAGAGTTGGTTAGTTGAGCACGGTGACTTCTCAACAATTTTTTTAAATTTTGTCCTAACTCGAGTTAGGCTGTTATTGTTTGTGACCACAGATATATAAAAATTAATGTACGGTGTTTGCACGGGCTAAACTCTGGATTTCCCTGGATAGAACGAGATGAAAGTTTCATATTAGATTTGTATTCGGCCAACTTATTTCTGTAGCACAAAATTTTATAAATAGGTGACCCTTTTTTTCTTTTTTCCAAATGAAATGTTTGAATTCATTGGTGGTCATGAAAACATTGAATAATTTTGTCGGCTGGAAGAAGTCTGCCGGGTCAGCTAGTATTAAATATAAATCAACTTGCCTTTACTAGAAATTCTATAAATACCATTTTTGATGTGTTAACATCTATAGGCAGGGGAAGGGCAATCTATCAAAGTGAACATATGCAAACAACACACTGCGTTAGCATCACATTCGTCTTTGTTGTACAACAATAGTCTCTGGCTGAAAATAAGTATGATGCTATTGATGTAGCGGCAGCGAACAAACAACCAGGTCGTCGCCACCAAAGAGTATTAATAGTATAGACAACTCATGGAACAAATTTTACGACTCAAAGGCACTGGTGACATCTGGCAACTGATTCAAAACGTAGTACTCTCTTCTTGACAAAAATTGGTCCATTCATAATTTTGATGTGAAACATTGATGCCTTTTGAAACAGTTATGCTTTTTGTATTGTTTTGTTTTTATGTTTAAATGGTACAATTATATTGTAAAATTCTATAAAGAGAATAAGACTAGTTTATACTCAGACTCTATATATGAGAGTGAAAAAAGAGTGCTACAAGTTCTCTATACTATTCAATACTTTTTGTCGTCGCTCTGTTTATGGCAAAACAAAAACAATTATTTTAGTGAGCTAGATATTGCTTTATTTATTTTAAGAGTATTACATCTAATGTTACAGCTAAAGATGTAAGAAAAAATAAAGTGCCATAGCAATAAAAGCCTTCAGCACAAAAACTATTCTTTTTTTATTTTCCAATGTAACATTTACTCATGCGTTCATAGAAATCGAACATGTACCATGTAACAAAAAGGTTTTAACACATCGCCCGTGAGTTTTTATTTATTTTAAGAATATTACATCTAATGTTACAGCTAAAGATGTAAGAAAAAATAAAGTGCCATAGCAATAAAAGCCTTCAGCACAAAAGCTATTCTTTTTTTATTTTCCAATGTAACATTTACTCATGCGTTCATAGAAATCGAACATGTACCATGTAACAAAAAGGTGTTAACACATCGCCCGTGAGTTTGAATACTCAATGATTTTTTTTCCAATTTAATTCTCGTTACTCCATTTTCATTCACGATGAAATGATAATTTCCATTTTATTATATTTTACATAATAGAAAAAAATAAGCCAAAAATATATATACCTCTTAAAAATGCTTAGGACATAAGAGAAAATAAGCGAAAATTTAAACTAACCGATGTTGAGACGATTTTTTTATTTTTACCTGTTCTGTCAACTCCGGTTTCGAAAAGAACCGGGTATTTGGGCCGATTACGGTTCTCAACAAATTGCTTTCCCAAAAGAGGGTTAAGTGAAATATTTTCTTATAAGAGTATAAAATTTGATAAAAAAAAATACACATATTCGTACCCTCACCCAAAGTTTAACACTTTTGGTTGCTTTAGAAATTATGCCTCTTATACAGGAACAGTTTTCCGGTTCTTTTCAACGCGTTTGTCAGACCTGTGCATCACTACTAGCTACTGGAGATGGGCGCGAGTCACGTGACTACCGTGCATCGAAATGCCATGTTAAACTATTAGAGAACTCGCTGAATATGTCAAATCTCATTTGCGGAGAACCAGGGGATTCCTATGGCACAGGGATTCCTATGGCACGAAAGGGGATTCCTATGGCACGAAATGGTACTAGGGAATTATGTAGAATGAGAGACCAAAGAAGACAGAAACTAAGTTTAAATAGTGTTTAGTGACAAATGACAGCTAAATTATGTTTTATGTTGTTTGCATTGAACGAAAATACGCTTTCCCTTTGATTTCTGTCCGTTTTCTCTCCAACCAATGTGTAAAATTGGTAAAATACAGCAGCAAATCGAACTCGAAGAAATGGCCTACTACGTCGGCGACATGAAGAGGCAGCGAAGAGAGTAATAAAGGCTCTTAAGTATTACTCTATGGGAGAACAGATAAATAGTGTGAACTTGAGAGAATTATTTGCAAAAAACATTTTGACAGATCGGTTAGTTTCAAAATTCACATCAATTTTTAGTTAGCGGCGAGTTTTTGAAAGCCGACTGACGATTTGGTCATGTCACCCATACAGTGATCTAATTTCACTTCACTTTTGATTTGAGGATTTTATATTAAAAACGAAGCAGCTTTCAGGTTTTCGGCACTATTTTCCGATCACTTCATGTATTTTAATTCAGATTTTTCTACACTTATTTTACAAAGTCCCCCATTGTGCATCTTAATAATTTGCAACGACAGTTGCTGGAACTAAACGCCAATGATGATAACAATAAGTAAAGTGATAATGTAAACAATAAAGGAGTCCACAATACAGCAAGAAGAAGAATACACATAAAAGCGGCAAAGAAACATGCTAAATTAAGACATTTGCCTTCAGTCTGTCCAGTTTTATGACATTTTGTCAATTGAAGCTTAAATAATGAAGAGGGATGAGCGAGCCAAGCTAGAAATTACCAGAACATCGACTAGTTAAGCTCATTTGACAAACGGCATACAGACAGACTTTCTGGCTGTTTGAGTGTCAACCTGACCGCCTGACTGACTGACCACTGACCACCTAACTATGTATGTACATATTTGACGTATTGCCTGACAGTGTCAAATTACATATAGGTTGACACTCAATTGCACACAGAGAGAGAGAGAGATAAACCACACAAATTTGCCCTAAGCCCAAGTGAAAGATGATAGTGGCAATGGTGATGATCAATTTAATAAAATCAGAGCTTAAGAAATACAAAAAGAGATAGATAGACATTAATATAAAGCAAGAGGGAAAGAGAACTAGTGAGAGATTACGAAAAAGAGATCAGTTCAAATTAAGTTAATGAGAAATGCACATAAAACAAATGAAGAAATGACAACGGGGTTGAATGATAATAATGAGAATAACCAAAATGAAAAATAATACCAGGAAATTTACACAAGACATGTGATTGTATGTAGTATCGTACAACACTTGTTTCTTCGACTCTTCTTTTTTTCATCCATCCCGTCTTAATTTTCAATTATTGTGATTTATTATTAAATTGTCACCAAAGCGTCCAATAGGTGGCACGTGGGGTGATACATTTTCAAGATAAGAAATTTAATAAAGCTGAATGAAATTTGTGTTATGTCCGGACATGACCATTAATAAACATATCTAGGGGTTTTTATGTTGATTTTTTTCCTATAAAAAACAAATTAAGTTTAGGCACTTTTTTCGGTTCTATCAAATTGACGGAAATATGTGATCATTTAGGTACAAGGGTCACATAACTCGGAACTAAATAAAACTGTCTCACCTCATCACTCTGAGTTCAAATACATACATAGTTGTATGTAATATATTTTGTTTTTACGAGCCCTAATTTCGGAGATACGGACGTTTTTATATTGCATTTCAAATGTCTATATAGTACTTATCGGGTCAATTGGGGCACGCTGAAAAATCTGTATTTTGTTTTTGGTTTGGAAGCAAATATGTATATCATATTTGTAGCTTGTCGCATATATAGTATGTTTGTGTTGAAACACATTATGTTTGTTATTCAATACTATATGTTGGAGACGGAATGATTAATAGGTTATAATATATGTTTTTGTGACCGAAATGAGGCTATGTTTGTTGAAAACCTCCTGAATACAAAAAGGTGACAAACAAAAAAAAGCAGCAGATTTTCAATTCATGAAAACAATGCTTGCAAACATGTACATGGTTCCTGCTGGGTCAATTTTTTCCAACGTGTACCGTTGCAAATATTACATCTGGTTTTATTCCCTGCTAAACTAATTCTTCGATCATTTTGTATGAGGAGCTAAGCGATTTGAAGCTGGTCCCCAAACAAAGTCGTCGAAAAATTAGTTTAGCGGGGGAACTCCTAATTTTTTCACGGGCAACCCTAGAACCCAAAATAACGACGCCTGGAGCAGCCACTTCTCTCAGTAACTCTACATGGCCAGGCTGGAGTGAATACGGACGATGCAGGTTGAAAAGTATTGCTTTAATAACAGCAGTTAGGGGTATTACTTCAAAACAATTAGCAAGAAAACCACAGCGGCTTTTCGTTTTGTGTGTTAAAATTATTGTATTAGATTCAACCCAAATTTATACTTACAATAGAAGATATCAAAAATACGTGGTTTAAGTCAATTAAGTTCGAAAATTTCACTATCACATCGACCTCATCGCGAAGAGTGTTAAATGAAACGTTAAATGAGACAAATGGCACCTCTAGATATGTATATAATTACTTACATACTCGTACTCCGGTCTCGAACACTCCTGACACTCCCGGGGTGTCAGGGACCTTCCACAACGACGATAAAATATTTCGCCAACCAGTTCGATCTTTTGCCTTATATCTCCAGTTGGTAATACCAAGTGTGCGCAGGGATTCGTCAACCTGATCCCTCCAGCGGAGTCTTGGTCTTCCTTCGAGTTCGGTTTCGAAAACCCTTGATGCTGGTTCGTCTGCATCCATTCTACTGACATGGCCTAGCCAGCGCAATCGCGTTATTTTGATCCGCTAAACTATACGTACAGCTCATGGTTCATGCCACGCCGATACTCCCCGTTGTGCAATATAGGGCCTTAAATATTTCGAAGTATTTTTCTCTCGAAAACCCCAAGAGGTGCTTCGTCTGCTTGCGATAAGACCCACGATTCTGCGCCATAAAACAAGATAGTTTGTATGAGAGTCTGATATAGCTGGACTTTTGTTACTCGAGAGAGGGCTTTATCTCTAAAGTGCTTGCTTAGCCCAAAATAACATCTATTCACAAGAATAATTCTCCGGTCGTTGAAACCATTCATTTTGTCTTGTCCTCATTTATTGTCTGACTCACTTTTGCTGACTCCTTCTTAATTCTCGAAAACACCCCAGTAACTTCTCCCATTGTGCACCCAATGATATTTATATCATCAGCAGACACGAGCAGCATGTGACTTTTGCTGATGACGTCTTTATTCACTTTGACTGCAGCTTTTTCCATAATGATCTCCATTAATATGTTAAAGAGCTCGCACGATATGGTGTCGCCTTGCCTGAGACCTCACTTAGTTTCAAAATGTTCGGTGAGATCCTTACCAACTTTCACCGCGGCTTTGGTGTTCGACAAGGTCGTCCTGCAAAGGCGTGTGAGTTTTGCAGAAGTACCAAGCTCAGACATTGCTTCGTAGACTTTCTCCCGTATCGGACTATCGAAGGCCGCCTTATAGTCGACAAATAGATGATAGGTGTCGATTTGTTTTTCGTGTGTCTTCACCAGGATTTGGCGTAGCATGAAAATCTGCTCAGTTGTCGATTTTCCAGGCCTAAAGCCAGACTGGTATGGTCCAATCAGGTCAGCGATAATTAGTTTTTGTCTTTCGCACATTATACTTGCTAGAACCTTATATGCAATGGATAAAAGGCTTATTCCACGGTAGTTGGCACAGAGACTCGGGTCACCTATTTCAAATATGGGACATAGTGCACTGAGGCTCTAATCGTCGGCCATGAATTCATCTAACCAAATTTTGCTAATGAGCTGATGCATACACCTTATCAAATTATAACAGCCGGCGTTAAACAACTCCGCCGGTAATGCATCGGCAATAGCTGTTCTGACCTCGTGTTGGTTAAGAGAGAGGCAGTCGACGTCGTCGTCCAAATTGTGATCGATTGTCTCCTTGTCATTGGTTATCTCAGGTACCAGTAGCGCAGAGCCCTCCATATTCCTAACATGCTTTGCACTTCTGCGATGAGATTTCCGTCCTTGTCTGTACAGAAGGAGGGTCTGAACCATATCCATTAGTTCCGTTTTTGATTTGTGGTATAATTTCCGTGCTTCATTCTTCCTTCTATATGTCTCAATTTTATTATTCTAGCGCTTTCTCCACAATTATTACCTACATAATTTTCCCCCTATACCGCTCAATCGCAGCTCGCGATACAATTGACTGAAGCATTGCCATACTTGCAGCGTTCTTTTCTTCATTTGCTATGCGACACTCTTCATCGTACCATGGTTTGTTGCGAAGCGGTTTTGCAAAACCAAGTACGGTTGTCACAGCAGTTTTCCTAGTGTCGGAAATTGGTGTACACTATGCTTCGTGACCGTCATCAGGAGGGGGTGGGTTCTATGCCAAAAGTTGCTGGAGTTTCCTTGAGTAGGCTGTGGCTACTTGTGGTAATTGCAGCTTTACCATGTCTAGCTTTCTATGCGTTTGGTTTCGTTCGATATTCGCTCTACTTAATATTGTGCCAGCCAGTGCCGCCCGCAGAATTTTTTCCCCCTCCGTGCGCCCCTGGTGTCAACCTTTGCTGCTACCAGGTAGTGCTGCTACCTCTGATCACTCGTACGCTCATTACACTGGATGAGTGCATTCCATCAATAACCACGTGATTAATATGGTTCTTCATTCTTTGATCAGGGGATACCCAAGTAGCTTTGTTGATGTCTTTATGCTGGAATCTTGTATCACTAATGACCATGTTTTTTGCCGCGGCATAGTCAATCAGTCTCATACCGTTTTCGGAACTGTCAGCATGTAGATTGATTTGGATGAAACACACAATTTCCCTGCCTACTTTAGCATTAAAATCTCCTAGTACAATCTTAATATCATGGCCAGGGCAGCGGTCATACCTTTCCTCTAGGAGCTCATAGAATATGTCTTTGGCATCATCATCTTTGTCTTCTGTTGGGGCATGCACACAAATTAGGGAAATATAAAATATTTCGCTTTTAAGCGGATGGTGGCTATAGGTTCACTCACAGGATTGAACCTAGATACTAGATGTTGCAGTTTTTTTTTTAAAATTACAAATACGCATTCAAATTCATATTTTGTCTCATGGCAACGTAGTATTTGTCGCAGTTTATTTTTCTTGTGCAGCCATATAACTTTCGAGAACATCTGCCAATTGGATACTTGCACCGGATCAATATAGACTTCTTACATTCCAAGTGCATATCCGTAAATCGAGATCCTTACAACGTTTTCGGGGGTCATCACCTAGTATATATTCACTGCCCTTATGAACGGTGGCGGGTGGCAAACCAAGTTCGCCGAGATTTTGCATTTTACCTACCGCCAGGATATTTTATTGCAGTCGCCAATATCAGTGATTGCATAACCAATCAGGCTGCTCAATCGTTTCGCCTTCTCACTCCAGCTAGCTAACGGAGATTTCCGCTAAATCCATTGCCAAAGGCATACTGCGTGGAAGTAGTGAGTGGCTTGGACTGCCCAATGGACGAATCATTACAGGCCACTCCCAAGTGAATGGCTATCAGGAACTTTCCACCTCCACGGGCAGTCCCATGTCCCATGTACTTATACATGATTGCTTTATGCAAAAATCTGTTCGAACTTCATTTGCTCCCAAAAATTTAAAAATCAAATTGTGAATAGAGTTACATTTTGCATTTTTGGCATGCTGCTTCGACCGGGGGTTTTGAACGAAACCCTCACGTTTAGGAGTTTACATCCTAGACCTACGAATTTAATTTTGTTAATTTAATAACACAGACAAATATTTAATAAAATTATTTGTAGTATTAATAACTATTTGGCAAATCTTTAAATATTAAAACGTTAACCAATTTAAAAAATTATTGAACTTTTTTTTTTAAATACAGGATTTGTTTTTCCACATTTTATATACAAATATATTGAAATATTTTCTTTTACTTTTGTTTGGGAAATTACATTTTAATTTTCTTTGTTTACATTGTTTGTTTAATTTTCTTTAGAATATTGATTCTATAATATAAAAATGGAAAAAATTTAAAGAGCTGCAACAACCTACCTGATTCGACTGACTGATCCAATTTAAAGGCGCATTTATTTCAAAAACATCACAAATTTTTACAAAAATGGCAAAACCAAGAACTGCCAATTTAATTTTACTGTTGTGTCGCCGTCTTTGATAATTTTGTCTCGGCACGGAGATTCTATAAATTGTTCTAAGCTCTAAGTTGCCACCTGAAATGTCACTTTAATCTCAAAATGGGTGGTGTAAACGGCAAAGATTAGATAACAAGGTTATCGCTAACCTGCGATATAACGCAACTACCGAAATGATCCTGACTTATTTCATTTGCGATCTGGCACACTTCTAAATTTTATAAAAAAATTCTAAATGTAAATTTTATACTAAATTAACATACATACATACATATGTAAATATTTAACAAAACATGAAATGGGTCCCTGATCATGCACCATTTTATTCTGCATTTTATACTTAGAAGTTGCTCATTCTTTTTTTTCGTTAATATCTATGTTTCAGGCATATTTTTGATTAAAAATTAATTAATTCAATAAATTTATTTTGATCATGTTGATTATACCTTAATCAATGCTAAGAAAACCAATGTATAAATTCACCCCCATTACTGTTACTGCTTCGAGGTTCTTAAACTCCAAAAAATATCCAGCGACAAGATTGTTCTAATGCAGTGATGCCACAGAGTAATAGTAGCAAGAGTTTGCACATAGAGAAGTAGATAAGAGCCGCTATACATCTCTTCACGTTCCCTTGATGACGACGAGGTAGTAGGCCATTTCACCGAGTTCGAGTTGCTTTTGTAATTTACTCTTTGGTTGGACATAATACGGACAGAAATAAATGGGAATGTGTATATTCGTTCCATGCAAACAGCATAAACACAATTTAGCTGTCATTAGTATGAATCAAACACTATTTAAACTTAGTTTGCTGCATGGTCTATAATCTCTATGTCTTCTTTGCCCTCTCATTCTACTTCATTTCCCTAGTACCTTTTCGATCAGCTGTGCCATAGAAACCCCCCTGATTTGCAACAGCTGTTATATGTTTTAAAAAAGTCCGTGGAAGACTTGGAAATTATATAGTTAATGAGAGAAATCTCTAATTTTAACAATTTGTGTGTTTATTGGGATCTACACAAATAATTTTACTCTTACACTCCATTTCATTTTAATGTTTTTTTCACTAAATATACCTTTTTTAATCGATTTAATTGGCATAATTTACTCCCAATTGATGTGTTTTGTACTTTTGGCTTGACACACGGCTGCAAAAGTATGAAAATAGCACAACGCAACCCGAATTCTTTCAGTCACCTATCATCGTTTCTTCATTGAAAGAATCTTTTCTATACTTTAAGTTCTCCAAGTACTTATTTGATCAGCTGTCTTATCGATACCCCTTAGTGATGCTCAAATTTTGAATTTCCATAATACACATTGTGGAAAGCAAAATTCTGTGCCTGCGCTATCGGTACGCGTATAGTATAAGCTTCTTCCTGTGATTCCCTAACCTTTTTAAACGATTTTTGTCTCATATTCCCAACCTTTCCAAATGATTTTTCTCGCATTTTCAAGTTTTACCCTTTTCGACCCTCATTTTACGCTTTTTACAACCATTCACAACACTGCTTTACAAATTTTAACTTTGGAAAAATACCAAGAACGACACATACCTAGATAAGTTAATTGGGACCTCCTGAACACGAACAACGCTGTAATTCTTTTTCTAAGTACCGTTTTTTACATAACGGTACTTTTGTGATTTTCGGTGTATGGTCCCACTCAAACCCTTGTGAACTTTAACTTCCATAACCTTTCCAAACCATTTTTCTCGCATTTACCTTTTCGCCCCCCTTTTTTTTTTACAAAAAAACCGTTAGTTCGATAAAGCTAATTTTCAGCAAGCCGGCGGTCGATGGATGTCAAAAAAACCGGTGGACCGGTCTTCGATTTTGTAATACTCTAATCCTACCCCGTTGTATTTTCAAACCAGTATTATAATTTTCCTATATGGTTGCCCAGCTCTGACCTTTAGATTATAATGACGCGAGTACGCGTTTATCGTCGCCGCCGTCGCGGTTACAGTTTTCCGTTTTTGTCGCTTCATATGTCAGTTACTAGTTACGCTGATCATAGGTCATATATCAGCAACAACACCACAACAACCATCTACAACAATAACTACGTTAATAGTAAGTAACTGACAATGATAATGATGAGAGTCATCAGAAACGTGAAGGCGTCTAATGCAACCGTTTCAGATTCACACATCTAAATTCGGTCTTTTTTTGTTTGTAACGAGTTCATTTTCTACAAAAATACGAGAGTTTTGCATACAAGATTATACACGACCATGACGATGAACCGTAGTAGTTCCCTGTTACTTTGACAAATGACGAGCGAGCTGTCACTTGGACCGTTTAGGCAGGCGGGTGAGTGGGTGAATTGTGAAACGTTATTACCAACAAGCTGTTGTTGCATGCATATTTTTGTTGTTTCTGCGATAGGGTAGTGTATTACTTTTCCAAACGTTGTCCGCTCTGGATGTCCGGATGATAAAATAAAACAGTATTTTTTCGTGAACAGAAACATTCAAGTCTTTGTTGAACTTTAATAGAATCATTCGAATTTTCGATCATCAACGAAAAAGTTTGAAGCGTCGGTTGTTTTCTTTTTTGTGATATATAAATTTCTTCAAGTGTAATGAAGATACACCAAACAGTTCCTTCAGTGATGATTTAAGAATTAAAAGAAGTGGAAGAAGACCAAGAAAAGGAAAAGTAGTAATTGTAAAAAGTCGACTTAATTGTGGATTCCTTCTTCCACTTGTCTTGTCAGTTTTTGTTTTTGTTATAAATAAATTATATCATAATTATCCGGATTTTGGGGGCATTTTCTACCATGTGATTAAATTTATTAATTATTAAGATTCCTGTTGTGTGTGTGTATGTGCGCGAACAAAATATAAGTCGGGAATAGTTTAACAAAAGTTTAAGCGAAGAACTCTATTCAAAAAAAAAAGGAACGAAATCATGACTCACCGCTTTAGCATCAGCAGTCCCATCAGCAGCCCCATCAGCAGTGGACATGAGGATTTAGAGGACGAGTATGTATATTAATTAACAAACCCCAGTTGCCTAACACGAGCGAATATTTTGTAAATCCAATTAAAAGAATTGAAAATTAAATATTATTTATTAAAACAAACAATTTTAAAAATGCTTGTTGTTGTTGGTTTCTTCTCACTATTAAATGGATTTAATTGTATAAATATAAACGCTTAATTTCTAAATTCGCCAAAAGTCACGTCCTTTTCATGTACATTTACTATAACTACATTTTGTAATAACATTTCGCATTGAAACACGTGAATTACAGCCCGTATTTATAAATAAAAAATGCAGTTAAACCAACCAACACATACCCTCAGCTCAATGTCCAAATGCAAAAGCGGTTCTTAAAATCATATGCCGTTCTTAAGCTTGAAATACAACAGATCATTCAAATCGTTTTTGTTTGATTCAATACATTTTGTTGCCTCATGAAACAATAACGTTTTGACTGATCAGGTGTGTTTACCGCCTTAGAGTTTTCAAAATACTGGGTCATCTAAATAACCGGGTTTGAAAAATTTTAATTCTAAAATACCGATTCCACCTGCTTATTGTTAAGGAAAACCAGGCGGTTTCTGTGGCACAGCTGATTAAAATGTTCTAAGGAAATGATGTAGAATGAGAGACAAAAGAAGACATAAAGATTATAGACCAGGCAGCAAACAAAGTTTAAATAGTGTTCGATAGATACTAATGACAGCTAAATTATGTTTTATGTTGGTTGCATCGAACGAAAATACGCATTCCCTATTATTTCTGTCCGTATTATGTCCAACCAAAGAGTAAATTATAAAAGCAACACTAACTCGATGAAATGGCCTACTATCTTGTCGTCGTTTATATAACATGAAGAGAGGGATAGATTTCTCTATGACAAAACCCCGTTTACAAAAGTGTAACCGTTGTTAATAAAATATAATAAAATACGTTTAAAAACAAATGAAGGATTGGTGATTGAAAATTGGGCAAATCTTTATATTTTCTAAGAACAAAATTGAAAAATCTCAAACAATTCAAACAATTCCTTTACTTTAAAAAAATTATACAATTTTTCAGTTTTATCATAAAGCAATAGATAAGAGTTGCCAGCCCTCTCTTTACGTTATCTGGATAACGACGGGGCCATTTCATCGAGTTCCAGTTGCTGTTGTTTGATAGAAATAAAAGGGAATACGTATTTTCGTTCGATGCAACCTACATAAATCATAATTGAGCTGACATTAGTATCAACCAAACCATAGTGAAATAGACGAGAGCCGCTATACCTCTCTTCCCGTTCTCTTGACGACGAAGTAGTAGGCCATTTCATCGAGTTCAAATTGCTTTTGTATTTTACCCTTTAGTTGGACATAAAACGGACTGAAATAAAAGGGAAGCGTATTTTGGTTCGATGCAACCAACATAATGCATAATTTAGCTGTCATTAGTATCAATCAGACACTATTTTGACTTAGTTTGTTGCATGGTCTATAATCAAACACTATTTAAACTTAGTTTGCTGTTTGGTTTGCTTCTAGTTGCTTATCGCTTCCTCGCCTATCTTCTCTGTTTTGTATAAAGTTCCTACTTCATAGTCGATCAGCTGTGGGTCATTTTTTCCAAAATTTCTTTTGGAAATTAAAGTATTCATTTCTAACGAAAAATATCAAACTGTTTAAATAATTTTTTTAACAAATAAAAGTTTTAAAAACTTTCTTTTAAAAATTTAAATTTTTCTTTTGAAATAAAAGATTTTGGAACAAAATAAATATAAAAATTACATGAGGTGTCAGAAGACACCCGGTTGCAGCCAACATCCTTTCGCTGTGTAAGTATATTATCTACTAGTTAGTTCCAACACGCCTAAGGCGCCCGTTAAAAAGTATGACAATTTAAATGGAGCTTTAAGACAAGATACTTTTTGTAAAATGATAAACTTTTTATAACAATTTTTTTTGATGTGCTAAACATTTATAGGCACGGGTAGGGCAATCTATCAAAGTGAACACATGCAAACAACACATAGCGTTAGCATCACACATGTACGTGGTTGTTGTACACCAATAGTCTCTGCCTGAAAATAAATATGATCGTATTGAAGTAGCGGCAGCGAACAAACAAGCAGATCATCGTCGCCAACGACTATTAAATAGTATAGAGAACTCATGGAACGAATTGTATGACTCAAGAGCATTGGCGACATCTGGCGAATGATTCAAAACGTATTTCTCTCTTTTTGTCATAACTTGGTCCATTCCTAATTTTGATGTGAAATATTGATGCGTTTTGAAACATTTTTGCATTTTGTATTGTTTAATATCATAACATTGTCGAAATTGTGCATTTATATTGAAATATTCTAGAAAGAGAATAAGACTCGTTTATGCCCTTTTACGCAGACTGTCTACATGAGAGCGGAAAAAGAGTGCAATAAGTTATGACAAAAGAAAAAGATTATTTCAGTGAGCTAAATATTGCTTTATTTATTTTAACAATATTACACATAATGTTAAAGCTAAAGATGTAAGAAAAAAGAAAGTGCAATAGCAAAAGGACCTTCAGCACAAAAACAAATTTTTTTTATTTTAACATTTACTAATGTGTGTTCATAGAAATCGAACAGGCACCGTATACCCGAAAGGTGATAACAAATCGCCCATGAGTTCGAACACTCATTGTTTTTTTTACAGAGATGTGGCCGTATCTCACAGATGACGCGTTGGATCTCGGATTTGGGTTCAGGAATTGTTCTGGTTTTGTTTCTGGAATTGTTTCTCATAAACTGGAGATTTTAGAAAACTTCAAAGAAAGAAATCGCACGTCGTTAAATTGCATGATCTTGGTGGTCAGTTGACATCAGAATTTGTTGAGATAACTTGTTCTGGAAATCGTTGCTGCAATAAATCATCTGTTTCATACGCGGTGTGGCAGGTGGCGCCGTCTTGCTGAAACCAGATGCCATTCAGTTGAGGCCACAAGAACTCTGTTATCATGTTCCGGTAAAGAATGGCGGAACTACAGACACTGCAGTTTCGTCCTCATCTTCAAAAAAGTAAGGCCCAATCACGCCGCCTGAAGGTGGAGGTTTTTGTCAAAATTCGCTGCGAAGTGCTTTGCGAAAATTAAAGTTGTGGAGAACGATACAGAATTTATATTTTCGGGAATTCGGTGACACTTTCGTTTACAGTAGCAATGTTTACAAGAGACCGACCGGTACGTTAACGCACAGGAGTCTTACTGTACGTAATAGAACCAGTTTCTTCAAATTTGTGGACCACTTTTCAAATGATTGACATATTAGGTTCACTTTCTTGACTGAAAATTCTTCGAAGTTTGTGAGCGATCTCAGCATAACTTTCCAAATTTGTATAATAAGTTTTCACAATTACAACACGTTGTTCTTTCGTAAAGCGCTCCATTTTTAACAATAGGAATAAATTTCAGAGTTGCGTCTTGCACAAAAAAAAAATTTCACTACATTTAAAAAGTGCAACCTTATGGAGATACCGTTTACATACTTGTATATTTAAAAGAGCGTAATATGTAAACAAACCCAATGTTACAATTACGCACTCTCTTCAATGATACAATATTGCACTCTCTTCAAGTCTTTAAATATTCAGAATCTCAAATGTAACCATCACGTAGCTCATAAATTTACTGTTATTTTTTCAATTGCTCATTATTGTCCACATGCTCATCAAAAACGGAAGCATCTAAAGTAGTTGAAAGTATGGAATTTTTAAAAACTAATATTTATGTCCGAAATGTTATATAAAGTTTATTGTAAGTCATATGACGATCCAGGGAATAAAACGGAAGAAAAATATTAAAACTTCAACTGCTTTTGGACGCCCAGAAAGATTCACGACCGCACTTGTCGTCATTTGGCACAATTAGGGACAAATATCAATGCAATTACCCCAGTTGCGGAACTAAAAATTTTATATACTGACGCCAGTGAGTGGACTGCTCGTCGAAGTCACAAAAGATTGGGTGTTAAGGCTGCAGAGAAGAAAAAGAATACATATGTATCACAAAAGCTTCGTAAACAATTCCCGCAAGTCTACATAAACTGGACTCAGGCTGACTGGAAGAAGGAAAAGTATTAAATTCGACACGTTTTAAACAGTAAAAATAGAATTACGCCTTGTGTTTAAGGTTAAATTGTCACAGGAGACTAAAATCAATAGATTTGAATCCGATGGCCGTGCTTGGTACTGGACTAACGATTCAGATACTACTACCCCGTACGTATCAGAGTTCGTATTTACCCTTACGCTTTAACCAATGGGTATATGTCTTCAATATGGCATCACTTTTTTTTTAAAAAAAATCCGAGTTATATCCACTTTTTTATTTAAGCGATTTCCTTATTTTGCCGATTGATTGGAAAAAAATTCTTCAATACGAATTGGACCAGTTTATTAAAAAATCGTTTACTTTTCCGATTGGACGCTCCGTTTCCGAGATACACACATGAGGACGTTTTAGCGATTTTTGTAATTGAAAAATGTTCGTTTTAGCGATTAAAAAAAATTTATGCCATGTTGAAGACACCCATTAGATAAAGCATCCTATGGTGGAGAAATTTTTATTATTTTTTCGATTGGACGCACCGCTTTCGAGTTATATCCACTTTTTTATTTTAGCGATTTTCAAAATGCGTAAACGAGCTGTGGGATAGAGTAAAAGAAACTTGGGATTCTATTCCAGCGGAAATGACTACAACATTTTGCAGCACCATAACTCGCCGTATACTAGTTCTTAAAATGCCAAATGCTCCTGGACAAAATATTGAATCACAAAACAAATATATGAACAGAAAACCAGAGTGCAAAATTGTAACATATGTATAGAATATTTACTGTTCACTTTGTATATATCAACATAGAATTAAAAATGTTTTTGTTTTTATTTAAGAGAGAACAATAAATTGATTTATGGAATTATTTTTTGGAACGAAGTTCCTTATCGCACGTTGCGGGATGGGAGCTAAATGAAAAAAATTAAACAACTGTTTTTATCACTATTATGCTACAACCCAGTATTATCAACTATATTGGGTACTTTTGCTTTGGTTTGTGTCTAGACTAACATATGTCTACACTAACATATTATGAACTTTGTACTAAATTTTATGTACTCTTAGGTACAAATTGTGGTAAATAAATGATTTATGTAGTTTTTAGAACATTTTAAATTTTGTACTTTTTACTTTGTACTTTACTAATGTACTTTTTGTTATAAATTATGGTGAATAAATGAAAGCATCTTTCCGCATTCATTATGTAGAACCGTGTTCTCTTACCTCTTTACATAATAGATTTTTAAGTCTCGCTGGCGGTACTCAAGTTGCTCCCGGGTTGCTCGTTTGAGATAAAGAAAAAAAACGCATTTAAACGTGTGCTCGCGAACGTGTGCGATTTTTGATTTATTTTTCGCTCGCGCTCGTGTGTCATATATTCTGGTTTTGTTTTTACATCTTACAACTAACGAGTAGCTGCGTTTTTGTCCCCTTCGCTTTTCGGATCGTTGCAAACGAGCAACGAATTCTAATATGAAAAAGAAATTGTTACGTCTTTTGGAGCTGCATATGATAAACCATTCCTGATGTCATGCAATAAATTCAGTGGAACCACCTCTCTGCTTCTCCTCTCTCTCTCCTCTCTCTAATATAATACCAAAAGCCACATCAAACGTATCTCTCTCTAATGTAGAACCAAAAGCCACATCAAAGTTATCTACTATTATTTTTAGAAATTTCTATTATATTTTGCATAAATTTTGATTAGATACAAATGTTTTATTTCAAATATGATTAGTGGTTGCATTGTGTTGCATGTTTAGCAAACGATTTAATTAAACCGCATATTTACCTACATTATCAACAACCTCAACCTCAGAAGCAGCGGCTGCAGCGGTAGCATTAGTAACATCCAACATCAGCATCATTGTTGACAACATTAAACACTCACAGATTCCAGTGGTGAGGATGACGGACGACATGATGATGATGTCTGCTATTGTTGCCGCTTTGAGTTGATTGTGGCGACTGCTGTGGTCTGGTCGGAAACTTTATGATTCCATCATGAGGTACGAGTGCTGCGGCTACTTATGGGGTAACAACGTTACAGAATAAACAACAATAACAGTAACGACAGGAGAAACAAATTAATCGCGTATTTACATATAAAAATGCAAATATTGGTCTCTAGGTCACAATGTCAATGTTGCACTTAACTGAGATAAAAAGCCGGGCATTGAATTCGCATTCATTTTAATTGAGGGTGCTGGACTACTGTGCAGAAATTTACAAAACATTTACATTTTAAATTGACGGTATGTAAATATTGAATCACTTGTGTAAATAACGTAAAAATCTAGGAGTGATGCACATTTTGTATGACAGTGTGTCATTGAATGTTTCCATCCTGTTTCATTGCTTAGCTTTGAGATAATCAAATGTTTCTTTGGCGTAATATCCCACTCCCTATGTTTACTTCAATGCACTTTACCATTATTGGTATTAAAAACATTTTCATTTAAATTTTGGAAAATTCCAAAAAAAAAGAGAATTTCCTTTTCAAGTTAAGGAAGTTTCTACTGAAGTTTATCAATGCAATAGCATCGCAAAGTGTTTCATCTCTTACGGTACTCGGGCATGGAGGAAATAAACAAATATTCAACCACAAGCAGCCTTGGGGTTATATGGACTCCAGAGCACCGCCTCACCTTCTGAAATAAAAGAGCAGATAAACTTGCTCGAATAGTCTCCACCCAGCGAACTATGAGTAATTTAAACTTTACCCCTTTCCAGGCTATAAATGAAGAACTTCAATAATAGCTAAGAACAACCCACATAAGATTAGGTAACGCATCGGACGTGAGCAGAATGACAAAGACCATAGGAGACGACACAGATGGAAACTATATAAGAGGGTTGATAAGACTAGACAAACTTGAATTTAGTCGACTCCTGGGTGTTCTAACTAACTGTTATAATCCACTCTGTGAGCACTTCTTCATAAAATTCATAAAAGTGCCAGAGGGACATCTATGCGATGCAAAACTTTCTCTGACATTACCCCGCGTTTCTGGTCTAGGACCAAAACAATTCTCAACCAATACTATTCCTAGTTTCGAAAACCAAAAGGGAACCCTGTATTCCATTCATCATAATTTTCGATAAACATTTTTTTCTTGCTAACACATATGAGCATTTCCACAGGATGTGCCCTCCAATGTCCATTCACGTCACCCTTGTTATTTGTTTATATTTGAGAACCATGTAGATCGATTGTTTTTTATTCTCTTACTAAATACAGAATGGAAGTAGCTCCTTATTTGGTAAAAGAAGAGAAAACAATCAACCGACCTGATCCTAAAATATAAGCAATGTGACAGAAAGTTTGCCTTTCTGTTGAAATTAATAGATTCCCATTACATCCCATTGAGGGTATTAGGGGTAGCTTCTCACAACTGTGAACTGCGCTTTTTAGTTTTCATGCTCTCTGATTGGGACCTACAGTTTTACACCGGTTCGGAAGGGTATTTTTGAGATGATTTTTCATGGCTTAGTACTCGATAGTATCGCCGCCACTATGCTAGATGACCACCGCCGAAAGAAATTTAAGGTGGTCAGGGCAGGGATCGAACCCATGGTCTCATGTACAAGAGCCGCACACACTAATCATTGCACCACCGACTGTCACATGTGGAAATGCCCATATCAAAAATTTAGTCATGGGCTGGAAACAATCTATACAATTAAAAAATGTGTTAAATCTATGGGAATTTTAAGCTGTTTTCCAGTCGGATGTGCTACCGCCATGAGATGTTTTTTGTTTCACATAAACATAAATGTTCCTTGGCCGCGAAAAAAATCCTCCAAACCGCCTGACCGCCGCCGAAAGAAATTTTAAGGTGGTCAGAGCAGGTTTCGAACCCAGGATCTCATGTACAAGAGGCGCGAAAACTAACCATTGCACCACCGACGGCAATAAGTTTGGGTTTCTAAAATTTCGTTTGCGAGGATTTTTCTTTGCGTGTACTCTTGAAAGTGGACAAATTTGCAACGCCCATTCCTCCAGTCTAATACTGCCAGTCTAATAATATCTCCAGTCTAATACTGCCTATTTTGAAGAAATTTTGTAGGAATGCTATGTATCTTAAAGCGCCAGCTTACCACATTATTCCATTCTGGAACAATCCATACAAAAGTTTGGTGGCCGCCTGGTTGGTCCACACCATTACTCCCGTAAGAAACAAACGGCTTTAACGAAAATTATGTTGGGCAATATTTAAAACAGACCGGACAGAAATGATCTATTGATTGGGCAGTCCAAGCAGCTCGCTAATTCCTACACGCTGGAAATAAAACGATCTCTATAATATATTCTCCCAAACATATTCTGCAGGAACCATGAATATGTTTGGAACACACTTCAAACATTTATATGTTTGCAAGTCCCAAACTCAGGAGTATTTAAATGCAAACATTAGCATGTTTACTAACAAATATGTACGCTTTTAAGTGGAAACATATGCGTTATTCACCCCAAACATCCATATACTTACGTGGAAGCATTCGCAAGTTTCCTCCAAACCTCCATATACTTACGTGGAAGCATATGCATATTTTCTCCTAAACATAATAATATTTCGAAACGAATTATTCTTTCTTTCTGTGACCATCGGTGGTGCAATGGTAGTGTGCGCGGTTCTTGTACATGAGATCCTGGGTTCGAACCCGGCTCTGACCACCTTAAAATTTCTTTCGGCGGCGGTCACCTCGCATAGTGACGGCGACACTATCGACTATCTAGCCATGAAAAAGCTTCTCAAATTACCGCTCGGAATCGGTGTAAAACTGTAGGTCCCAATCAGTGAGTGAAAACTGGAGAGCGCACAGCTCAGTGATTGTGAGAAGTTCTCCCCGGTCCTTTCATGGGATGTAATGGGAAACCATTTATTTATTTTTTTTATTCTTTCTTTCTTTATTTGTTATAATTAATTTGATCAATATATGTCCACATTTACTTATATAAATAATTAATACAAACAATTAAAAGATTTAAATGATTTTTACATTTACTTGCATTGAATGCATTATGTGTTTTGTTTCAAATCTGCTGCTCTGTTGTTTCTCCTTTCTTTGTTGTCTCCCACGTTTTTGTCTTCGGAAGGTTTCATCTATGCATTGGTTATCACTATGCGTTGGTACACGAACAATATTATGTACAACTCTAGTTCATGCAAGACGAGCGTGTATTAATTACTTGTGTTTTTTTTTTATTATATATCACAAATGGTCCCCCATTCCGATTTTTTCAGTAGAGGCTCGGGCAGAAGAAGGGATTCACGTTGTTGTCCTCTCCAGTTTATTTCCTCAAAATCGTTTCTCACTTTGGTAGCAAACATAAATATATGCGAAACACATACACAAAAACCAAAGCAACATCACAAACCATTTAACCGTCCGACCGTTTGCTTATTCTTCTTTCACTGATCAAGCGCTTTTGATATCCTCTGTCCGATGAACCATTGACGACTGAATACATGAAATTAAAACGCAATACATCATGCACATTCAGGAATATTTATGAGTTACTCCCTAAGAGAATAATGCAAAAATACAGATCCACACTTACAAGATATACGCACTAGTTGCCCCTCTTTTATTCTCTTGCTCTCGAGGAAACATAAACAGTGCAACAAACTCGGCTATATTTGTTTCACAAACACAGATATATTTGGGTCGCAAACACATACACTCCGCTTTACTTGAATAGGCAATACATTTTTTATAGAAAGAAATGCCTATAACTTTAGTTTTAGCGGTGACAAAAAGTATCTCTTAGTTTTGTTTGAAAGGCCATTTAAATGTGAATTATTAACGTGAAGAAGAAGAAGAATTTGCTCATGACGTTTGGTTAAAATAAAAATTTTCTACATTCTCATAGAAAAAACTGAATTTATTTTGCATCATTTGAATAGGTAAATTAGTTTTACCATCCTTGTTATCACAAATGTGAGTTAAAAAGGACAATCTTTTTATTGTTAGGATTAATTTGAATATTAATCTTTAAATTTTAGCTGCTGTTGATTCAATGTGGGACGTGCAACCGCATTAACTTTAGCCGAAAAAGAGAAAATTGAAGCTTTCGCATGCCAGGGCCTTTCCGCAATTGCACAAAAACTTGGCTGAAGCTGAAACGTTGTCTACAATTTTTTGCGCGACCCAACATTTTACGGGGAAAATATTTATGAAAGGAAGGCGAAAAAGAGCTACAACAGAAGCTGATAGAAGGTTGATTCTAAGAGTGGCGTCCAATTCAGGTGTAAGCGCAAGTGTTTCAACTGTGAGATGAGTCCTGAATAGTTCAAAACATTTAGTCCTTAAGAAACTCCAAAAAAAGCCACCACTCAATGAATAAAGAAAGGAGGCACGTTTGAAATTTTGTCGAGAGCACATGTCTTGGAAGAACGAATGGAAAAAAGTGGTGTTCTCTGATGAAAAGAAATTTAATTTTGATGGCCCTGATGGGTTCAACTATTATTTTCACGATTTAAGAAAAGAGGAACGTTTTTTGTGTCGTCATCATTGCCGTGAAGGGGGTGTGATGGTCTGGGGTTCAATAAGTTATTATGGAACTATTGAACTCGAGTTTCAGATGGCAAAAATTACCTCAGCTTCCTATAAGCAGACTTTGGAAAGGGGTTTTCCGAAATTTTCAGATATTTTTGGACCAATTTCTTGGACTTACCAACATGACAATGCACCAATACACACTGCAAGAATAGTTAAAAATTGGATTAGCGAACAAAATGTAAATTTGCTTCAGTGGCCTGCCTACTCACCGGACCTTAATCCAATGGAAAACGTTTGGGGTTGGCTATCTCACAAAATTTATGAATCTGGTCGGCAATTCGAAGATAAAAATACCCTGATAGCCGCCATAAACGAAGCATGGAGTCAAGTATCCATAAACTACTTAAAAAGTTTATACGGCAGCATGCCAAATCGATTATTTGAAACAAGAAAGAGTAAGGGAGGTAGTACTCATTTCTAAAACTACAAATTTACTTATTTCCTTTCGAAAACTACCAATTATTTGACATATTTCGCGTTTTCAAGTTATATTACCTATTTTAATGAATCGAAATTTTAAGGATTTTTTTAAGTTATTTCGAAAAAATACAAATAAAAAGTAAACTATTCAGAGTACATTCTTGATTTTTACTAATTTAATTAACTATTACATATCCTTAAAAACGAAATCATAACCAACTTTTTCTGAGAACCATGAAAAAAGTTATACGTGATTTTGTTTTCTAAAACTGTATTACCTATTCAAGTGAAGAGGAGTGTATGTTATAACATATTAATCATTGTGTCTCAAACATGTAATATTGAATAACAAACATAATGCGTTTGGGCACAAGTATATTATATTTGCGACTATCTCCAAACACATGTTATATTTGCATCCAAACAACAAAAAACGACAGATTTTTCAGCATATAGAAGTATGTCCCGAGCAATGGCTTTATCGGAATCCTCCGTTAGCTAGCTAGAAGGAGAATACGAAACGAATGAGCAGCCTGATTCATTATTCGATCACTGATGCGTCTCAGGTTAAATAAGTGACCCTGTCACTGAAGCTCTTCGAACTAGCAGACAAATAGTTTTGTCCTTTGAAGGTGGATGAGCCAACACTGTTGTAAGTAACGAAAATCCAGTTTTGACACCCTGCATTCTGGTCAACATCTGATCCATAAACAGAATCATCCTAGCAATAAGTAAAATGCAAACTTTTTTTTTTGATTATTGCATTCACGTTGGACTTTGATTGCCTTCCGCCACCGGTATATTGGCAATGAAAATACGAAATGAGAAACATATAACCCCTATTTATTGACAACCCCGGCAAACGTTCAGGGGCGTAGCGAAATAACTCCCCATGAAATAACTCCCAACGAAATAATTCCCACCAAAAATGAAATAACTTCCAATAACGAAAAAATGAAATAAGTCCAACAAAAAATGAAAAAACTCCCAATAGCAAAGTGAAATAAGTCCCAAGACTTCTCCTACAGCACTTGTTATATGGGCCTTGTACAAACGGTCATTTTTGTTGGGAGTTATTTCATTGTCATCACAGTGGGAGTTATTTCATTATGAAATAAGTAATTTCATATGAAATAACTCCCACTTTTGTATGGACTTTTTTTGGGACTTATTTCATTTTTCTGGTGGGAGTTATTTCATGTGGGAGTTATTTCGCTACGCCACGTTCTGGGACCGCGATTTACCGATATGCACTTGGAATGTTAGTACACTGATCCAGTGCCACTATCCAACTGGCGTATGTCCTCGAGAATTACTGCTATCCAGGAGATGCGCTGTACAGGACACGGCTGTACAAGGAAGAAGAACTGCAATGAAAAAAAGCATGAATTTGGTTACGGATTTGTACACGCAGAAAAATCTGTCTTTTTTGTTGTTTGGATCCAAATATAACGTGTTTGTAGTTTGTCGCAAATATACTATACTTGTCCTCAAACACATTAAGTTTGCTATTCAATATACCATGTTTGAGACACAATGACTAAAAGGCTATAATTTGAGTTTTTGAGACCCAGATAATTTTTTTATGGTTGAAAACCGCTAAAAACAAAAACGAGCCAAATAAAAAAGAGACAAAAAGGCAGCAGATATTAAATTTTTGAAAAAATGCTTGCAAACATGTACATTTTTCCTGCAATATGTTGCTGAGGCCATTATTTTTCAGCGTGGAGTTGGCATAGACTGCAACATCTGGTCTCAAGGTCTCTTCCATCCACATAAAAATGAAATACTTTAACATATCGCGAATTTGTGAACATTCTCCGATGGAAGAAAAAGACGTTGACGACAAGGCCATGTTCTGGTGAGCGCCTAAAGGAAACATACGACCACATCCCTGGCCGTGGCATTAAAACTGTTCTAAGTTCTAAAATCGTCTGGGTAAATTTCTTTGACCCAACCATCGGAAAATTTAGTCTACAAGCCTTCACTTCCGATATGGAATGAGACTGTTTGATTTTGCCGCGGTGAAAAACATGGTGGTCAGTAGTATGAGATGCCAAAATAAAGACTACTTGTATATCCACTGATCAACAGACAAAGAACGAGATTGATCACCTGGTAATTGATGGAAGGCACTGTACTAGTGTAATGGACATACGTGTGATTCGAGGAGTTAATATCGATTCGGATCACTATCTGGTTGCAGCAAATGTTCGCACAAGGATAAGGAAAACTGCAATTACCACATATAGCAACGGCCACTACAGAGAAGCTCACTCAGATAATGACGCAGAACGCACGCCCGCCTCATGATCCTGAGGCGTAGTGGAAGTACATTTCCCACTCTATTAAAACTGCTGCAAACACGATACTTGGATATGAGAAACCGCTTATAGGCCAGCCATTGTGCAATGAAGAGTGTCGCATGGCTAGTGATTAAAAGAATGCTGCACGTATGGTAATGCTTCAGTCAGTTGCAACGCGATCCACATCAGAGCGGTATTAGAAAAAGAGGACAGAGGAAACCCGTTTGTTTACGAAAGAAAGAGGTTGGGAGAAAGCGCGAGGGCGGGCAAATTTAATCTTACAGAAGGTAGAATGAGCCCCGTAAATTATATCGAAAAGTACAAAGCCAAATCAACGAAAATGAGTCAGTGCCCCAAATTTGTAGCGATAAGGACGGGAATCTTGTCACACATGTGCAGAGTCTGTTGGGAATATGGAGAGATAAGTTCCCTATTTTAATTGTCCCAGGTGACCTCAATATAGATGAGGGTGTGCAGCATATACCGGGCGATGGCGTCGAGTGCCCCCTCCTAACCAAAGCGAAGTTAGAGCAGTAATTTCCCGGCTTAAGAGCATCAAAGCCGCTTGTGTTGATGATATTCCGGCAGAGCTGTAAACAAAGGCATTCCCGACGATTGGGGTCTTAGCATACGGTGTCATGTTTTGAAACAAGGCGACCCGAGTATATGTGCGAACTGTCGTAAAATATGCCTTTTATCCATGACATAAATGGTCCTCTCGAGCGTAATGTGCGAAAGACTAAAGCCGTTTGTTGCAGACCTGATCGGGGCTTATCAATGTGGCCTTAGGCCCGGAAAGTAAACTATCGACCAGATATTCACATTACGAAAAATCCTGGAGAAACCGACGAAAAACATTTCGACACCTACCACCTCTTTGTAGATTAAAAGGCTGCTTTCGTAGCTATGTCGGAGCTCTGTATACCTGCTAAGTTGACACACCTTTGTAGTATGACACTGACCGTATGTGTGTGTACACAATACGATGACAATTGGAGTAGAAGTACCCTGCAGTTTAAAAAGTAGCTAGTGGCTCTATGTAGTCAGTCATTTCGTTGGCGGAAAGCCTGACTAGCTACTTGAGTGACTACAGGTAATGCTAGAGTTCGCCTTTTGATTATTATATGTAAGTATGAACACGAGGAAAAAACAATGCACTGAACCGTTATCCCGTTATGATTTTTTGGTTGCTTGGTTATTTTTTTGTTGGCTTCAGTTGCTTAAACGTTCGTAGAAGTGTCATCGTGACAGCGTACGTGGGTTAGAAGTATAAAAAAGTGAATTTTAATATTTAGAAAGGTAAAATGACAAGCAAAAAACAAATGAAACGCTTAATAAAGAAAGAAAATGAACAAATTGTGCAAAAGATTGAAAATGTAGAAAAAGAATGTGTTGAAGATAATGAAAAAAATTATTCATAACATTAATTTATTATGGTTCGGCGAATTCATCAAACGGATTGTACTAGTCAAGTAGTTAGTACAATGTTGTTAGATATTTCGTCAATACCATGTAACTAGCGATATGCATGTTACATGGTAGTACAGAGGGTAGCCACTGACTAACGTCAATGATATCCCCATGTTAAATTCAACAGTGTAAAGCATTGCGGGTAGTTAATGGTAATTATTGGTAGTTAGGGAAATAACTAAAATTCATTATCTACGTCGACTGCAGGGTAGTACTAATGTATTTTTGTGTTCTACAGCTTCACACACATACACGATTGCTTCATGTATCTTCGCTACAGCACATGTCTTGAAAAACAAGCAAATGTCTTGAATGAGCATTCAAGACGTCCTGTGCAGATTTCTAGTACCTAGCCCTTTTGAATGTGACAACAGCATAGAAGCAATTTTAAAAATACATTGACTCATTTAGTTTTTCTAAAAATAGAATTTATGATTATTTTAAATCCCCGATTCTTTAATACTTTACTAAAAGCGCCTCATCTTTGGTAATTAAATAAAATGCATTTAAATTTCAACTGCAATTAAACTAAATTACCTGAGTACATGGTGCATATATTGAAAACTTCACATTCGTCCATAAAAGCAAAAACACCTAGGCGAATCATCATCGTTGTCATCTAGTACATTCAGTTTAAAACCACAAATGGCAACAAAAAACCCCAGTCATAAATTGAGTGTTTTTATAGATTCATATAAATGTCTTTAATTCCAGTTCACACCTCACGTACGACAAATACTGGATATCGACAAATGCAAATGAAATCTGTACCTACAACTATTTGTATCGAAATGCAACTATTATATTTAAGATGAAATAATACCCTTGACTTTTTGTTAAACGAAGTTCCTTATCGCACGTTGGCGGTGGGGGCTAAATAAACAAACAACAACTTTTTTTTTAACACTATTATGCCACAACCAAGTCTTTCAACTATATTGGGTACTTTTGTTTGGTTTGTGTCTAGACTAACATATGTTGGGAAATTTTTTGTGTAATGGGAAGATTTCTAGGTGGAGCCTGTAACCAATATTTAGTATATATTGTAGTTTTGAACCCAATAAAAAGTAAATTTAGAAAATCCAAATTGGAAGAAGTTTAAAAAATTAACATTTTTTAAATAAGTGTCATTTCTTAAAAAAAGTAAATTTTCTCAAAAATATAAATAAATAAATAAATGGTTTCCCGTTACATCCCACGAGGGGATTAGGGAGAGCTTCTCACAACCAGCGAGCTGTGCGCGTTCGAGTTTTGGGACCTACAGTTTCACACCGATACCGAACGGCATTTTGAGAAGATTTTTCATGGCCAAATACTCGACAGTGTCGCCGTCACTAAGCGAGGTGACCGCCCTCGAAAAAAATTTAAGGTGGACAGAGTAGGGATTGAACCCACGTCCTCATACACAAGAGCTGCGCACACTACCATTGCACCACCGACGGCCAAAAAAATACCTATTCATATTCTTAAACAAAGTACCTTTGCTAAAAAACAATACCTGATCTTAAAGAAGTACATTTGCTTAAAAAAACTAAATTTTCTTACAAAAGAGAATTTTTTTAAATGAGTACCTTTTCTCAAAGAAGTACATATTCTTACAATAAATTGTCTTTTCTTAAAAAACTACCTCTTCTTTAAAGAGTACCTTTTGTGAAACAACTTAACTTTTCTTGAGATAAGTACCTACTCCTAAAAATTCTTGAAAAGGACCAATTCTAAAAAAAATCCCATTTCTTAAAAAAAACTTTTTCCAAAAAAATACCTTCTCTTAAAAAAAATACATTTTCTTAAAAAATCAATGAGTGTTCGAACTCACGGGGATGTGTTAACACCTTTTTGTTACATGGTACGTGTTCGATTTCTATGAACACATTAGTAAGTGTTACATTGGAAAATAAAAAAAGAATAGTTTTTCTGCTGAAGGCTCTTTTGCTATTGTAGTTTCTTTTTTCTTACATCCGCTTTAACATTAGATCTAATATTGTTAAAATAAATAAAGCAATATTTAGCTCACTGAAATAATTGTTTTTGTTTTGTCCTAAACAGAGCGACGACAAAAAGTATTGAATAGTATAGAGAACTTACTGCACTCTTTTTCCGCTCTCATGTAGAGAGTCTGCGTAAAAGGGCATAAACGAGTCTTATTCTCTTTATAGAATATTTCGATATAAATGCACAATTTCGACAATGTTATGATATTTAACAATACAAAATGCAAAAATGTTTCACATTAAAATTATGAATGTACCAAGTTATGACAAAAAGAGAGTAATACATTTTGAATCATGCGCCAGATGTCGTCAGTGCTTTTGAGTCATACAATTCGTTCCATGAGTTCGCTATAATTAAATAAATAAATAAATGGTTTCCCATTACATCCCATGGAGAGATTAGAGAGAGCTTCTCACAAACCAGTGAGTTGTGCGCTTTCAAGTTTTATACTCACTGATTGGGACCTACAGTTTTACACCGGTCCCGAACGGTATTTTGAGAAGCTTTTTCATGGCTAAATACTCGATAGTGTCGCCGTCACTACGCGAGGTGACCGCCGCCGAAAGAAATTTTAAGGTGCTCCGAGCAGGGATCGAACACAGGACCCCTTGTACAAGAGGCGCGCACACTACCATTGCACCACCGAAGGCCATACTATTCAATATCCTTTGGCGACGACGACCTGACTGTTTAGTCGCTGCCGCTACATCAATACCATCATACGAGTACTTATTTTCAGGCAGAGACTATTGTTGTACAACAACCACGTATGTTATGCTAACGCTGTGTGTTGGTTGCATGTGTTCACTTTGATAGATTGCTCTACCCGTGCCTATAAACGTTAATACATCAAAAATAAAATGATATCTTTTGTTTTCTTGAGATAAGTAGCCTTTCTGAAAATAAGTAAATTTTCTTAAAAAATAACCATTTCCTAAAAAGAATACCACTTCCGTAAAAAGTACATGTTTAAAAAAAAAGTACTTCTTTGTAAAAAACATGCATACTCTTAAGGTTTTTTCTTACAGAAAGTAGTTCTTCTTAAAAATAGTACTTTTTCTTAAAACAACATTAGCTTCTAATAAGAGAAGTGCCTCTCTTTCAAAAAATACCTAAATATATACTTACAAAAAATACATTCCATAAAAAAAAAATTCTTAAAAATTACATGAGGTGTCAGGGGACACCCGGTTGGAACGAAGTTCCTTTCGCTATATATTATGTACTAGTTAGTTGCAACACGCCTAAGGCGCCTGTTGAAAAATACTGTAATTTAAATGGAGCTTTAAGAAAATATACTTTTTGTAAAATTATAAATTTTTTAAGAAATTTTTTAGTTATTAAATGTATTTTTTAAAAAAAAATTATATTTTTTGGTCGGTTTTGTAACAATATATGTTATATATTTGTATGAGAAAGCCTAAGAATACGATTTTTTTACAAAGAAATTCTGTTTTTAAGAACAGGTACTTTTTAAAGAAGTGGTACTCTTTTCTGGAAGTTATTTTTTAAGGAAATTTTCTGATTTTGAGAAAGGCTCCTTATCTCAAGAAAAGAAAAGAAAAGATATAATTTTATTTTTCAGAAAGGGTACTTTTAAGAAAGGAAATTTTTGTAAGAAAAGATATTTTTTGTAAGAGAAGGTATTTTTTTTACCTTAAGAAAAGTTATTTTGTTTTACAAAAAAATTACTCTTTAAAGAAAAGGTAGTTATTTAAGAAAAGTCAATTTGTTGTTGGAAAATTTTCTTTTTTAAGAAAAGGTACTTATTTTAAAAAAAAATACTTTTTTTAAGAAAAGGTAGTTTTTGTAAGAAAATTTTCTTTTTTTAAGCAAATGAAGAAAAAGAAATGGTACTTTGTATTTTTTTTACTTTTTTGAATAAAGGCACTTATTTAAGAAAATGTTATTTTTTAAACTTCTTTCACTTTGGCTTTACTAAATTTACTTTTTTATTGGGTTCAAAACTACAATATTACTAAATATTGGTTATATAAATATTTTAAATATTTTAAAAATTAATGTTTTTAAGAAAAGGTACTTTTTGTAAGAAAATTTATGAGTAAATTATTTCTTCTCTTTCATTGTTCAACCATATGAGTTTATTAAACAGCTGATTTTCTTTTGATCGCAGGTTCTTTAGTTATTCTTCAGAAGTTAATTAATTTTAAAAGTTGTCATTAATAAAATGTCGTCTAAAAAAATACTATATATAAAATATATAAATAAAAATGATGATGAACTCCCACAATGTGTAGTTTACCACAAAACATTTTGTAATGACACTATGAAACTGTCAAAAATGGCAAGACATCTTTCTATAAATCGTCCAGAAGTCAAAGGCAAAGGTTCAGCTTTATTGCTTCCAAACTTGAAACGCTTCAAAGAATGAAATGCAACGGGCGACTTCAATGTAGAAAAAGAAAAGGCAATGGAAGCGTCTTACGAAATCGCAATGCTCATTTCGAAAAACAAAAAACCTCTTACAATCGCTGAAAACCTGATTAAACCATGTACTTATGCTGTTGGGAACATTATGCTGCATAAGGCCAACACAGACAACTTAAACAAAATATCTTTATGAAATAACACAATAAAAAGGAGAATAGATGACGTATTAAAAAACAATTAATTGACAGAATTAAGAAATCCGCATTTATTGCACTGCAATGCAATGAACCCACTGACGTATCGCACGCAAGTTAGCTTTTATTTTACTGCCGATATATTGCGGACAATAAAATATGCGAGGATATTTTATTTATTAAACCCTTATTAAAAACATCAAAAGGTACTGATATTTTTCAGGCACTTACCGTATTCTTAGTAAACAATAATATATCGTGGGAGAAAATAGTGGGAATATGCACTGATGGAGCGCCAGCAATGATAGGGACCCAGTCGGGTTTCTTAAAATTGGTAAATGATAAAAATCCCAGCATAAGTGGATCACACTGTATAAATCACTGACAAGCTCTTGCTTTAAAAACTTTACTTTTGAATTAAAAACTGCATTACAAATTGCTATAGATGTGGAAATTTTGTGAAAACAAACTGAACTGGATTTGAATACTTAAAAGGTTGTACATTTTGAAGACAGAATTAGAAATTCCTTTACAAGAGCTTTAACGAAGAACATTTTATTTTGTATTTTGCGTATATAAAAGACTTTTTCGAAGCATTAAGCAGGTAAGAAAAATAATATTTTAACAGCATATGATTTTATAAATGCTTTCATGAACAAAATTATATTGTGGATAAGCACTTTCTCCAAACTATTCATTCTATCCGCTTCTTAATGATGCAATTGATTCAAGTCATGAGCAAAATGCAAATTTGAAAAGCGTAATTGTAGAACACTTAAATACGCTTTATGATGAGTTTCAACGTTATCCCGGAGCTAAAAACAGAATCTTGGCAAAGCAATTTGCTTCGAAATCCATTTATATGTATTTCGGATATACCCGATAATATCCAAGAATAATTAATTGAATTAAAATGCAACTCTCATGCTAAACAAGATTTTGAAGCAATGGAAGCTGACGTTTTGGTTAAAGTATTATACAATTTATCCTTTGATTGGGACTGAAGCTTTAAAACTTTTAATACAGTTTTCATCAACATATTACTGCGGGACTGGTTTCTCAAGCCTTTTATGTAGAAAACCAAAAAATCGTTCGTGTATGACTGTTGAAAACGATATAAGATACGCGTTGTCAGAAATTCATCCGAATATTAACAAACTTATTCGAGAAAAGAAATTGTAAATGCTTTAAAGTATTTTTTATCTGAAATAATATATATATTCGAAAATTAAAAGCAACATATTTTTGATTTATAAAATTAGCTTTGATCAAGAATTTTTTTTTTAATATTTGCTAAGTTTTACGAGCTGTATTTATTAAACTGTTACTCAATTAGCAATTAAAAAATGTATGGTCTCTGCAACTCATTTTAAATGTGTTTTTATATTATTTAAGTTATTAATAAAAGTAGACAATTTTTTGAAATACTTTAAATATATATGACTGTACATATTTACAGAAATTGTATTAATTTACATGTGTTCTATTCACTTATGAATTTGAAATAAAATATAAATAATTCTAGAACGTAAGCGTAATTATTCATAAAATTTGTTTGGGTTGTACAAATTTGAAATAAAATTGTTAGTGGTTGGGGGTACATATACCATTTCAAATGCCTTTAGGGGTGCGTGGAGCAAAACTACGTGAGAAGCCCTGTCCTATTCGCTATGATATAGTTGGAATAGAGCTGTAATTTTTTGGATACAATGGTTCACTGGTATTTAATTTTAAATGAGTAACATAACTTTAAAATCGGTAACCATAAAAAAAAAAAGATTTTTGACCGCCTTCTCAAAATATGGTCCACAGTGCGACGCAAATATACACACAATAATTCCACGTATGTCTATCGCATAAATAGTTGTGTATGGCACGCCTGAATGTAAGCAAATTGGGTTCCTTGTGTATGAATGCGGATAAAATGGGCTTAAATAAGGCTTAAACGTTAAACAAAAATTACTACCTTAGAGAACTCGTAAAAGATGAATTTATCGGTTGTGTATAAAATTTTTGGGATTTACCTTCGTAAGCCTTTAACAAACCTATGACAACTTTTTACGAATAACGCCGTAAATCTTTAACACTAAAGTAAACACACACAAAAGTAAACTAATAATAAAACAAAATAAAAAATTACCTCTGAGGATACCGGAACTTGGTTTCGCAAAACAAAATCGCTCGTTGTTTACGTGCTCTGTCAAGATACCAATACAACATAAATCATTTTTATTTGGCAAACTAAGTATTATCTCTGATGAACTACTAACCCCCAACATTCTCCAAACCGTCAACAAATCGTTTCATACTTCAAAAAGATGCATAACATGATAAAGGTGATATAGAGGAATATATGACGCTGTTTGTGAATCGTTTGTTAAACATCTCGACATTCTTATCTATGTACTTTCGCAGAATGTGCCACTCGAAAATGGTAATTCTTTCTATTAATGTCGGTTAAATTGAGAACCAAATAGGGAACGCGTAGAGTAGTATTGGACGTATGCTACACGCTGAAAATTTTGTCTTTTTTTTGTTATTTGGATGCAAATATAACGTTTTTGTAGCTTGTCGCAAATATAGTATATTTGTGTCCAAACACATTGTATTTGCTATTCAATATAACATGTTTGGGACACAATGTTTAATAGGCTATAATATACGTTTTTGTGACCCAAATGCGTAATTTTTGGTACAGAACTGCTGAAAGCAAAAACGTGACAGACGTTATTTTTCAGCGTGTAATATATAACTTCATATAATAGTGACTTTATTGCTTTTGGTAGAGACTTGCCAATGAATAATTTCGAAAAGGCTACTTTCATTCAATTTGCTTTGTGTAAATTTAATCTCTTGTGAACATTTAATTTTTAGGGTTCATTAACAGTAACGGTGAGGTATTTAAAACTGTTTTCAAATTGTATGACAAATTTTACAATATGTTTCAAATTTAATTGTCTTAAAAAAATAACCTGTTCCTAAAAAGAGTACCACTTCGTTAAAAAGTACCTGTTCTTAAAAAAAGTAGTTTGTTGTAAAAAAATACATACTCTTATGGCTTTTTCTTACTGAAAGTACTTCTTCTAAAAAATAGTATCCTTTCTTAACAAAACATTAGCTTTTAATAAAAGAAGTACATCTC
Source organism: Phaonia tiefii (assembly GCA_963931995.1). Taxonomy (NCBI): domain Eukaryota; kingdom Metazoa; phylum Arthropoda; class Insecta; order Diptera; family Muscidae; genus Phaonia; species Phaonia tiefii. The sequence continues at coordinate 259,179,068 of OZ008368.1, read as the reverse complement.
TTTAAAAAATGAGATTTTCGGGAAAATATAATACATATTCTTACAAAAAGGGCCTAAAAATGTACTTTCTTAAAAAAATAAACTTTTCCTAAAAAGAGTACCATTTCGTTAAAAAGTACCCGTTCTTAAAAAAAGTACTTCGATGTAAAAAATAGTTTTTCTTAAAAAAAATAATAAAAAAATAAGTACATTTTCTTAAAAAAAATAACATTTCCCTTAAAAGACTACCACTTCGTTAAAAAGTACTTGTTCTTAAAAATTGTACTTTGTTGTAAAAAAATACGTACTCTTAGGGGTTTTCTTACAGAAAGTACTTCTTCTTAAAAATAATATCGTTTCTTAAAAAAATATCAGCTTTTAATAAAGTTGGACCTTTGCGGGAAAACATAATACATATTCTTACAAAAAGGACCTACAAATATCCTTTATTTTTAAAATACATTCTATAAAAACAAAAATTTTCTTAAAAAAAGTTTATCATTTTACAAAAAGTATCTTTTCTTAAAGATCCAGTTTAATTATATCGGGCGTGTTGGAACTAACCTGGTACATATTATATGGCTTCAAACCGTGTGGTCCATTTTTAGTAATCGGAATAAACATATTTGACAGCTGCCAAATTTCAGACAGCTACCAGTTTTCAGAGTATATGTAAAAACTGCAATCTTACTTACTTGTTTGCACCCTAAAAAAACGTCTTCTGCAACATATTCTCTCAAACACATTCTGCAGGAATATAATATACTCCAAACATTCCTATATTTGCAAGTGTCAAACTCACTTGTATTTATATGCAAACATTAGCATGTTTACTTCCAAACATGTATGCTACTACTTGGAAACATAATCGTCCTTCATTCCAAACATTCATAAACTACATACTTACGTGGAAGCATTCGTGTGTTTCCTCCCACACCTCCATAAACTTACGTGGAAGCATGTGCGCATTTGTCCCCAAACACGCGGTTACTTACGGGGAAGCATATTATAATTCAATTTATTAAAATACAATTTGAAACAATTCATCGAAATTTTTACCCAATCAGTACAAAAATAAAAGGAGTTAACCCGATTCCTTTTACTAGCATTGAATGATTTTCGCAAGAACTGAATACGGGGCTTAAGCTGGTCAGAGCAGGGATCGAAACCAAGTTCTCATGTACAACAGTGGCGTCAAGTAAACAGCCACGGCCATACGGAGTAGCCATATGGTTCAAAATATCTAACAAAACAAAAGACGGAAAAAATTCCTTTCATACTGAAACTGACACTACAATTACACTGTGTGTAATTTTTTAAGTCATGGAAATATAACCATATACGGACACCACTACTTGATAAAAACCCAAAAAAAGAGACCCGTGTCTCCCAGTTTTGCGCAAAGTCTTGCACTCTTTTCTAATGGGCCCCCAAAGATTTGGGGCCTCGGTGTCATTTTTGCAAAAAAGTGATCATTTTGTCAGGCTCATATCTTGCAAACCGTTCGGAATTTTGATTTACTCTCTGACGAAACGTTGTAGCTCTTGTTATAAAGAAAAAAATTGTAAACCTATAAAATCAAATAAACTTCATCTTCAAGGTCAATTTCGCAAAAAACTTTAAAAAATACGATTCTTTTTACCTTTTTCCCCTGTTCAGGTCCATAGGTAGCAAACCGTTCAAAATTCAAGGAAACAATCAACTACAACAGTGTACCTAAGATCTCAGTAAACCACTTTCTACAACATATGAACTACCTAGGAAAGATTCTAACATCGTTTAGGTAGCGCTTAGATAGCCGCAAAAGTGAAAAACTTCCCGAAAATTTTTTAATTTAATTTGTTTTTTCTTTACTTCAACATTGAGATAGTGTGTTATCTATTACAAAAATAATAACAAATAATAAATATGGAGTTTATTTGATTTTATATGTTCACAATTTTTGTTCTTTATGACAAGACCTACAACTATCACTCATCACTTTTTTACAAAAATCTCGCGGAGGCCCCAAATATTTGGGGGACCATAAAAAAGGTGCATGACTTTGGGCAAAACTGGGAGACAAGGGTCTTTGTTTTTGGTCTTTCATCACGTAGTGGTGTCCGTATATGGTTATATTTTTTCATGTTGCACTGTGTTAGTTGATGTAACTTTTATTAAGTGTGTGTTTTTTAAATGTGACTTGGAATGACGAAAGGGATTCCATGTGTCAAAATATCGATTGCCAGGTTTTGGCTGAGTGTGACATAGAAAAGAATGCCAAATCAACTGGTGGGGGTTATATCGAAAACATGTTTTCAAACTCTAGCTGCCTTACTTCATTCCAAGTCACAAATGTGAAAAATCTTCTGTTGTATCCAAAGAAATTGGAGGGAAATGGATAGAAATTGGATGGGAATGGGTTATACATGTAATAGATGAAGAGTTTATTGCTCAGTTACCAGGACAATAAAATATTAAAAAGGAAATTTAAAAAATATTACCTCCATAAGAAGTTGGGGTTTTTTTTGGCAGCCTCCTCTTGAAAATACAGCACTGTGCACCAAAGTCCAGATGGAGGCATTATGAACGGCCTTTCCTTTCTTAATCAAGATGCTGATTTATTAACTGAACATTTTTCCACGAGAAAATTATAAACAGTTAATTTATTATTATTTTTTTTTTTGTACATTTGGGAATTGTGGGGAAATCACTGTACGACCATGAATTATGGTACCGAGAGTTTTTTTTCAAATTTTGCATTTTATTGTTTATAATAAATGCGATGATGATGATGAAACGGTGATGAGAACATGATAATGACAACGATGATGGCTACTACTATGTGTATTTTGAAGAGAAATGAACAAATTTTTCATATAAATTTCAATTGTCATTATACTTATATTCCGGACGGAATTTTGATTTTATATCCAATACTTTGGTATTAAAATGAGGATGAGATTGTGCTCTAAAAGAGGCATCATCATCTTCATCATTGTGCAATATCCAGTGTCGAAACAGCGATTTGCGGTTTTGTTGTGGTTTCATTTTTCCACGTTTGATTCATCATAACGATACTTAATTTCAATGATACCATTTGTCAAGTGATCGCTTGCAAGTAGATATCCAATGTGTAAGAATAAGCAATTTAATTTTGTAAACTAAGATTAGTGACCTTTAATTTGACTTTGATTCTTACAAAATGATTTGGTAATCAGTCTGTTGAACATCTGTTGAAATCTCTGTTTAGAAAGGGTTTTGTTATGTAGTATATGTATTTGTATGCTACAGTTGAAAGTTCACAACTTAAGTACATTTTATGAGTGTTAATTTTAGTTGAAAATAGTTTACATGTTGTTTGTCATTAATTTCAATTTAACAACGTAACTTAATGTTTGCTTAATGATAATTTTTTTTGTTATGAAAATCTAAAATTTAAATTTAAATTTTTCACACTTTCAAATCGCAATTAAGTTACAATGACTTCATATGTATGTTGATATCATTTATATGATTGATTATACCCTGGGTTGACTCAAAAGTGCAAACACAATATACTCATACCTCAGATTCATGCAAGATACATTAAGCATCGACTAATTGGCGTGTTACACTCATCAGCTGCAAGTTAGAAAACCTTAACTAGTCTGTTTTATTAGAGGTGGTTTTTGGATTGTTAGTTTAATTGTATGTTAGTTAAATATTATCCACAGTTTAATTGTTCATATTTGCTCAATTAAACTTGAATTAAAATATAATAACTCAGATCTCAAAAACCACAGTCATTCATGGTTCAATCCTAGTTTAACCAATAAACCAAAAATGTAAATAACCATCAATTATTCTTTAACAAATCATTGGTGAAGGGCATACGCAGGTTCAATTCGATTTGAATCAGCCAATACAAAATATCTATCCACTTGATTACATTAAATGAAAATTAACCATGCAAACAAACATCAGAATTTATATTATTCCATATTTACAATCTTAATTTAATTCTTTTTCATCAAAAGGAATTTTCCACAAATAATAATTATTCCAAATGCAACGTCGCGAACAATGATGTATTGAAAACACACAAAAGTGACAGCGATTGTTATGAATGAATGGAAATGGAATTCTTATTATAGAATTTACAACTATAGATTACGCTAGAGTCGACTAGAAGTTTTCAATCCTCAGAGGTCAAACAAATTCATTATTACATCTATACACTTAAGGAAATATGTATGTTGTTATAGGCAAATAAAATTTCATATAAATTAACTTCGTTTAGGGAATGTAATTGCTGCAAACGAACAGTTATTGAATGAAACCTATCACTTCCTTTATTGAATGAAACACATCACTTTCTTTTCCATAACATTTATTGAATGAAACATATCACTTCCTTTATTGAATGAAACATATCACTTCCTTTTGTGATAAGTAAATAAAATCGTTTACGAGAACCGAAAAACGTTTGCAATAAACGAACTATAGCAACTCTAAACTCAAAAAACTTTTATGAGAAACGATATTCTCATACCTGAACTAACAGAGAAAAACGTTTCGTTTACCTATAAATGTATGAGAAATTCTTACTACAACCTTACAAGGCCAGAAACATTTTCCTAGGTGAAACATAGTTTGTTTTTTGTTTGGATTAGTATTAGGGATGCCAAACGGAAAATCCCGAAATCCCGGGATTTTTCTGGATTGATGAATCCCGAATCCCGGGATATTAATAAATAAATCCTGGTATTTTTCGGGATTATTATTAATTTTGAAGAACATAAAACTAAAAACAATGACAAAAGTTCAGTGTGGTGTTATTCTTTGACAGAGGCGAACGGTGCACCTCAAGCAAAATGCAAATTGTGCGAATAGGTTTTAAAAACCAATGGCGGCTCTACAAACTAAGGTCCAATAACACATCTTAACGTAAGTTATTTTTGGCTAATGCCTATTATAAGGACTACTCTCCAAAAATTAATAAAAAGATTGAGTCAGATAGAACATGATATTTTAGGCAAAGAAAGTAAAATAAAAAAAATCGTGGCAAATGCATAGTTTCAGAGTTATGGGCCCTGAAATTTCGAATATGTGAGGGGTAAAGCCATTGTTATCACTTTTTATGTATAAAGCAAGTGAAAACAAACTCAAAAAATAATGTAGCATTTTTCGATAAGTCGCCTGGTTATCGAGTTATCGAAAGTTGAAATTTTGAAAAATTATAGAATTTTTGAAGTTGTAATTTCCTTTAAAGCTAAGAGATCATATTTTCTCCGGTCAGTGAAAAACATGTAAATGCCGCGGGTGGGATTCGAACTCACATTCGCTGGACGATCGTTTCGATGTTTGTGTAGCATCATCTTCAGCAGCGTCTAGCCCGTTAAGCCACTGCGGTGAGTATTCACACTAGTCACTAACCGAAGATATTTATTTTATTGTGCAGAGTGATTGTTTGTCGCTACTTACACATTGCTTTCCTACTTACACGCACTGATGCAGAAGTTTTGAAAGTTATATTTATAGAACGAACTATTCTAATTGTAGTTGTCTCGTTCTGTTTTTGGTTTGGCCCTAACCATATGTTTCAAATTTAGTTGTCTTAGATCCTCGTTATGTTTAAAGTTGTAATTTCCTTTAAGGCTAAGAGATCATATTGTCTCCGGTCAGTGAAAAAAATGTAAATGCCGCGGGTGGGATTCGAACTCACATTCGCTGGACGATCGTTTCGATGTTTGTGTAGCATCATCTTCAGCATCGTCTAGCCCGTTAAGCCACTGCGGTGTGTATTTTTCTCAAACAAAAATAAAAATTTAAAAAGTACAAAAAAAAGTATTCGACAAATCGCGCGGTTTTTAAAATAATTTTTGTTTTTATTTGAGAAAAGTAAAAACAAATTCGATAATTTTTCAAAATGTCAACATCCGATAACTCGATAACTAAGCGACTGCTATCTGAATTTTACTACTGTATCTGAATTTGCTACTGTATCTGAATTTATAACATCGCTAAGTCAAAAGCAACTCAAAATACCGTTCGGAACTGGTGTAAAATTTTAGGTCCCAATCACTGACCGTAAAACTAACAAGCGCACTGTTTGTGAGAAGTTCTCCCCAATCCCTTCATGGGAATTTTTTTTTAAGTCATCAGTCGTAACGGGCTAACCAAAATGTATCACTCTATTGGAAGATGCAACTGTCACTTTTGTTTTGATATTTGTGAACAAATAGAGAATACACATGGACAAGCCAAAGCGAAACCTTAAACTAGTGAAATCAGTTATCCAGTTATTTTGCAATTAACCGTGTGCGGGGATTTTACAAAACTTAATTTTCGAATTAACCGAAAACTGGTTATTACACGTCGGTTAACCGGTTAATCGGTTTTTATACAATTTGTGTTAAATACTCTTAAAAAAGTTAAAAATAAATTATATTTTAATTTATTCAAGCTGAAGACGACCTTTTTAATATCAGGCTTGTTTACTAGTTTTATATTATTAAAAAAAAAGAGCATAAAAGTGTTCCAATGACACTAGGGCTATATGTATAGCTATTTTGGATCTTGCCAAGAACTCCATCACCAGACGTTTCCGATATGCATTTCGATGAATTCATCAAAACTGTATGTATCGACACACTCATCATATTAATGAGAATTCATTTATACATACGTTCGTAGAATACCAAGCATAAACGTTGGAAATACATTCTTGCACAACTTTTATGCTTCATGCCGAATTGATTAGCAAATTTAAATATAGCTATAAAATTTCGAGATTGAAACACCAATACGAATTTTCAATTCAATCCAATTCATTTCACTTCAATTCAATTCAAATCAATGCAAATCAATTCAATTCAATTCAATTCAACTCAAATCAATTCAATTCAATTCAAATCAAATTAAATCAAATCAAATCAATTCAATTCAATTCAAATCATTTCAATTCAATTCAACTCAGTTCCATTCAATTCAACACAATTCAATGCAATTCAATTCGATTCAATTAAGTTTAATTCAATTCAATTAAACTTAATTAAATTTAATTCAATTAAACTCAATTCCAATCAATTCAATTCAATCTATTCAATTCAATTCAATTAAACTCAATTCCAATCAGTTCAATTCAAATCATTCTATTCAATTAAATTCCATGCAACTCAATTCAGTTCAGTTTAATTTTATTCAATTCATTTCAATTCAATTGAAATTAATTCAATTCAATTCAATGCAATTTAATTCAATTCAATTAAATTAAATTCAATTCAATTCAATTAAATTAAATTCAATGCAATTTAATTCAATTCAATTCAATTCAATTCAAGTCAATTAATTCAATTCAATTCAATGCAACTCAATTCAATCCAATTCAACTAAATTCAATTCAATGCAATTTAATTCAATTCAGTTCAGTTCAATTTTAATTTCATTCAATTCAAATCAATTCAATTCAACTCAGTTCCATTCAATTCAACACAATTCAACGCAATTCATTTCAATTCAATTCAAATAAATTCAATTCAATTCTATTTAATTCAATTCAATTCAAATCAATTCAATACAATTCCGTTCAGTTCAGTTCAGTTCAATTTGATTCAGTTCAATTCAATTAAGTTCAATTTGATTCAATTCAATTAAATTCAATTCAATTCAATGCAATTCAATTCAATTCAATTCAATTCAGTTCAATTCAATTTTATTCAATGCAATTTAATTCAATTAAATTCGATTCAATCCAATTCAAATAAATTCAATTCCATTCAAATCAATTCGATTCAATGAAATTCAATGCAATTCAATTCAAGCAGTTCAATTTAATTTTATTCAATTCAGTTCATTTCATTTCAATTCAATTCAATTCAAATTAATTCAATTCAATTCAATTCAATCCAATTCAAAGCAATTTAATTCAATTCCAGTAAACTAAATTCAATTCAATCCAATTCAATTAAATTCACTACAATGCAATTTAATTCAACTCAATTCAATTCAATTAAATTAAATTCAATTCAATTCAATTCAATTCAATCCAATTCAACTAAATTGAATTCAATGCAATTTAATTCAATTCAATTCAGTTCAATTCGATTCAATTCAATTAAATTCAATTCAATGCAATTCAATTCAGTTCCATTTAATTGTATTCAATTCAATTCAAATAAATTCAATTCTATTTAATTAAATTCAATTCAATACAATTTAGTTCAGTTCAGTTCAATTCAATTCTATTCAATTCAATTCAATTCAATTCAGTTCAATTCAATTCAATTCAATTCAATTCAATTCAATTCAATTCAATTCCATTCAATTCAATTCAATTCAATTCAATTCAATTCAATTCAATTAAATTCAATTCAATTCAATTCAATTCAATTCAATTCATTTCAATTCAATTCAATTCAATTCAATTCAATTCAGTGCAATTCAATTCACATCTGTTCATTTGGATGAATTTAATCCAATTCCATTCAGTCCAATCTAATCTAACATAGTCTAGTTTAAATCAGTCCAATTATTTTTACGTTCATAAGAGGAATATTAGATAATGTGTTTTTAAAAGAATTTACATAAAGTATATTAAAATCTGAATAATAATGTTATATGTTTCTTATTACGGGCATATGAAACAAGAAAACAGAATTCTGATTTTTGTATTAATTGTTCTAGAGAAAATTTAAACATATTGTTTCCGGTTTGTTCTATTTTTTGAAACCAAACACCGGCTTTCCGAAAAAGTGGCTTTAGATTCGAAAATGTCGGTTTTTGGAACACTCTACATGGAACGCTATACTCCTCAAGAACACGAAATTCATATCCCTCACCACGAAGAGGCTGAAATAACATGTGACAAATTTTCCGGCGGCTTGTCAAACAGTTAGGCATTTAGCCGCTCGCCTCGATGAGACTGAAACACTACGTGACAGAAGACGCACCGGAAGCCTCAGGCGGAAGCGGAGCCGGTAACGTCGACTAGACACCATTCCATGTAATTGGTCATTGCACGTTCGTGTCTGCAATGCAGTTTGGTGAGAGACTTAAAGATGCTGCCTTGCAAAGTGCAGGAAGCCCATCAGCTACTGCCTGCAGACAGTTAATTGCCTCAAACTACGCTTAGGCTCTCCTGAACCTCATCGATGCAATGGACGATTTTCCTTCGAAATTTGTCATGTGCGACGTGACCCATTTTCAACTCAACGGAAACGTAACAAAAATAGATTTGGGATTCTGTGGCACTGAGAATCCACATATCATCGCGGAAATCTCGGTCGTGGAAGTGCACCTAATGTGTCAACAATTCGTAGTGTGATCAAAAAATTCTAGGAACCTGAGTCTATTATGAACATTCGAAGTCAGGCCGATATAGACACAGGCCGGTAAAATATTGCTGCTGCATACGAGAGTGTCGCCGAAACCCCGATCAATTTGACATCGTTCACAACAACTTCAAATTTCAGAAAGCAGTGGTCTGTGGTTAGAGCCGCGGGAGCCATTTGCCGGATATTTTGTTCCATACTTGAGCCCGGTATTCAGCTTTTCTGAAATTTTCTCTTGCCATAAGCAGCACGTGTATAGAAAATAACGAGCATTTCATGGACCAAAAATGTTGCTCACTTTTCATTTCCTTGGTACTCAGCTCTTTGCGAAAATTCCGTAGGAAAAATCAGTTACAGGGTTGTTACGTCAAAGTTATTTAGTACGAAGTCAATTGCTTGATAATTATTTGGTACCGGAATTTTGACTTTTTAATAATTTTAACTACCAAAGCCAACAAGACATGCGTTAAAAATAAAATGGAGTGCGTAGAGGAATTATAAATGAAATATTTGCTGGGTAAAATAAAAGACAGGTGGTAACTCTCCGCAACAAAATTTTCCGTTTAGAGATAGAGATAAAATTCTAAAACGTAACTGACACTAAAAAAAAATCTGTACCACAATCTATCTATAACACTATCTATACCACTGCAACAATGCGAGTATGCAAGAGGAAAAGAAAAATATGGTGGAAAAAAGCCGTCTGCTCTTGTGTTGGATTCTAGACCTTTCAGTATGTATTGATACTTAGGGATCTTCGATCGATACTAAGTCGCATTTGTAAATTTCATAATTCAGTTTGTATGTATACGGTTGATGATCAACCGATGGTATCAAGTCAGGCACAGTAGTTAGAGCATCTGATGATGAACTTGTCACGGAATTCGAAACTAGTCATGCCAGTGAGTGTGCTTAACTGAATTGTCTATTATTCCAACAAAAACCAACCTGACCTTGTAAGCTTTGTAGTATGAATTTCTCATACATTAACCAAAAACTAACAAAATCGATCATTAATTTCGAAAATTCGAAAAAATGTTAAATCAATTTTCAATTTTCAAACCGAAATGTATCCTGCTATCATCTAAATGTTGCTATCATCTAAATGTTGCTGTTGCCTTGATTGTTTCTGTTGAAAGAAGCCAAAAGCAATTCAAGAGAGTGGTAGTGTATGTATGTGAATTTTGCATAAACTTATTTTCTGCCAAGGGAGAGAAAATCAATTCAGGAGAGTGATCACCTTTAAGTGTATGCGTTTGTGTGATTATAATAAACAACTTTCTGTATTTCCTGCATAAGTAAATTGTAATAAATTTGATTGTAGCAAAAGAAAAAACTTTTGCGGTGAAAGCTTTCCATTTGTAAGCTTTCTATTTGTGGTAAGCTACGAAAGCTTTCCATTTGTGGTCAGCAATTCAACTAAGTGGCAAAGGAAATAGTTTTGAGTCAAAAGAAATGTTTTTGCGCCAACCGAGCTCTAAACTATTTTTTTTGCGTGTAGTGGCAACGAGTCGTCCGTCATTATTTATCATCTTCATTGTTTGACTTCCAAACATTAGCATCGCAATCATTATTATCTGTTGCATGTTTAATTTGAAAACGAATTAATAGCATTCTGTTTATTTTCACATTTGTGGCGTTTTTTAATTGTCTTCAATAAAAGTTCTTTATTTGTATTTCTACCGAAAATTCGATGTTTGTATTTGTTTGTATTTTTGACACCATATCCAACTGAAAAGTAAAAATAGTAATTAAAATTCGAACCACATAACTAGAAATTAAAATAAGGTACATATAGTAGAAATTGAGTTGATATTAATTAAAATTCCAAAAACTTCCATTAAACTACAAAACATATTCCAACTGGTGTTAAAGCTGACATACAAAATTAAATGGAAATAAATCGCACGTCCATATACAATTGCATTCTCACATACAGATGGCGCTTATGACTCATTGGTATATTTTGACGATGATCAAAATGCAAGAAGACAATAGTGGTCTTCATGAAAGCTCGAAAGAACCTCGTAAACTCGAAAACATCGTAAACTTGCACAGCAAACGTCAAAACAAACAAACGCGACCTACCCCATCTAAATAAAGCGAGTTGTTAAACCACTATCGTATAAATAAACACGGTGATTAATTTACGAGTGCGGTATAGATGGTGCCAGTAGTTTGAAAAACATATTTTGGTGAAAGTTAGCAACCTTATAAAACATAAGTTTTAAGTTTCAAGGCGCCACGTTGTTTAGTATTTTTATTTGAGCCATCAAAAGTAAACGATCTCAGTGAATTTGAAAACATGGAGAAAATTGGTCACCGTTATGTAAAGTAATTCAATTTGAAAGGTCTTACTTGAGGTCCAAGTAATATTAAAGACGAGCTAGATTCTAGTCTGGGGAAGTCTACTCCTTCGTTTAGTACTATCAAATATTGGGTAGCAGAGCTTAAACGAGGCAGTACGAGCTGCCACGACGAATACCGTAGTGGTCGGCCAATTTAGGTGCCCACTAGGGTAACCATTCAATTAATCATTATTCGGTTAATCGATTAATCGTGCTATAAAATTAACCGAACATTTTAATAATAAAATTTTTCGATTAACGATTAACTCGAACAAATCATAGCGATTAATCGATTAATAAAATATAAGTACGTGTTTATGGCAAATAGTCCACCCCTACAATGTGGAAACTCATATGACAACGATTTGGAAACAAATTTCATAACTTTACACACATTTCGAACAGATTTTATAGTTTGTTGAGAGAAAGCGTCACACAGATACCATATATTCTGATTTATTATATCTCTTCTTCTTTGAGACTATCGGGAACTGAGAGGGAAAACGTTTCGTCATAGGAGTGAGTTTATTCGTCGCCTCAACAAATATTTTCATCGAAACTGAGGGAACGGATAGATTCATCGACGCCACGAAAATGATAGTATTAACTGCAAAAGTTTCGTGAAGTTGACGAATATATTTAAATGCTGCGATATGTATTTCGATGTTGTGGTGAATGTGTTTCATTGATGCAATAAAAAAACGGAGTTGCAAAACTAAAGCATCCCTTTTTGGACGGTAACTAAACATAAACACGGGTTCTTTTCTACCGTTCAGTTTATAATTTATTCTACCCTTTTCTTTTCGATGGAAATTTAAAAATTTGAATTTTTACTTCGATTCATTCAACAGTTTTTTTTAATAAATTTCTGTTAATTTCATGTCTATTCGAGGAATACGTCAAATACAGCTGCATCGCAAAACACGTTTTTGATTTTTTTTCTCATTGATTCATTCAGTTTTTACTATTTTGTTTTTATTGTCAGTACAATTAAATGTCTATTCATAGTAACAAATGTTTTTCAAAGGACTTTTTTCCTTTTTGTAGAGACTTGAATTTTTATTGTCAAGTTTATGCTTAAATGCCAATAATTGTACATTTTTGTTTCGTGGTCGTAACTGTTGAGTTATGGGTACATTATCCCATGTTGTTTCAATTAATATTTTAAATAAAATGTTGTAAGCATTGGGAAAATTTTAGTGTAATGGGTATTTTCTAGATGTCGTTGAAAGCAATAAATGCGATATTTTTTGTTACAAAAAAAAAAAGTCAAAAAATATGACATTAAAATCATAAATTTCATATCAAAAGAAAAAATAATTTTCAATAAAATTATCACTTCGAAACAACACGTTACTTAAAGTAAAATATCTCATGGCAATCGAATTGCAAAGCCATGATACCACCGACTAAGTCCTAATAAGTTGGTTCTTCCTCCGATTCAGCTACCATTCCTTATTGAGAGTTCTCAGGCACTCTAACGGTTATGGCATCTGCGACCACAGAAGTTGACACAGTTTTTGCGCGGGGAAGTTTTTACATTAAAACGGCGTTCCGGCATGTTCATCTTCGGCGGTATTACGGTTTTCTCTTATAGATATACCAACACCGGCATCATGGCTTTGAAATTGAATTTTTATATAAAAAAACAAATACTATTATATAAATTCATTTAAATTTTGTCACATTTTCCTTGTTTAAATTACTTTAATAAAAATTTCCCAAAATTCTGAATAAACGTCAATGAGAATTATGGGAAACTTCAGTGAAAGTGACACTAGTACAGGACAGCACCTATGGTCAATATCAGCCTTTAGCCGAAATTGCTGCATTTGAAATGTCGAAAAATTCCTCGAAAATTAATCGAACTTACCATACACAGAAAGAAATGTTCATCAATTGTTCTTCATTGAATTGATGACAAATTTCATTAAATTAATGAAAAGGTTTCTCAGTTTGAAGATTTTGTATTTCTTCACATTTTTCAGCTTCATTGAATTGATGATCTTTTTTACATCAATCTTCATCATTGGAATTTAGAAATAATTAGTGGGATCGATTGAAAATATGGACGTAGTATTGACAAAATAAAGAGAAAAGAAAAAATCTAGTAGAAAATTGAAAATAAGTAAATACATAATAGAAAATAGTGCAACGGACAGAAAACAATATCCACGCTATGAGTATTTTCTATACTCTCGTATACCCTGTTCTTATATATTTTTTCTAATGAGAAGTAAACCAGAGTTTGGCTACACAGTAACTAACAATTAATATCAACATGATGACCAATTTACATCACATTGATGATAAACTTACATCAAATTGATGACAACTTTATGTCCAACTGACGTAAAATATACAGCATATTGATGAATAATTTACATTAAAATGGTGAAAAATCTAAGTCAACTTGATGTGAAACTTACATCAAATTGATGAAAAATTTACATTAACTTGATGTAACGTAGTCGTGGAATTAACATAAACTATTGATGAAATACGGATAAAAGATTAATGATATGTTCTTCGTCAATTCAATTAAATGTGTCGTAGGTTGGAAAATGAGGAAATGTTTCATCAAATTGATGAAGGATTACAGAGAGCTGATGAAGCCTTTTCTTTCAGTTTAGAAACCAATTCAAGTCCTCATCTACAATTTTCAACTATGGAAATAATAAATATGTTCTCGAATTCGATTCTCGTTTTCGTACTCGACTTAAGCTCCTTTGTCAATTGCAACGTTTTACTCTAGCACAAGAAACACAACTAATTGTTCGAAAATAATTTCTCGCAACCGTAAATTCGGCTATTGCCACCGAATTGCAGTTGCCACAACCGAATTTAGGTTGTCAATTTAGTCCGCACAACTGAAATTCAATAGATGCAACCTCTAATTCGGATGTGATGCAATCTAATACGCTTATGACAACCTCTAATTTGGATTTGATGTATATGAGATCCTGGGTTAGATCACTGCTCTACCACCTTAAATTTTTTTCGGCAGCGATCACCTCACGTAGTCACCGCGACTCTCAGCCATGATGAAGCTTTTTAAAATACTGTTCGGAACCGGTGTAAAGCTGTAAGTCTCAAATCAGAGAGTGTATAAAGTACACGCAAAGAAAATTCGCTACTTCCAAACGAAATCTCAGATAACTGAAGTTCGTTTTGGGGACTGTAGTTGGGAGATACGAACTTCTGTTAAGCCATACATGTAATTTCGTTTGCGAGAACCGAAAAATGTTTGCAGCAAACGAGTTATGAAAAATATAAGATGAAAAAGCGTTTGCGAGACACGAAAAACGGTTCCAGTTTCGGTTATAGCCACCGAGTTGTAGTTACTCCAAACTGAGAAAACGTTTGCGAGAACTAAAAATTGTTTGCAGTAAACTTTTATTTATGGCTTCCATAAGCTGTCTTTTGTTTAAATTTCGAACTTTTATGATTTTGGTTTTAGCCATAAAGTTTGTTTTAAAAAAGTTGGAATTTTTATCTCATTTTTCACTGTCTACTTACACGTCTGTTTCACCTTTCATTTAAATAACAACTAAAAGCGCAGCAACAAACTACAACGCGTCAATTGTCTATTCAAGATATATTGAAAAGGTAGAGGCATTAGAGTGTGGGATCACTTTTATGTGTACACATTTCCGATATACGAGTTTATTTGGGAGAACTACATGAACGGTTGCGGTTAATTTTTTTTCTTTGGGTGTAGAAAGCGCACAGCGACTTGATTATGAGGATTTAATGAGAATATTACATATATGTATATATGTATATACAGATTGTTAGCCGTCGGTGGTGCAATTGTAGTGCGTGCGGCTCTTGTGCATGAGAACGTGGGTTCGATCTCTGTTCAGACCACCTTATATTTCTTTCGACGGCGGTCACCTCGCTTAGTGACGGCGACACTATCGAGTATTTAACCATGAAAAAGCTTCTCAAAATACCGTTCGGAATGGGTGTAAAACTGTAGGACCCAATCACTGAGTGTAACACTAGAACGCTCAAAACTCACTGGTTTGTGAGAAGCTCTCTAATCTCTTCATGGGATGTAACGGGATACCATTTATTTATTTTGTATATACTGATTTGCAAAAATTTCAGAACTCTTTTACATTTCTCACTATTGAAAATATTTTTTCGTACTAAATTTCTCGTAACTTTCAATTTTTTCTTTGCAGTGAAGTAACAGAAGGTGCCTTACAAGTGTGGCGAGCACTACCGGAACGTATCAGACAAGATCCCAGCCTAGCATCATTTCGTCAGGAACATGAGCGCTTACATGGTAAGTTAGGCAAATATATAAACACATGTATATGCTTCAGATACACTCAGAAAAAAGGATTTCCTAAATTTGAGTTCAAAATTTGAGAAACATTTACTTACCCGAAGTAAACGTAAAAATAGTATGGAATCAAAATAATATATGAAATTTCTTTATTTTTCTCGGAAAAATTTATTCAAAATTAATAAAATTTTACTAAATTTGAGGAGAATTATACTTAATCCTAGTGAAAGCTTATTAAATTCAAATCAAAAAATCCTGACTAATAACAATACGCTCTAATCGGGGTTTTTATTTTGTTATAAGCGGGGTAAAACTAATTCGAGTACACTAAATCTCTGGATTTTGTAATCCAATCTACTCTTTTGAGGATGACAGTAATATCTGTCATACTTATTCATTCGACCGTAGGCCAAGTCTTCAAGAGACTGAAGTGAAACCCCGGACGATGAATGAAACACTCGATAAAATGACCTACTACCTGGTCGTCATCGCGAGATCGTGAAGAGTGGGATGGGTCTATGGTCCATTTGGAATTCAATTCATTTCTAGTTTGTGAGTGTATGCATATGTACTTACTATTTAGTACAAAGTGACATATATATCTGATACAACAATGAACTGACATTAAATATGTCATTATATTCTCGTAGCGATTTCGCAGTCATTGAATTCGTTTTGGTTGTTGTGCCATGAATTTTTATTAGATTTGTTCTCTTCCTCTTTTTGGCTGCTTAGACATTCTGGTCTCGTTTCATTTCGGGTGTAATCAAATTATATGGATTTGCTCTTAAGATTATTGGTCATAAGGTGTTTGGTTTGTAGACACAATTAACATAAAGTACTGAGAACGAAATCTATATTTGGGAGAAGGGTATCAAGTTTCCATTTATACACTGAGAAAAAAACGTGCATAATATTGATGAATTCGAGCATTGACTTAAAGCAACATTTCATCACGATGGATGGCTTCCTCTGCTTTACTCTTAAGATAGTTAAAAATACCCAGGATCTCATGTACAAGAGGCACCACCGACGGCCATCACGGCTTTATCCCTACAGTTGGCAATACCAAGTGTACGCAGCGATTCGTCAACCTGATCCTTCCAGGGGAGTCTTGGTCTTCCTATTTTCGTCTTCCTTCGAGTTCGGTTTCGAAAACCCTTCGTGCTGGTCCAGGATTCTGAGCCATAAATCAAGGCAGGTTGTATGAGAGTCTGGTATAGCTGAATTTTTGTCATTCGAGAGAGGGCTTTATCTCTAAAGTGCTTGCTTAGCCCAAAATAACATCTATTCGCAAGCGCAATTCTCCGCTTGATCTCAAAGCTGACGTTGTTGTTTCTGTTTACGATAGATCCGAGGTATACAAATTCGTTATAACGGTTATCAGAGTTCACGATTTGGTCTAATGGTGTGGAGGCCCTGATCGTTGAAACCATTAATTTTGTCTTGACCTCATTTACTGTCAGGCCCACTTTTGCTGACTCCATCTCACTTCTCGAATACACCGCAGTAACTTCTCTAATTGTGCGCCCAATGATATGGATATCATCAGCATACGCGAGCAGCATGTGACTTTTGCTGCTGATGGTGTCATTCATGTCGACTGCAGCTTTTCTCATAATGATCTCCATTAACATGTTAAAGAGATCGCACGATAAGTTGTCGCCTTGTCTGACGCCTCGCTTGGTTTCGAAAGGTTCTGTAAGATCTTTACCAAATTTCACTGCGGATTTGGTGTTCGTCAAAGCCATCCTGCAAAGGCGTATCAGTTTTGTAGGAATACCAAGCTCGGACATTGTTTCGCAGAATTTCTACCGTATCGGGCTTTCGAAGACCGCTTTATAATCGACCAATAGATGATAGGTGTCATCTTGTTTGCCGTGGGTCTTCTCCAGGATTTGGCATAGCGTGAAAATCTGGTCGCTTGTCGATTTTCCAGGCCTAAAACCACACTGGTATGGTCCAATCAGGTCGGCGATAATTGGTTTTAGTCTTTCACACATTATACTTGATAGAACCTTATATGCTATGGATAAAAGGCTTATTCCACGGTAGTTGGCACAGGGACTCGGGTTACCTTTTTTAAATATGGGACATAGTACACTGAGACTCCAATCGCCGGGCATGCATTCACCTAACCAAATATTGCTAATGAGCTGATGCATGCACCTTATCAGCTCATCGCCGCCAGCCTTAAACAGCTCCGCCGGCAATACATCGGCTCCTGCGGCTTTGTTGTTATTAAGCCGGGCAATAGCTTTTCTGACCTCAGTTGATTTGGAGGTGGGCAATCGACGTCGTCGTCCAAATTGTGATCGATTGCTGCATCGTCATTGAATATCGCAGATATCAATAGCACGGAGAAATGATCTCAACATATTTTCAACATGATTTACCTTGAAAATATTTCATGAATGACACCACTTCGTACTCGAATTTAATTTTAACGCATGTGTTGTTAGTTTTGTTTGTTATTCAGGTCCCCAACAATTATCAAGCATTTGTTTTCGTTCGAAATAAGTTTGACATAACAACCCTGTACTTGATTTTGTTCACTAAGCTTTCGCATAGAGCTAAGTATCAAGCAATTGGAAAGTGAGCAAAATTGTTGGTTCAAAAAACACTCGTTGTGACTTCTTATGAGAACGAAAAATTCATAACAACTGAGTACGGGGCTTAAATGCAAAAGACTTATAAAACTTAAGAATAGGGAACCAGATTTTACGGTCTACTCTCTTTTCGAAATTTCTGGAAGTCATGCTTGATAATAGGTTAACCTTCAGAGAATACGTATTATACTTAGTCGGTGAAAATCGAGCTCCCACTAAAACCTGAACGACATAAGCTGTTGGTAAAGGTGATCAATTCGGTACTCCTGTACACTTTTCCGGTATGAGCCGAGGAATTGAATATGAACAGACTTCTTGGTTTTAAGACAATTTCAGGCAGTTATTGATGGATCCATAGCAATAGACTATCTAGCCAGTGAAACGTATAGAATAATTCACTGGAATCTGGAGAACACGTTCCATTGAGCCGAAATCGTCAAAGAAAAGCGAACAGCACTGTGACTCGGCGACCAAATAAAGATGTCCACACGATCTTATCCTAAGTCTTAGAAAGCATGGCTGCTAACGAAAATATCTGCACAGATTTGGAAATGAAAGTTTGCCCTTAATTTGGGTACTGTACTTACTTTTCCCATTGATGCCCCTATAAAACAAGTGCAGAAATTTCAGCCAGGTGAACCAACTTAAACATACCCTCACCCTTAAACATCCATTCGGTCCAAGTTTATATATTTTGAAGCCGACCAACCCTCAGCTACCGGAATGGACGTGGTAAATTCATCCATATGAAATAGCAGATTGACGTGTCCCGAAATATTATCTAATTTCCAAGTTAATTAGGAGCTGTAGCATTAATCGTCTAACATTTGTATGGGAGGTAAAAAAAATAGGCGTGGCAAAATAGTAAATTTTATTACATATGACGTAGCCTTTCACAAAATTTGGCTGGTACCAAATTTTATTAATAAAAATAATAAAAGTCAATTTTTTTAAAGAAAAAAGTCAAAAAGTCAAAAAGTGAAAAAAGTCCTAAAAGGAATTTCTTCCGTAAATAATAAAGATACAGAAAGCTAAATTTTAATGTTCCCGTGTTTATTCTCGAGGACAAGTTTGGTTTTTTATAACACAGATTCAATTATACAGGTTGTGTTATTACCCTACGGGAAATGAGACCGGTACAGAACCAGTCACATGATAGGTCCTTTAGTGATAGTGACCGGCCCCTGTATCGTCCCTTTTGTATGAAAAGAACCGGTAACTACCCGTCACAGAATATGTCCCAATTGAACCCGTCATAGAATAAGTCCCAATTAAGCTCTTACACAAGCCTCAAAATTGGTATGCACCTTGAGAACGATAGAATTTCCAAATTGTCTAATAAAAACGCTAGTATTAATTACTTATTGATGTGTTAACATCTATAGGCGCGGTTACGGCCTAAATTCACAAAGGGAATACATCCAGACACAGTTTGTCCGACTGCGTTCACACAGCTTGTCACACTGCGATCACACAGATTGTCCGACTGCGATCACACATTGTTTGCCGTTAAACTCCTCCGAAACGGCTGCACTGATTTATATGAAATTATGTGTGCATATCGCGTAGGCCTCAGAATCGGCCAACATCTATTTTTCATACCCCTAAATGATAAGGGTGGCCCACTCCTATATAGAACACAGATTTGTCCGACTGCGAAACACAGATTGTCAGACTGCGGAAAAAACACACACTGATGTAGCGGCAGCGAATAGTTGTATTGTGTGGGTGCGGAGCACTCTCAGAGCAAAGAGAATAATGACGTATTATACGTATATTAAAATTAGATAGCAAGAGAGCAACGAAAATTGTGTGAAGTTGGGTAGCGTATGTACGAGCATAACAATGCATGTATGTTCATATGTCTGTTGCTTTGCATTGCCTTTGTTTTTTGTGGGAATGAAACAAAAAGTATTAAGCAAGAAAATAATGACACATGGGCTTGCACTGGTCTTTAAATAATTTTAAGTATTAATATTATTTAAATGTAAAGTTATCATGTGATTGAACGCTGTTTTTTATTTTCCAATGTAACATTTACTAATGTGTTCATACAAATCGAACAGGTACCGTGTAACAAAAAGGTGTTAACACATCGCCCGTGAGTTCGAACACTCATTGGATTTTTTTTTGTTAAGAATAAATCGAAAACTCGCTAAGTTATCCCGAGATTAAATATGAAAAAAAATTCTATCGCTTTTAGTTTTTATAAAAAATCGCAATAGAATTCCTAAATTTATTTGAATTTTAATTTTTATGACCGATTTTTGTCAGTTTTTGGTTAATGTATGAGAAATTCATACTACAAGCTTACAAGTCATGATCATTAGTTGAAAAATGGTTGGTTTTTGTTGGAAATAATAGACAATTCAGTTCAACACACACTCACTGGCATGACTAGTTTTGAACTCCGTGACAAGTTCATCATGAGATGCCTAACTACTGTGCCTGAATTGATACCATCGGTCGATTATCAATCGTATATATACAAACTCAATTCTGCAATTCACATGTGCGAATTAGTATCGATCGAAGGTCCCTAAGTATCAACATCACTCAAGGGCCTATAATTCCAACAACAAGAACATACAGAATTTTCCCACCATGTTCCACCTCTTCCTCATGCATTCTCCCATTGTTGCAGTGCTTTGAGGTGAGTTTTTAATCTATATCACAGAGTTGTATTTTTCCGTGGTATAGCATTTTTGAAGACCGTGCTAGTGTCAGTTACGTTTATTTGAATTTGAGCTTTTATATATATAATTATAATGACTTTAATTTGAGTTCCCACACTCCCTTGTTTCTAGGAGGACCCGTTTATTTTCGATCCATTAGGTCCCGTGGGTCCGATCTGTTTAGTCTAACTCCGATATCCCGCCTTACCGAAAGCAGTTCAGCACAATTAACTCTTCTTTAACACTTTGGAACCAGTTTGGAGACATATCCCCTTTTCACCTATCTCAGGACTGGTACTTTTAGAAAATTGACACCACATTTCGGGCTAACTACCCGATTTAATATTTTCATGTCATTATGACCTCAATTTTGAATTCAAATGAATTGGGGGTCCGCGTCACCGGTATACGGACAAGGTGGACAAGCAGTACCATACATAATTTAAAGTGACGAAAACAAAATTCCGTAAGTGTTTCTGTCATACATGTGCTGACGAAGCGACGGCGCATTGAGAGAAGACAATATGAAGATAACACATTAGGAAACCGATGAATGATAGGGTGATTTCCTACCACCTGAAGTTCCAAGGGGGACAATGGTTGACATGTGGGCTCGTGTTTAGTACGTAACCTGGAGAATGGTGAATCGCACATATCAATGGGACGGACTACTGGTCTCGAAAAGATCTGTTCGAAACCTAAAACAAGAAAACAAACAGAAAATTAGTAAGATGACATCTCTTCATACATATATATTACTCTATGGCAAGGCATCAACAAATTTTTGTTAACGTTCTGTTGATAGTGACGTACACTGCGAACGACTTAAATAAGGCACTATATTTTTAAAATTTTTAAACGCACATAAAAACCATTAATTTATTTAATATAAATTAAAAAAAAAACTATTTTTTTTAAAATATAAAAAAATTATGTTTCTTATTTTCCTACATAAACATTACGTTTATAAACTTTATTCATAATGAATTTCGTAAATATCCTATATCCAGTATAAAAGACATTTACATTCAAAGTGTGAAAAATATAATTCCTTATTTAAGTGATCCGCAGTGTATATGTGCGGTGGCTGACTGAAATATTTCCAGTTTAAATTTTACATTTAAAAATTTTGACATACATGTGTACTCGTATTTATATTTCCTAAAAATTATCTTGTCAAAAACGCCAAACTTTTTGAAAATTACCACACTTGGCAAGAAATCACTAGACATTGATCCCATTTCTCACACGCTGTACAAAAATGTTGTTTCCTATGTAAATGTATAAAGATATTAATGAGAGTTGACTCTTTCCTCTCTTTACATTTTTGGAATGATTTGTATAATAGCGAGTTTGGTTGCTCATACAACGAGTTTGGTTGCTCATACAACGTACAACGACCAATAATGTAAGTGAATGAATACACACCAACAATATCTACCCAATTTTCCATTGTAATTAGGAGAATTGTCCGTGATTCTATATCGTTATATTTTTCAATATATCTTTTCAAATATTCAATTAAAAGCAAGGAACTTTTATCAGTCCCAAAATTTAACATCTCAATTTAAATTGTTTTCTTAGAAAAATATTTATTCATTTGAGGTAACAGATCAGGGTGAGAATCCGCATCATAAAACTAATAATAATTAGTGTCAATGTGAACCAGAAGATGACTGGCCTAGAACGCAAAAGCGCTGATGAGAAGAGTCACAAACCGATGTTCTTTTTATTTTATTGATCTTTGAAAGTTTAAGTTTTTCAATCATAATCCGGTTCAAGATCATTTGCTCCATTAAAAATTATTTTTAATAGAAAAAGTTTATAAGAGAAGTGAGATTGATTATTTCGCTGGATGATTTGGTATATAGCTATTTCGATGCCCACCAAAGCATCTCATTCTCCGGAAGTATTTAGGTATATCATCACACTTTATAGGGCTAAGCAATTCTCAAATTAACGAGAATTGTTTCAACAACACCTACTAGTGCGAAAACATCCAAGACAATACTCTACCGAAATCACCAATATTCACAACTTCTTGTCTATGTAGGCTTTCATTGAAAGCCAATTCATAGGATGTTGTTGTTTCAAAATAGAAACAACGATTGCCATGAGATTGGCGTTACAATGTACAGTCTGCGTATTCCTTCCGATGTTCTTTTTATTTTATTGATATTTGAAAGTTTAAGTTTTTCAATCGTAATCCGGTTCAAGATCATTTGCTCCATTAAAAATATTTTTTAATAGAAAAAGTTTATAAACGAAATAAAATTGATTATTTCGGTTCGAAACGTTCGCTCACCAACGTGAGAAATCCTAGTCCGACTGTTTACATTTATTCCAATTGCAGACAACGCTCGATATGTTAGCTCAAAATAAAATTACTTTTTTATTTTACTATTCAAGCTCGAGACCATTTTATGTCGCTATGAATAGAGATATAGTTTTCAAAATAGAAGTTAGAAATGTATCCTTATGATTCCTGGCAAACCGTATAGCTATTTCAGATCTAGACACAAATCTTCATCGGCTATTGTTTGGAATCATGCTTTTGGAAAATTCATCAAACTAAATGCAATCGAAATCTCATTTATATTAAGTTGAAAATCTGGCTTACAAAAACATATACATCAGACCGACTCACAAAAAAAGCTCCTTTCGCCCACCCCTCAAAATGTAAGTTGGGTTGTTTTATGATGATTCCCAAAATATTTAGTATCTACCATTAAGATCCCTTGAGGTAGACCAGTTTTAAAAGGGGTATATTTTTTAGTTTCTCAAAGAATTTTCTACTTTAACTATCGACAATGTATACAATACATTTTTACAAGAAGTGCTGAGAAGCACCTAGCACCTTTTTTCAAAACAAAAGTGCCGAGACCAAAAAAGGGTGCCAAAAAAAAGCTCCGTTATGGGAGCACTGTGTGGAACACCAAATTTTGTAAAACAACCTGTCCTACTCCAGGTTGTACCATCGGTTATCTATGTTCGTCAAACGTTACAACAAAATAGGGGATAATGGAGGTGGCAGGTTCAATACCCAGCAGAGTTAAAACATTTTTGATGTGTTAACATCTATACGCGCGAGTTACATCGTACGCTGCAACAACAACAACGACAGCAACCCAACAACCTCCCACTAAACCACCACGATCATCGTTTTAGCGATCGTTGACACTTCCAAATCAACCCATTTGCAATACCACATTATCAGCAATACTAACAGTTGCACAACAATAACCAGACAGATTTCCTAGTAATTAAGCATAAGCATAATCAATAATTAAGCCACTATACTTTCTTTAGAAAAGCATATTAAAATAAGTTATCAATATTGAGTTCAATTCAATAAACGAACATTACAGTTTTGGTGTTAAAGTTAATCAGTTGTGTTTTATTCAAAAGCTCCAGTTGAGGAGCTAAAATATATATTTTTTGGTTATTGCATCCGTCAATAACATAAGTGGCGCAGTCGGTAGGATCAGTGGACAGCATTAAAAGCTGTAGAATTTTAATTCCTCACCACTGGAAAAGAACAACAAAGGAACCAAGGACAAATCAAGAGCTGGACAACCACCTGGATTAAGAAACATCGAGATGATCATCAAAATATTCGCAGTGTGTTACATGTAAGAGTATTGTGTGTTCGAAATCATTTGTGTTATAGTATGTATCTTAAAAAGTGACAAAATTATTGTAGAAACTAAGTATATAAGGAAGAAAAGAAGAGGAAAAAAAAGAGTGAATGCCATTTTTTTTTTTAATATGATAATGAAAGCAGAATAAAAAGAGCGACGAAAGTTTAGTGCAAATATTCTCGTATCGACGCCTATCGGTACAAGTAATAGAAAAGCAACGAAAGTTTAGTGCAAATATTCTCGTATCGACGCCTATCGGTACAAGTAATAGAAAAGCAACGAAAGTTTAGTGTAAATATTCTCGTATCGACGCCTATCGGTACAAGTGATAAAAATTGGCTTTTATGCAAATATTATTGTTTCGGCTATACTCCATCCTTACTAGGAGTATCGACGGCTATCGGTACAGTGATATAGTCCGGAATTAAAATCAGTGGATCATACTAATACTATCTTTTTCAACTGAACACACCTGTGGTGAAGAGTATCGACGGCTATCGGTACAGAGGTTCAGTTGAAACATATTTGAAAATATAGCGCTTCGCAGCCTGTAAGCGAAAGTGCACCCACTGCATTTGCATATTAAGTTATTTGAATTCTTGCTCCACTATCTCTTCTCGACACATAAATGCCTAAGAATCAAAAACGGAAATCTCATTTTATACCCTATCAATTGAGGAGATTAACTAGAAGCTTAACTTCTATCCCCGAAGAAATAACACAAAATAATTTCGACAATCAACCCTTGTCCAATTTCGAATTGAATAATAGCAATATGTCAATTCGCAACGACCAATCAAATAGCACCCCACCGAGTCACCTGGACATTTTTAATTCTTTAAGAATCCCAGATGCCATAAAAGACCTCCCGAGATTTGATGGAAATTCAAGACTGTTAAACGAATTCATCAACAATGTTGAAGAGATCCTCCTCTATATTAGAGGTACGGACAATACCCCGTATGGACAAATACTCCTACGAGCCATCAGGAACAAAATCGAGGGACAGGCAAACGAGATTCTTAATATGTACGGCACCGCGCTGAACTGGGATGATATTAAGACGAACCTTATATTACATTATGCCGACAAACGTACGGAAACGTCACTCATTAGAGACCTGCATAATACTATGCAGGTTGATAAAACTGTGGAAAGCTTTTACGGCAAAATAATTGAATTACAGTCCGCACTGTGCAACAACATCCTACTGCATGAACCAGACTCAAATGTAGTAAGGGCAAAGAAAGACCTTTACGCTGATATGTGTCTTAACTCCTTCCTCAGTGGTCTCAAGGAACCGCTTGGATCTAGAATTAGAACTATGCAGCCAGATTCCTTAGCCACCGCCCTAGCGTTCTGTATCAAGGAACAGAACATTTCTTATCAAAGACAATCTTACCAAAATCACAATAATTACCGGAATAATTCAAATAAATTCTATAACAATAACCCAAACAGAACGCAAAATCGCAATCAGCCATACCCACAAAATTCATATGGGAAATATCCTAACAATAGCAACAATAATCAAGGAAACCAAAATCCTTTTAACAATAGAATGATTAAAAATACGCCTCATAACGAATCAGGAATTCACAGAACAAATGCAACAAATTTTAAGCCAAAACAAAGTACTCAGACAAGATATTCCGAACCTGGAAATTTTAATTTCAATGAAATAAATAATCATCAATCAACGATCACCCTGGATCGGTACTTCGATAACGACGTTAACAATCTCACCAACATACAGGAAGAAGAAAATTTTCCCGACTCAGCCTCGGAGACCCAACCGGCTACATAGAACTCAATAGACACGGAGATACCCTACCATATATAACAATATCCTCTCCTTTTGGTAGAGATCTCAGATTCCTCTTAGATACAGGGGCCTCCACAAGCTTTATCAACCCTGAGTATATACCCCCGGACAAACGACAAAAATGCGAGCAGGTAACAATCTCAACTGCATTCAAAAAACACACGATATCAGGAAATAATAAGGTTACTGTTTTGACTGTTCAAAGAAGAAAAATGCATAAACGCAAGTTGAGAAAGAGAAATAAATGAAAACAATTAAATATTTAAAGATATAAAGTAATAATTAAAACGGCATACACCAATTTCTGACAAATAATATTAGTAGCGCTAAGCCTAAATATATGTATTTCTTTTTTTTTTTCCCCCGCCAGACTAACAATTGGCTCCACACAATTCATCGAAATACATAACCTACCTAATAACCACACAATACTACCTTTACACCTAGCAACGTCGAGGACTATCACTAACTATACTAATCTCATTCACATAATTAAGCTCAACGATTATGAACACAATATCGCAAATATCTCCGAAACCCTCAACACATTAGAAAACCAAACGACAAACACAAACTTATTACACATAACCAAACTAAAACTCAAGGAATTACAAGACAAACTATCAACACTCATTCCAATGAAAAGATATAAAAGAGGATTAATCAACGGTTTAGGATCAGCGATAAAATTCATTACCGGTAACATGGACGCACAAGACGCCCAGGAAATTAATAAACAAATAGAAATTCTTACACTCAACACAAACAATCTAACAAATACAATGCAAACCCAACACACAATTAACTTCCAACTAATCAGTAGATTTAAGAACATAACTGATCACATAAATACGGATCAAAGAATCATGAAAACATTTATAGAACGCTCAGCAAACAAAATTAAACAGGAAGAAGATATACTTGCCGAGATCCAATATCTCAATCAAATAAATTTCAATATCGATTTATTAAATAATCATTTATCTAATGTAGCTGAGGCAATATTGTTAAGTAGATTAAACATTGTACCAAAACTATTGTTATCAGTAAACGAACTGAAGGAAATTGAAGATCACTTAATTGAACAAGATCACAGAGTCGAGGCGTTAGAACAATTATATGAACTTTTAAGTATGCAAGCATATTATAATAACTCAAATGTTATTTTTAATATACGTATTCCTAACTTGTCACCAGAAAAATATTCCCTATACCATGTAATTCTTCTTCCTATTAATAACACTAAACTTATAATTACCAAACCTTTTGTAAACTATAACGCAAAGAACATACAATACCTTAACGCACCTTGCCCAAAAATAGAATCCACATACTTTTGCCTCGAATTAAAAACAGAACCCAACACAGCGGATTCAAACTGCATTGGAAAACTAATGAGAAACGAACCAGCTCACTGTTCACTCCAAGATGTCGGACGCATAGAATCCATCTCCCAGCCAGAACCGAACTTCATCCTATTCATTAACGCTCCAACCACTCGAATTAAATCAACCTGCAGCATCAAAGAAACAGTA
Source organism: Phaonia tiefii (assembly GCA_963931995.1). Lineage (NCBI taxonomy): Eukaryota > Metazoa > Arthropoda > Insecta > Diptera > Muscidae > Phaonia > Phaonia tiefii. The sequence continues at coordinate 259,150,866 of OZ008368.1, read as the reverse complement.
ATACAAAACACCGCGTTGCTGCACTTTAAAAATTGCAACGTCGAGCTGAACGGTATCACCTACGAAGATGACCACGAGATATTCTGTAATGAAATTCATGTTCCACCTCTATCCCCTAACAAGATCCAAACCAACACAACATTTGAAATACTCAACTTACAAAAATTAAAAGAATATAACTTCGAAACAGAATCAAAACTGCAAGCCTTCACAATAAAGACAAATGTGCGGCATCACTTTACTTCAGCATCGATAACCATTCTAGTACTTACAACACTACTAATCGCAATCCTCATCCTTAGAAGACCCAACAAGGAACAAACACTACCAACACTGCAATCTTTCGCTCCTGCCCCAATGACTTCATTATGGCCGTCGCTCTACTTTAAGGGGGGAGAAGTTACATCGTACGCTGCAACAACAACAACGACAGCAACCCAACAACCTCCCACTAAACCACCACGATCATCGTTTTAGCGATCGTTAACACTTCCAAATCAACCCATTTGCAATACCACATTATCAGCAATACTAACAGTTGCACAACAATAACCAGACAGATTTCCTAGTAATTAAGCATAAGCATAATCAATAATTAAGCCACTATACTTTCTTTAGAAAAGCATATTAAAATAAGTTATCAATATTGAGTTCAATTCAATAAACGAACATTACAGTTTTGGTGTTAAAGTTAATCAGTTGTGTTTTATTCAAAAGCTCCAGTTGAGGAGCTAAAATATATATTTTTTGGTTATTGCATCCGTCAATAACATAAGTCGCGCCTCTAGGGCAAAAAACTATCTGTTTCAATACATACGCAAGTGTTAGGTATGTAAGAGTAAATCATCGTTTGTTTGTTCGTTGCTTGGCAGTCGGTATTGAAAGTGATTATTGGGCGATTTTCATATAATTTTCCCACGCGATTTTCTCCGGAAATTCATAGCCGATTTTATTAATTTTTGGATTAAAAAGCTAGTGCGGGTTTCGACGAAGAGTTTAGGCCAAAAATTAAGGCGATCCGATATCGGCGAGCCGAGATTGAAGTGTTTTAATTTGGAGTATTAATTTGGAGTAATATTAAAAAAGTATTTTATGTTGATCTTCGGTTATATCGTACGAATATAACAATGTATGTATGTATGTACAAGTGTCTGTTGCTTTGCATTCTTTGACTTTTGTGGGAATAAAACAAAAAGTATTGAGCAAGAAAATAATGACACATGTGCTTGCACTGGGTCTTTAAATAATTTTAAGTATTAATATTATTTAACTGTAACGTCATCATATGATTGAACGCTGTTTTTTATTTTCCAATGTAACATTTACGAATGTGTTCATAGAAATCGAACAGGTACCGTGTAGCAAAAAGGTGTTAACACATCGCCCGTGAGTTCGAACACTCATTGGATTTTTTTTATTAAATGTATTCGAATTATAGAAAATAATTCACCAACCGAATTATTCGATGAAATCTTCCAAAGGATTTTTTTTTAAATTCTTTATATTAACTTGTATTCTCTATCTGCGCGTCTGAAAAACTTTGGATAGATTTTTAACCCTTTTCCCGAGATCCAATCAAAAATCAGTGTGTTTGATTTTATATTGTGTGTCATATATAAAGGGTTTATAGTCAAAAACGGGGTTTTTTACGGGTTGGTTTTTTATTATTATTTTTCGTATAAAAACAAAACAAAATATAAAAAAACAATGTAATATTCAATTTGTTTTTTTTTTGTTTGTTTAGTAGAAAAACTCACCGACTGATGTTTCATTTATGGTTTCAATTTTGGTTGCATCGTCTGTGGTAAAAAATGGCACCAGGTACCAAACACATGTTGCAAACAATGTTGTATCGTGTGTGGGCAGCATCAGAGTCTAAACATAATCAAACACGCTACAGACGACGACGTTTTTTCTACACAGGTTTCTTATGGCAGGGAAAAATCGTCACAAAAATCCGCTACGACTGACGACTCGCCGCTAGAATAGAATCTTTTCTAATTTCTTGGCGGCGCTCTCACGAAATCTCTTAATTGAGAGAATGAAGTTGCCACATGTTCATGAAAATCATAAGAGAAACCAACACATATAAACTATACCTGTGAATGCTAAAGAAAAGTAAAGGGTTAAAAATAATTTATTGTTAAACACAATACAATAAAATTGAATACATTTTTAAAAGCAGTAAAAACACTTTAATTCCTATACAACTATAATATTATTTTTCCAAGCTTTCAAACAAAATGAGAGAAAAAAATCAACCGAAGTCGCCAGACGCTCGCTCTCTCGTTTCGTTTAGACGCTAGAGATGATTTCCGTCGCCGTCTGAAGCGTGTCTGGTTCTGTTTGGACTCTTATGTTAAACGGGAAAGTACACGCATAAAAGAAAACACAGACACTACGGGGTGGCCATATTGTTTTAAAATTTTAAGTGTTTCAACAAATAAAGTTACTTTTTACTTTAAAAATTTTTCATTTTTTTAACATTTAAAATAAAAATACAAAAAAAAATTAATTATTAAAAATCCTTTTAGTTGTAAAATGTTTAACTTGTGAAGTATTTTTTTTTGCATATGGTAACCCTATCAGTTGTTATTCGTACATATACGAAAACAAAACTTGTAATTATAAATTATTACTGGTTGTTATTATTGTCGTCGTCGTTATTGTGTTTCAGACGACGAATTTACACAGCGAATTTTTACCGACTAATTCGTCGTGTTGGGCGAAATTCGTCGTTCGCCCCAATTGTGTTCGTAGCATAAAGGGGAAAAATTAAACTCTCGTCTATTTGAGAAGATGTTTGTTTAATTGATATCTCAAATCGTTGAAAATTATTGTCATTACTACATTATTATTAAATAAATGAATATATATTATTACATTATTATTAAATAATAATGTAGTAATAAAAGTAATTTTCCAAAAAATTTTTCCAACATATGTATTAAAGAACGCTTAACACAATTTGGAAAAATACTAGCTCACTGCTTTTTTTCAATAAGGCGGTGATATATGTATTTAACGTTTTAAAATTTCAAAATGCACATTTAGTGCCAAAAGCACCGAGTTGGCATCATGCCCTGTACAGCACAACTGCAATGGCCGTATGAGTTCATTCGAATTTACATCTGAATTCAGGAATGATTTTTGAATTCGAATGAACTCATGCTCAAGTCGCTACAAGCTAAACAAAAAAACAAACAACAAAGCATAAATACATACATGCAAAACTTTCAATGTAGTGGTGGCCATACATGACTATAATGAATAACAATGACTCATCGGTCTCATTGCAAGTGACGCTTATCTTTGTTGTTCGCTCTGTTATTGAATGTGAGTGAGTTCGAGTTAGATCGTTTTATGGGACGAATAAATACAATCTTCGTCTTCGCGAAGCACAACCAAGTACAACACAACTTCAGTAGCTGAATTCATTATAATTCATACAAAGGTCTTTTTGATTCATGAATTCAAAAATCATTAATGAATTCAGATGCGAATTCGTTGTGCGAATGGACTCATGCAGATGTTTACTGTTATGGCAGAGTATTATCGTGGATATTTTTGCACAAGTATGAGTTGAGTCTTTTCTCGCTAAGTTATGAAGGGAGGTGATGATATACCTTGGTAGGCATTGTTATAGCTATATTCCCAATTATCCACCATAATAATCAATTCCACATTATTTCTTTAATAATATATCCTATTAAATGTACAAGAACATAGGTCTTTCTAGACAGACAAAAGTCCACCTACATCAGACTCTCATTTTGCCCGTCCCGGTTCCGAAACTTGGGTCATACCGCAAGTGGATGAAAAACACCTGGGAGTTTTCGAGAGAAAAATTCTCCGTAAAATATATGGTCCTGTTATGGAAAACGGCGAGTACCGACGTCGCTGGAACCAAGAGCTATATAGTTTATATTCTGACGTGAACATAGCTAGGCGTATCAAATTAGGCCAATTGCGTTGGCTAGGCCATGTTATCAGAATGAATGAAGATGAGCCAGCGCGAAAGGTCTTCGAAAACAAGACGACCAAGACTCCGCTGGAAAGACCAGGCATAAGAATCCCTCCGTATCCTTGGTGTTACCAACTGGCGAGAAAACGCGAAGGATAGAGCCAGTTGGAAGAATATGTTGAAATTTGTTTAATTTGTTTGTTTAATTAATATGTGTAAGACGTCTGACCTCATGAGGTTGTAAAATAAAAGTAAAGTATATCCCATAAAGGGATAGGAGAGAGAACTTCTTATAATCAGTGAGCTGTGCGCTTTCGAGTTTTCACTCACTGATTGGGACCTACAGTTTTATGCCGGCTCCGAACGGTTTGTTTTTTGAGAAACTATTTCATGGCTTATTACTCGATAGTGTCACAGACAGTAAGCGAGGGGGCCGTCGTCGAAAGAAGTGTACGGTGGTCAGTGCAGGGATCGAACCCACGTTCTGTCGCACAACAGCCGCGCACACTAAGCGTTGCAGCACCGACGGCCACAACTTTTTTTAATGCAGGACATAATACACTGAGACTCCCATCGTCAGACATAGATTCCCCCCAACCATACACCGCATATAAGGAGTGCAGCTCGTTATTCGATCTTCTCACCAACTGAAAAAAATTTCGGGATTCATTATTCATCCTGCACATTTCGGTCATTCCACTCTCTCTCTCTCTGCTCCCAGTATCATTTTTTCCGACTAAATAGTTGGTTTTACTCCTTTATCGTTTTAGCGTTGTAACTGACTGTTCCGTTGCCATACGTGCAACGTCGTTTTCGTCAGTTGCAATGCGACATTCTTCGTCGTACCATGGCTTATACTTCTGCGGTTTTTGATAGCTACGTTAAGTTCTCGCAGCTGTTTCCAAAGAATGGGAGATTTGCTTCCACTGCGCTTCTGGTTCCTCAGCAAGGAGAGTACACTGCTCTCGCACGAGAGCTTTTCCTGTGTTCGGCTTCGTACGTTTAGCGCCCTGCTCAGTCTTGTGCGCACTTTCGCAGCCACCAGGTAATATGATCCAAGTCGATATAGGCACCAGTGCCTTACCAAGTGATCAATCTGGTTCTTGGTTCTGTGATCAGGAGATAACCAAGTCGCCTTATGTATATCCTTATGTTGGGATCGTGTGCTACTAACTACCATGTTCTTTACAGCGGCGAAATCTATCAGTCTTATGGAGGTGGTATCATGTAGACTGTGATTACCGATGGTTAGTTGAAAGACACTGTCCTTTTCCAATTTGGCATTAAAATCGCCTAGAACAATTTTAATGTCGTGGTCAGGGTAGCGTTCTTGTACTTCCCCAGGCGCTCTTAAAAGGATTCTTTAACCACATCACCTATATCCTCTGTCGGTGCGTGCACACAAATTAACGAGAAGTTGAAATATTTAGCTTAGATGCGAATTGTGGATATGCGTTCACTCACTGGGTTGAACCTTGAAACTAGGTGTCGCAGTCTCTTGCCAACTAAAAATCCGCAACCTAATTCGTGCTTTCGCTCATGGCAGCTGTAGTAAATATCACAGTTTTTCATTCTGGTGCAACCATATCCTGTCCATTGCATTTCCTGGATAGCTGTGATGTCAACTTTATATTTTTCGAGTGTCCTGACTTTCCAGGTACAGGTACATTTCATTTTTTTTTACATTTTCGTTTTCGTGTTTTATAATTGTTGTGTACATTAATGTTATATCCTTCAAAATTGTTGTAGGTTGAGTCAGGATGTAGTTATACGAGGCGTTAGTGTTTGGTGTCGTTGTTCTAGAAAACAACAATATGTATTTTGATTATGTGTTCTAAGTACATCATGGTTTGAGCATTTGTTAATAACATGATTCCTTTCAACTATCTTCCGGCTCTGTCAGAAATTAATATCCGGCTACAAATGTTGACCTTTGTCAAACAATTCTTAATAGGAATCAATTGTTATCATAAAATGTAGAAAATGTCCAGTAATGTACGTCAACAGCTTAACAGTTTACACTATAAATAGATATGAAATTGATGGCTGGAAATGGGATAGAATTTAACGATCCCACTGAAATGAATCATTTACGCAAATATCCCAAAATATCAACACACACAGTTATAATAAATTACTTTCCTTATATACGCGACACAGGCTATGAACCAGTCGATGTTGATCCTTTGCCAAATGATGACACCGATGAACATGACCACCATGATAATGGGAAAATCGGCGTTCGCATCATATCTAGTGGTGGACATAGGCATCCAAATGCTTTTTCGGAAATTGGCATTAATGTCACAAACGAAATGGGACAAGTTCGTATATTAGATGGCCGCGATGTGGAGAATAACAATGATGATCATCAGGACGAAACGGAGCATCATGGTTACTCTAAGGTGAGTTACATATATATATCTTGCAGGAATGGGTAATTATTGTCCTAATTGAAATGGTATTCCTCCATTTTCATTTATTTTTTCTTTTGTATAGATAAAACAGTATTTGATATGGTTCAAAATTGCCATACTCGTTGTAGTATGGGGAGTCTTTACCGCATTTTTGATGTCCACAAATGAACATGTGGATGAATTAAAGCTGATAAGTATACCCAGGAATGGAACAGAAAGAGGTAAGATTTAAGAAAATCTATATACATATATACAAGCTCAATGCATTATATCCTTTAGGAAAAAAGTCCTCATTTCCGTATAGATAAAGATTTCCAGCAACCCTATAAGTAAGGAGTTATTATCTCCTTATGGTGTAAAATATTCCTTTCCTAAAGAGAAAATACTCAACCTTTGTCCATGGGAAAAGAGAGCTTCTTTCTCCATATGCGTAAAATGCAACTTTCCCTGTAGATAAAGAGTCAATCGTTCTCCGTCAATCTTAGCCCATCTTTCCTTAAATGTAAAAAAGACAATCTTTCCCTTTCCATCTCATCCTTTTGGGGGGAAAGTCTATCTTTGCTTTATTAATTAATAATTCATCTTTCTCGAAAGAATAATAAATCTACCTTTCCCTAAAGAGGAAAGAGTCCATATCTACCATAAGAAGAAAAAGTTAACCTTTTCCTTCAGTAAAGCACAATTTTCATACAAGTAAAGAGCCCATACTTCCCTGATTAATAAGTAAAGGTTTAACCTCTGACAGTATGCAAAATTTTTCTTACAGGTAAAGAGTCTGTTTGTTTTCTCTTCATTGGTCCATCTCTTATTATAAGAAAAGGTTCCATATTTCTCTAAAGGAAAATAATCTCTCTTTCCCTGTAGGACAATGATTAATCTTTCCCAACGAGAATAATCCATCATTCACTATAGATGAAATTCATCTTAGCCTATGGCCAAAGAAGTCATATTTTCCTGCGGGTAAGAGTCCACTCACCCTGTATGGAAAAATAGCTCTTCTCAATATTTCATCTTTGACCATGAGGAAAAGAGTCCACTTTTCGTGTGTAGACTGTAAAGTCTTCATATTTTCATTCAAAATAAAAGCAAAGCCAATTGTTGTCATCAATCTTTCCTAATAGGAACAGAGTCCATGTTAACTTACATGTAAAAACATATATTCTTTCCAGGAAGAGCCCCCAGTTTTCTCACAAAGTAAATGAGTCGTAGAATAGGTTAGGTTGGAGTGACAGTGAGTTTCTCCCAAGGATTTTACCCTGAAAAGAGAATAAAGAAAATACAAGAATGTGCCAGTAATAACTTGAGATTACCAAGTTATACACAATTAGTATTATTAACGTAGTTGGACTGAGTTCAATGATCCCCAGTTCCTGCGTTCCGCCAAAAAAGGGCTTTCCCAAAGTTATCCTCCTTATATTTGACAAGGCTGGGTACTGTAGGGGATAGTATTCAGGGGTTTCTGCAACAAGCTAGTCATCGCAACTGCCGCATTAACACCTGTATTTTCTTCCAATCCTAGAAGCAAGAGTACCAATCGTCCAGTGACCGGTTATGACAACTGTCATCAGAGCCGTCAGGAATTCAGTCCTCTTACCATCATATCTAGACTAAATACCCTGTGATATACGGCAGGAATTGAGTTTTCTTCAGTTTCCGTCTGCCTCATGGTTGAAGTTGCGACCAATCTTGTTACCCAGCTCTCTTAGAGGCTTTTAATCAAGTTTCGTTCTTCCGTGTTTCCACTAGAACCTTTCGTGGCTAGTTCATCAGCGGCTTCGTTTACGACTATATTCGTATGACCCGAAACCAACACTAGGGGCAGTCTTATTGTGGCGCCGATCTCGAGTCCTTCTTTCACGAACTCCTTCATTCACAAACCAGTATCGATCTATTCTTCTTCGAGGATAGAGCTCCTATCGCGGCTTGGCTGTCCGAGAAGATTTTCACACTCTTCCCTACTACAGAGTGTTTTCACTACTGACGACACGCCTCCGATATCACCAGTACTTCCGCTTGGAAGATATTGCCAAAAACAGGCAGTCCGATTGATAGTGTTATAGCAAGTGAAGTTCAGTAAGCCCTAGCTCCCTCTCCTCCCATCCCACACTATCGAGTCCTTATATAGAAACGAATACAAATGTTGGCGAAATAAGTCATGTTTCACTATACGAAAGAAGTAAGTTTCCCAATTGGAAAACAGCCCATCATTCCGCAATAGAAAGCATTATAAATTTTTCAACTGGAAAGAGACACCAATAGTATAGAGGAAACAGTTCAATACTCTATGCTGGGAAGGAGTCCATATTACGCTATGTGAAAAGGTTTCATATTTCTCTGCCAGGAACAGAGTCAAGCTATACCTACAGGAAAAAGGCCCAAGGGCTCCATTGGGCGAAGAGTCCATCTTTCCTTATTGGGAACGAGCCCATCTTGCCCTGTATGTAAATACTTCCCTTAAAAGAAAACAGTGCGTTTCGACAATGGAAAACAGACCATCACTCCGTAATGGAATGGTGTACACATTTTGAAATTGGGAAGGATACCACAATACTACAGAGAAAATAGTTCAAAATTCCTTGAATGAGTCTATATTTCTCAATTGGAAAGGATTCATATTTCCCTATGCAGAACAAAGTCCATCTTTGGCCACAAGCAGCGAGTCCATCTTTCTCTATTGGGAGAAGAGCCCATCTATCCCCATTGGAAAGGAGTTTATCCTTATTTAGAAATACTCTATATTTACCTTAAAAGAAAAGAGCCCGTATTTGCCAGAAGTGAAAGAGTTAATCTTTTTGCCCAATTGTCAAAAATGAACATCTCGCACTATATAGAAAACTGTTTATCTTTCCCTATAGGGAAAGAGTTGGAATTTTCCTTAAAGTAAATACGTACATCTTGCTTTTAAGGAAACGCGTTCATTTTCCAAATAACACTAAAGAGTCTTCCTTTCCTTATAGAGAAAAGAGTCCATCCCAATCTGGAATAGCGTTTATATGTAAAGAAGTCATCTGCCACTGAAAGGAAAAGATGTTAGCGTTCCAATTAAGGAAACAAGTCAAATTTTATCATTAAGTCAATAAGTCACCCGTTCCCTAAAGGACAAGAGTCCATATGTTCACAGTCCATCTTTCTCACAAATGATATGAGTACATCTTTCCCTGTAAGAAATGAACCCATATGTTTCCCTACAGAACAAAGTTTTCCTATAGGTAACAGTTTCCAAGTTTTCCTACTGGAGTATACATTTTCCGATTGGTAAATAGAACACAATTTGATATTCCACGATATTCCATGTTTCCCTATTCTAAAATTGTTCATATTTCCATCTTTCCATCATAAGTCCATCTTTATGTACAGAAAAAGGAGTCCATGTTTCTCGATTGGGAGAAGTGTTCATCTTTTCCTATTGCGAAAGAACCCATCTTGCCATAGATGTAAATACTTACCTTAAAAGAAAACAGTGCGTCTTTTCAGAAAAAAATTCATCCTCCCTACAGGATTTATCTCTCCCTAGAGGGAAAAGGGTAAATCTCTCACTACATAGAAGCTGTTTATTTTGTCCTACAGGGATAGATTTGGAATTTCCCTACAGGGAATGATTTGGATTTGCATTTGGGAAATCCGTACAACTTTCCTTTACGGACGCGAGTTCATCCTCCAAATAACACAGAGAGTCTGCCTTTCCCAATAGAGAAACCTGTGGAGTCCAAACCTAAATAGAAAAGCATTCATATGCAAAATTGTCATATTTCTCTTGTAGGAAAAGAGTTCATCATTCCAATTAAGGGAAAGAGTCAATTTTGATCACTAAGGCAATGAGTCAATCTATGAGTCCGTCTTTTCCTACATACAAACACATTTCCCCCCCTTATATGAACTGAGTCCATCTTTTTCACAAAGTAAATGAATCCATCTTGCTTTATATAGCAAAGAGCCCATATTTACCTGTTGGTGAAATAAATCATATTGCCCTAGAGGAAGAAGTTACCTTATAGGTAAAAGAGCCCAAATTCCCCCATTGGAAAACATACTACCATTCCGTAATGGAATGATGTATACATTTTGCAATTGGAAAGGAAACCATAATTCCATTGAGAAAATATTTCAATATTCCTTGATGGTTAAGAGTCTATATTCCGTAATTGGAAAGGGTTCATATTTCCCTATGCAGAACAGAGTCCGTCTTGGCATACAGGCAGCGAGTCCATCTTTCTCTATTGGGCGAAGAGTCCATCTATACCCATTGGAAAGGAGTTTATCTCTATTTAGGAATACTTCATCTTTGTTTTAAAAGCAAATATCCCATATTTTCCAGATAAGAAAAAGTTTGTCTTTCCCTACAGCAAATGGGTTTATCTCTCCCAATAGTCAAAAGTGAACATCTCGAACTATATATAAAACTGTTTATATTTCCCAACAGGGAAGGAGTTGGAATTTTCCTTAAAGCAAAGCCATATTTCCTTCATTTAGGGAAACGAGCTCATTCGAGAACACAAAACAGTCTGCCTTGCCTTATAGAGAAAATAGTCGATTGCATCTGTAGATAGAAAAGCTTTTATATGAAAACACGCCATCTTACAGTTAAAGGAAAAGTGTCCATCTTTCCAAATACGGGACAGAGTCAATTTGTATTACTAAGGCAATGGGTAAATCTTTACCTAAAGGGCAAGTGTCTGTCTTTTCCTACATGCTAACACATTTCCCCCCTTTAAATGAACAGAGTTCGTCTTTTTCACAATGGAAATGAGTCCATCTTTCCCTATATAGAAAAGAGCCCATATTGACCTCATGAGAAAACAACTCCTGTTTCCCTATAGGAAGAAGTAACCCGTATAGGTAGAAGTTACATTCTAGGTAAAAGAGATTCTAGAAAATATCCCATCATTCCGTAATGGAAGGGGGTATACATTTTCCAACTGGAAAAGATACAACAAGAAAATATTTCAATACTCCTTGTTGGGAAAGTGTCCATGTTTCTCTATTGGAAAAGGGTTCATATTTCTTATAGGAAACACAGTAAATCTTTACCTACATGCGAAAGAGTTCAAGTTTCTCTATTGGCAGAAAAGACAATCTTTCCCTATTAGGAAAGAGCACATCTTCCGCTGTATGTAAATACTCCATATTTCCCGTAAATGAAAACGCACCTTTTCGGAAAAGAGTATCTTTCCCTACAAGAAAGGGGACAATCTCTCACTATAGGGAAAGAGCTCATCTTTCACTAACTGTTTAGCTTTTCCCATAGGGGAACAGAACAAAATGATCCGGTCCTTTGGTTTAACACCGGTTACAAACGGTATTATGGAAAGTTTTTAATGGCTAAGTACTCGATAGTGTCTCAATCACTAAGCGAGATAACCGTCGACGAAATATATGTATGGCGGTCAGAGCAGGGATTGAACCCATTTTCTCATTCACACGCTGAAAAATATCGGCACATATTGCAGGAACCATGTACCTGTTTGCAAGCATTGTTTTCGTGAATTGAAGACCTCCAGCTTTGTGTTTACTTATTGTGACAGACAATAGAGTTTTCAGCAGTTTTCAACAAACAAGTCCACATTTGGGCCAAAAATACATATATTATAACCTATTAATCATTGTGTCCCAAACATGTTATATTGAATAGCAAACACAATATGTTTGGATCAGTACATTATATTTGCGACAAGTGACAAACACTTTATATTTGCATCCAAAATACAAATTTTTCCGCGTGTACATGAGCCGCGCACACTAACCATTATACATTCGTTTATTTTAATTTGTCTTTTGGAGCAACAACAATTTGTACTCGACAAGCAGACAACCATTATTCAAGTGTGACCCGCAATTAAGGGATGCGATCAACCTTTCAGCGGAGAGTACCAGATCGCCATTGCACTACCCACGGCCACTTACTATAGGGAAAGGAGTTGATTTTTCCATAAAGCAGAACATTTCCTCCAAGAAAACGTATTCATCTTCCACGTAACGAAAAAGAGTCTACATTTCCTTTCAAGGCAATTACACGAGCCCATAAAATATAGTCACGGCCTTATTGTGATCGGTTAAAAAATGTCTCTCCAATCTCTGACAGCCCTTTATGAATAATGCGATTAATTTGTACCTTTAGGGAAAAGTCTATATTTTCCTTTAGGAAACAGGTACATATATATTTTCCCCACGGTAGAGAGCCAATGTCCCCCTACAAAGCAAATATAGAATTTGTTCCTATAGGGAAAAAGAGTTCATATTTCCCTCTAAAACATGAATTCATCTTTTACTTCACTTCTTCCGAATTATTATTAACACTTTTAATTTATTTCCTCTGCTTTCCAGTTTTCCCCATCTCCAACACCGAACTGACCCGAATAGGTCTTAGCCTGAAAGGTCCGTTCCGTCTACAAGAATCTGACGCCATCTCAGACTCCTTACAAAGACCGCCTCCCCTATTGCAGATATATGTGGAGCGCACATATTACAATGAGTCCGGTGACAAAAGCTATGATGAAGTTGTCTCCGCTATTTGGAAACTTGACTTGGTATTTCCCGAATATATGGATAATACGCGGGAGACGAAAAAAACGCATCAGTTTGAAATTAAGCCACTGAATTCTTCGGGATTCTCATATAACGCGAATCTCACCGAGCTAAGGTTACACTTCGTATCGAGCATAGAGGCCGAGGTGCCAGTCCAATTGAGCATAGACGAATCGCCGATATACAAGAAGGATGGTGTGATCTATGCGGCCATTGTGTTGTGTGGCCTTTATGTGATGATTATCTGGGAAATTGTGAATCGAACGTTCGCGGCCATTATTGCGTCAACCTTGTCGGTGGGTATTCTGGCGGCACTAAATTCCAGACCGTCAATGGTCACCATTATGGGTTGGATAGATGTGGAGACATTGTTGCTGCTATTTGGTATGATGATTTTGGTAGCGATTTTATCGGAAACGGGTGTGTTTGATTACTTGGCTGTATATGCATACAAGGTGAATACTTGGTGGTTACAATTTGGGGACTATTGGTACCAACAATGAATGGGAAATTTCTCGTTTCAGATTACTAATGGCCACGTGTGGCCTCTGATTAACTGCCTGTGTTTATTTACTGCTGTTTTGTCCTCATTTTTGGACAATGTAACCACCGTTCTACTGATGACTCCTGTCACCATACGCCTGTGTGAGGTTATGGCTTTGAATCCAGTTCCTATATTAATGTGTATGGTTATCTACTCGAATATTGGCGGAGCCTTGACGCCTGTCGGAGATCCACCAAATGTTATAATTGCTTCGAATAGTTTTATTTCCAAAAATGTAAGATTTATTTATTGATTCTTGTAAAGACAGGATGTTAAAATATATTCCTAATTTTTCTTCCACAGGGTGTCAACTTTGCTGTCTTCACTTTACATATGTTGCCCGGCGTGATATTGGTCATGATTCAAACCTATTTGCAGTTGCGCTTTAAATTCCGTAATATTAGCGATTTGCAATTCAAAGATACACCGGAGGTGGAGGAACTCCGACATGAAATCCATGTATGGAAGCGAGCAGCGGCCAGTCTTTCATCCTATTCCAAGGATGAAGAGTTGGTACGCCAGACACTAAAGAAGAAAGTGAATCGTTTGCAAAGATCGTTGAAAAAGAAAATATCCACTTCTATAGCACCCGCTGTTAATTATCAACAAACTTTGGAGAATTTACAGGCAAAGGTGTGTATATAGGAGAAGGTTTTATGGCCCAGTTATATTCTAAAATGGAAAATTATAAAAAACGGAAAACCCGAAAATTTATTGATCTAAGAAGTTTGAGCGTTTAACAACAGATTGGATGCCAGTGTGATATTTCGACAATTTACATCAAGCCAAATATTAGACCCAGCACATGAAAACCTACCTAGTGTGTCAAAACAAGTTATTGAGTAAAACGCAATTAAAATTTCCCCGCAATTAAAATTGCACACACTAAGTGGGTTTTTACTATTTTATATAATTGCATTACTTTCCGATGTTTATGAAACTTGCGAGCGGTTTCATATGAAAATTTAAGGTTTCATGAAATTTAACACACAAGGTAGGTTTTCTTAAGCAGGGTTACATATATATTCGCTTTAGAGTTAGCCACGTTGAGTCCAATTAAGGTGCTCGAACCTAATCCTCGCGGGTACCCTAATTGCAATACGTCCGACATGAGCTACACAAAGGACATTCAAGCACGATATGTAGTCGTAATAGACTTGGGTCAAACTCGTTCACTAGTTCTCGAACTCGGTCAATTAACGTGCCCGGAGATAACAATCACAAACATAATCGCCATATCGAACATGTAGATTTTGCTCGTGAAGGTCCTGCCTGGCCACCCTAATTGAACTATGCAGTTGAATAACTGCCCAACTCTAAACCCCTATTACACTTTTGATAATCCCCATATCTTATCCTGTTGGTTTGAAAACAGTCAACGGGCGAAATTGCATCCAAACGTGTTGTAAACCATTCATAGCTAAGAAGTCTATTCTCACTTCTCTATTATTGTTTTGTTTCCTTTTGTATTATTTCTAGTATCCAATTCGTAACAAACCTTTGCTCATAAAATGCTCTTGTGCCTTGGTCTTTGTGATAAGTCTCTTCTTCTTGCATTCGGTTCCTGAGTTACAACGTCTCTCCTTGGGCTGGACCGCTTTGCTGGGTGCCATATTCTTGATTATTTTAGCCGACATCGAGGATATGGAAGCCATTCTTGCACGAGTTGAATGGTCGACGTTGCTGTTTTTTGCCGCCTTGTTCATACTGATGGAAGCCCTATCCGAATTGGGTCTCATCGAATGGATTGGCAATATGACGGAGAATATTATATTGGGTGTGAGTGAGGAGTCACGTCTTATGGTGGCTGTGTTAATTATTTTATGGGTAAGATCAGCTGTGTCAGCTTGGGAAACACACCGGTGGAGAGTATTTCTCAACACACATTTTGTTATCTTGCAGGTTTCCGCTGTTGCTTCGGCGTTTGTTGACAATATACCATTGACCACAATGATGGTTAAAATCACCATATCATTAGCTCAAAATAGTACCCTGAATCTACCGTTACAGCCATTGGTGTGGGCGTTAGCACTGGGAGCATGTTTGGGAGGTGAGTATTGATTAGTATAATACATTGGTACATCTTGTCTCAAGGCATGTTTTAAAAATCTTAGATTACAGGACTACAGTGCAGCTTTCAGTATAAAGGAATCTTTAATTTTAGAATCTACTTTCCTTTTAGAGAGAGAGCGACAATCTTTCCTTTAAAGAGTACAATTTCCATTGTGGGAAAATTTCCAATTTTTACCCTATAGGAAGGAGTACATCGTTCGTAATAGAAACGTGTTCGCATTTCCCACATAAAAAACTGTTAATATTTTCCTATAGGAATAGAGTCCATTTTCTCTATATGAACGAGTCCATATAATATAGGATACGCCTTTGGCACTAGAAAAGAGCCTGACATTTCTTTTTGGAGAAGGTACAATCTGCAGATAGGAAAGAGTCCATCTGCAGTATAAGCAATGAGTCCAACTTGATCTTCCCCATGGGTCTAGATCAAATCTTTCCCAATAGCGTTGATCTTTCCCCATGGGTAAAGAGTCCCTCTTTCCCATGGGTAAAAAGCCCATCTTACCCCATAGGTAAAGAGTCCATCTTTCACCATAGATTAAAAATCCATCTTTCCCCATAGGTAAGGAGTCCATCTTTTCCCATATGTAAAGAGTCCATCTTTCCCCTTATTTAAAGTGTCCATCTTTCCCAATATGTAAAGATTCCATATTTCCCCATATGTAAAGAGCCCATCTTTCCCCGTGGGTAAAGAGTCCATCTTTCCCCGTAGGTAAAGACTCCGTCTATCCCCGTGGGTAAAGACTCCGACTATCCCCGTGGGTAAAGAGTCCATCTTTCCCCCATGGATAAAGAGTCCATCTTTCCCTACATCTGAAGAGTCCATCTTCCCCATGGGTAAAGAGTCCATATTTTCCAATGGGTAAAGAGTCTGTCTTTCCCCATATGTAAAGAGTCCATCTTTCCTCTAATGTAAAGAGTATATATTTCCCCATGGGTAAAGAGTCCATATTTCCCCATGGGTAAAGAGTCCATCTTTTCGAATGGGTAAAGAGTCCGTCTTTCCCCATATGTAAAGAGTCCATCTTTCCTCTAATGAAAAGAGTATATCTTTCCCCATGGGTAAAGAGTCAATATTTCCCCATGGGTAAAGAGTCCATCTTTCCCAATATGTAAAGATTCCATATTTCCCCATATGTAAAGAGCCCATCTTTCCCCGTGGGTAAAGAGTCCATCTTTCCCATATGGGGAGTGTATCTTTACCCATATGTAAATAGTCCATCTTTCCTTTCCCCATAGGTAAGGAGTCCATCTTCCCCGTGGATAAAGAGTCCACCTTTCTCCATGAGTTTTAAAGAGTCCATCCTTCCCCAATGGATAAAGAGTCCATTTTTCCCTACATCTGAAGAGTCCATCTTCCCCATGGGTAAATAGTCCATCTTTTCCAATGGGTATAGAGTCCGTCTTTCCCCGTGGGTATAGAGTCCATCTTTCCCCATATTTAAATAGTCCATTTTTCCCCATGGATTAAAAGTCCATCTTTCCCCATAGGTAAAGAGTCCATCTTTCTCCATATGTAGAGTCCATCTTTTCCATGGGTAAAGAGTCCATCTTTTCCCATGGGTAAAGAGTCCATCTTTCCCCATAAGTAAAGACTCCATCTTTCTCCATGGGTAAAGAGTCCATCTTTCCCATATGGGGAGTGTATCTTTACCCATATGTAACGAGTCCATATTTCCCCATGGGTAACGAGTCCACCTTTCTCCATGAGTAAAGAGTCCATCATTCCATCTTTTCCCATGGGTAAAGAGTCCACCTATTCCTAATGGCAGAGTTCATCTTTCCCTAAACAGAGAGTCTATCTTACCCTATAAATGCAGAGTCCGTCTTTCCATATAGGAGAACAAAGCTCGATCTTTGCCAATAAAAGAATTATACCATATATATCTGCACGGGAAGAGTCAACTTTAACCCTTGAATGTATTATTCCATCTTCATGACAGAAAATAATATTACGTGTTTTCTTGTAGAGGAAATATTTAAATTTTCCATAGAGAAAACTGTTGTATATTTCGCAATAGTGAGTTTATTTTCCCCTATAGTAGTATAAAGTACATCTTTCCATAAAGAAAATAGTCCACCATTTCCTATAGAGGAAAGACTTCGAATTTCGCTATTTTTATATTCAAAAGAAGAACCGATACTGCTGTTTAGAGGGAATAGGCCATATCTCCGTATAAGGGTTATGGTACGCTTTGTCTATAGATAATGAACCCATGTTTCCCTCTACACAATATTTCTATATGTAATGAGTCCATCTTTCCCTGTGAGAAAAATTTAATAGAATATGTAGTATATCCTTCCCTAGGAGGAAAGTGTACATTTTTCTCTATAGAGGAAAGAGTCTACCGTAACCTATAGAGGCAAAGGTCTACCGTTTCCTATATAAGAAAGTGTAATAGAGGAAGAGCCCGATCTTTGGAAATTAAGGAAATATTTTTTTTTCCTGCAGAGAAAATTTAATATTCCATCGTTAAGTATAGAGGAAATATTCCACATTTCCTTATATAGGAAATATTTTATTCTTCCCTAAATTATTTAGTTTTTCCATAATACTTTCCCAATATTTATTTCTCTATAGAGAAAGCTTCCACCAATTCATGTAAAAGAAATGTTTCATCTTTCAATATTTTCCCATATAGAGGCAAGAGAAATTTCCTTTTTTAGGAAATTTTTCACCTAGTCATTGGTCTTTGGATACATTGGCCGTTTTAAGCCCACGTCACACCAGAATCAAAGCAAGAATGAAATCGCTGTTGTTCACATCGCTAAGTTGCTCGCAAACAATTTTTTACACTGTTATGCAATTTTATTAGCCATGGAAAAAGTTATCGACAAAACTCATGTTCATGACGAACAAGTCTATAGGAGTTATCGATATCTTTTATTTAATTTTTCTGCGTAGTTCGGAGAGTTGTACAAAAAATATCTTGCTGAGTAAAATGCCATTAAAAAGTTATGGTGTTTTTAAAACTTCAGGATAACTAAGGGAGTTATCGGTAACTTTATTCTTGATAACTAATGTGGACTACACATCTATCATGAGCACAACTATAGAATATCGGCGACATAGGTAGCCGTTTCAATTTTTTCCGCTTATTTCGGGAAGTTGTACAAAACAATATCTCGTTGAGTAAAATGCTATGAACAAGTTATCGATTTTTTTAAAAAATCATGGCAAATAAGGGAGTTATCGATAACTTATCTCCATAATGACTAATGCAAACCACAAGTTTATCGGTGACTACAATAGCTGTATTAACGCCACTTCTGAGTCCAATCGAGATTGCAATGTTCATTGGTTATCGGTTATTAGTGACATTGATTTCCTTTTTAACTTTACGTCACTGCCGAAGCGAAGCACGAATGTAATCGCTGTTGTTCACATCACTAAGTTGCTCGCAACAATTTTGTTAGTTGCTATTCAATCATATGAGCCAGGGGAAAAGTTATGGGCAAAGTTCATGTGCATGACGAACGAATCTGTGGGAGTTATCGATTCATTTTATTTAATTTTTCCGCTTAGTTCGGGAAGTTGTACAAAAAACATATCTTGTTAAGTACAATGCTATAAAAATGTTACAGATTTTATTTAAAAAATCGTGACAAATAAGGGAGTTATCGATAATTTTTCTTCCTGATAACTAATGTGGACCACACAGTTGTCAATCATGAGCATGACCATTGGTTATCGGTGGCAGTAATAGCCGTGTTAACTCCACGTTACCACGAAGTAAAGCACGAATACAATCGCTGCTGTTCACATCACTATGTTGCTCGCAAACAATTTTGTTTATTTTTATTCCATTTTATGAGCCAGCGAAGAAGTTATCGACAAAGCTCATGGTCGTGATGAACTAGTCTGTGAGAGTTATCGATAACTTTTGTTTACTTTCTTCCACCTAGTTTGGGATGTTGTACAAAAATATGTAGTCGAGTAAAATGCTATAGAAAAGTAATTTTTTTTTTAATTAATGACAAATAAGGAATTTGTCGATAACTTATCTCCATAATAACAGTGATAGCCTTTTTAGTTTCACTACTGAAGCGAAACAAGAATGCAGGACAACGCATATGTCAATCATGAGCATAATCATTGGTTATCGGTGACAGTGATTGCCGTTTTAACTTCACGTCACGTCCGAAGTTGTTCGCTATTGTTCACATCACTAAGTTGCTCGCAAATAACATTGTTAATATTTAATAATTTGTATGAGTCAGGCATAACGTTATCGACAAACTTCATACTCATGACGAACAAGTCTGTGCGAGCTATCGATAACATTTGTTGACTTTTGTCCGCCTAGTTGCATAAAAAATATCTGGTTGCGTAAAATGCTATAAAAACGTTTATGGATTTTATTTAACTTCATGATAAATAAGAGAGTTATCGATAATGTAACTGCATGATAACTAATGCGAACCACAGATTTGGAAATCATGAATGAAAATGATCATTGGTTATCGGTAATATCGAAGTGCCGTCCGTAGCGAAACAAGAAATGAATCTGTCAATCATAAGCATGATCATTGATTGCCGTTTTAACTTCACATGCCTGCCGAAGTGAAGCATAAATTTAATCGCTGCTGTTCACATCATTATATTTCTCGAAGGCAGTATTGTTAATTTTTATTCAAATTTATGAGCCAGGAAAAAGTTATCGACAAAGCCTTTGCTCATGACGAACATGTCTGTACGAGTTATCGATAACTTTTGTTTACGTTTTTCACCCAGTTTGGCAAGTTGTACAAAAACTATCTGGTTGAGTAAAATACCATAGAAAAGTTATCGATTTTCTTTTAATTCATTACAAATAAGGGAGTTATCGATAACTTATCTGCATGATAACTATTGCGAACTACAAATTTTGCAATAATGAGCATCATCATGGATTATCGGTAACATTGATTTCCGTTTTACCATAACGTCACTCCCGAACGGAAATTTGCTCGAAATCAATTTTGTTAATTGTTATGCAATTTTGTAGGTCAAAAAGTTATCGAAAAGCTCATGCTCGTAACGAACAAGTCTGTGCCAATTATCGATAACTTTGGTTTATTTTTCAGCCTAGTTCGGAAAAAATATTTCGATTTGTTTAAAAAATCCTGACAAATATGGGAGTTATCTTCATTGTATCTAATGCGGAGCACAGATTTGTCTGTCATGAGCATGATTATTCGTTATCGGTGACATGGATAGCCGTTTTAACACCACTGCCAAAGCGAAACAAGAATGCAGGACAATACATTGGTATATCATGAGTATGGTTATTGGTTATCGGTGACATTGACTGCCATTTTAAGTTATCGGTACTCCCGAAGCAAAGCATGAATATAATCGCTGTTGTTGGCATCACTCTGATGCTCGCAAATAATTTTGCCAATTTTTATTCAATTTTATGAACCAGGGAGAAGCTTTTGACAAATCTTATGTTCATGACGAACAAGACTGTGGGAGTTATCGACAACTTAGTTTGAGTTTTAATGCTTAGTTTGAGAAGTTGTACAAAAAATAATTCGTTGATTAAATTATCGAAGCTATCGGATTTCTCAAACCTTTGTATATTATAGTCTTGCCATATTTTCTACGGCAATAAAGCCCGTATTTTCTGATGATATTGAGTCAGTTTTTTATTCAAAATTTTCTATATTTCCCTAAAATATATAAAGCTAGAAATATTTTAAACTTTTATACTACTGCTATTCAAGGTGGCGGAAGTTAACTGGAATGTTACGCGGTCTATTAGGGATATGAACCGGACTCTGAAATATCTGAACTTCTATAATACCACCATTCAATTGTTCACTTTCTTTCTTTCTAGGCAATGGAACTCTCATTGGTGCTTCGGCAAATGTTGTATGTGCCGGTGTTGCGGAACAGCACGGCTACAAGTTTACATTCTTGCAATTCTTCAAGTAAGTTACAGTAACTTGAAGTCAACATTTTAACGAATTTACTTTATAAATTTATTTTTTTTTCTTTACAGAGTTGGTTTCCCCGTAATGATTGGTAGCATTATAATCTCTACTGGATATCTGTTAGTAAGTCACGTTCTCTTCGCTTGGCATTGATAAAGGGCCTAAAGAAGCAGTACGCGCATGCGCGATGCTTCTTCGGTCATTCGTATAACCGAAATAAAAGAAAAACAAAAATAATTGTAGTTGCAAATTTACCTCGTATAATGTTAAATATTTTTTTAACACAACAAATTAAACAAAAGAAAAAAGTTATTAAGTGAAGGGGAATACCAGAGTTACTAACAACGAGCTTGAGATCAGAATGGCTGGCACATACTATTCTATGGTAAAAGTTTCTCCTCAATACGGTGCCCAAACAAAAAATGAAAATGTCAAAATTATATGTAGATCCAAAATATATATCACCGTATACTGTCAAAATGTCAAAAACAACCAACAATGTGAATTTTAGATTTAGAGTGATATTGATGAAGAAACCATAAAGATATTTAAACGAAATATTTAAAAAAAATCACACATTTCATAAGTAGGAAATAATAATTATTAACTAATTATTTATGAATAATTAACAAATGTCTAATGTTTAGGTGTAACAAATGTAACAAAACTGCAAATCCTACGAGTCAGGTCCAAGTAAATGAATGGAAAATCTACGCAACTGTGAATGCGATTGTGCAAAACAAAACAAAAAAAATTCAACTATTTTTACACTTGTTGTTATTATCATTTTATTTAGGATCTAAGCCGGAAAATGTTAAGCCCACCCTTGTAATGACCCGCTCCTCTTGAGGAAAGTATTTATTCGTATTTAAATTGTATAGCAAAAATATTTTTGGCAGACATTTTGAAAGGACAAGGCAAATAAAATGTCAAACAAGCAGAATTAAAGGGGAAATATTGTGAAAAAATTATTGGTAACAAAATTTCTGAATGGAATTTGGTGGTATTATGTTGTTGCGGTATCACAATTTGAGTAAACTGCTTAAGTTAATGGGGAAAGGGACATTAGTGGGTATGAGTAATAATTGATTATTAGAATATAATATTTATTACTTATACGCAGGGGTATATTCCGTCTCTTGAACATGGGTATGATATTTGAAATTAACTATTATTTTCAAAATTAAAACGAACGATGAAAGAAAATGAAAGGAAAATGTAATCAAACTACTGAAGTAAAAAACAGTACTCTTCGCAATATAACTGAAATTAATTCAGACCAGAAAAATCAGTAAAATGTAACGGATTTAGATACATTTTGGCGACAAAATTAAAGCAACATGTAACAACACGATTTTAATGGAAATCATATATTAAAACTTTAGCCGAAGTTGATGTAAAATCCTTCTAAAGAGTCTATAGCCATCACCCATTTTGTGAAATGAAAAATGATTTCATCTTGGTAGATTTTTATATATTGTGTCTGATATCTCTTGAATTAGATCCGATTCTAAAAGACTTTATAGAGATCATCCTTGTCACTAAATCTCATAGTCTTGTTACAAAAATATGGAACTCAATTCAATGGTAAATTGTGAATCTTTAATGGGCCATTAATATAATTTATCCAAAACTGTTTTAACTCGAAAATTAGATCAGGAAAGATCGGTTTCTACCCAGCTATGCGTCAGAGTTCCACAAATTTTGGAATGACAAATCAGTACTAAGTTTTGCAACCAAAATACTACTAAAATTGTACCAATCGAAATCGTTTTTGAGCTTTAAAAGTTAGGGTAATTTTAACAGTGGCAAGAAAAAATTATTAGGATCTTAGAATATTCTAAAAGACACATTAGAAAAGACTTTACACCCGGTTTTGTGAGGTTTTCCTACAACAACACAGTTTAATTGTCATAAGGAAAAACAACAAAGGATTCAGTACTAAGTACAGCTTCTGCGTTCGTAAATAAAAGTTGAGAACTTCAGATCAAGAAGGTGCTTCTCTTATCCTGGAACCACTTTCATAATTTTTGACAAAAAAATACTTCAATTCTGCTTTGAGATCAAATTTCTTACCTTGTCCTTGCTTAAAATGTGTAATTACTAAATTAGAAAATCTTGTTTTTGTTTCCATTTCTCAATGTTTAAATGTCTATTAAATTCCAAATTTTCCTCTTAACACTTTGGTAAAATATTGTAAATTTTATAATGCATTTCATGAACTGTGGTTTTTTTACAAATAATATTGTAAAACTCCCTTTTGTCCCCTCTGCCACCAGGAACAAAACCAAACACATTAAGTCCATTAACCAATATAATAGAGACATTTATATTGTTGAAATATTTAATTTTTATTTTACATTTTCTTAGTTAAGAAAATTTATTTGCAAATGCTTTGTTATATGTAATGTAAAATTTATTGTTTAGTTAAATTTATAGTATGTAATGTTATTTATATATACAAAAATATAAATAAATACAAATAAAAAGAAAACGAGAAAAACATAAAACTGGGAAATCTTTTAATTTGATTTAATTTAAAAAATAATGTGGCGTTGCTTAAGAACTAAATATTGCAATCGGGATATCCTTCAAGATATTTAAGGGCTTATAGATAGACCAATGACAATCAATAAATGACAATCAATAACCGGTTTATGCTAAGTTCGGTATAAAAAAGCTGGCAGTTTTTAAAACCTGCTTTAACGTAACGACAAATGTATGATGGTCCAGACAGGTATTTCATTAAAATTATTTTTATCATATTCTTACGATTAAAAGCTTTACTTATTGCCACAGTAATGTAATATGCTTTCTTTCTTATTTGACTTACTGTAAATAACAATGCGATTAGTATTGTGCCTAAAAGTATGCATTACGACAACATACAAGTTCGCCAAACCAGTATTATGAATTCATATCTCTACACTAATCTAGTGTGTTCTACTCAGTTTGATAGAACGATAACTAACAACATGTGAGTATGGTGAGTGGGTATAATATAAAAATCGTTTCCCATTACATCCCATGAAGGAATTGGGGAGAGCTTCTCACAACCAGTGAGCTGTGCGCTTTCTAATTTTTCACTCACTGGCCTACAATTTTACACCTGTTCCAAACTGTATTTTGAGAAGCTTTTTAATGTCTAAGTACTCGATAAGCGACGTGGCCGTCGTCGAATGAAATGTACACTGAACGGAAAGCTTCGTCACAGGGATGAAAACGTTCATCACCCCAACAACTTTTGTCATCGAAAGTTAGCTAACATACAGGTTCATCCCCGCTACGAAAATGTGTTCACCAACTGCAAATTGTTCGTCACTGTGATAAAAGCTGCAACGAATTTGTTTCATTACTGCAACGAATTTGTTTTGATGCTACAATGAATTTGTTTCATTGTTGCAATGCATAAGTTTCATTCTTGCAATGAATTTATTTCATTGTTGCAATGAAAGTATTTCAATGCTCCAATGAATTACTTTCCTAGCAGCTATGAATTTGTTTCAATGATGCAACGAATTTGAGTCATTGTTGCAATGAAATTGTTTCATCACAGCAGTGATTTTGTTGTATTTTTTGTATTTTTTTCACTGCTGCAATGAATGTTTTGAACTGTTTGAAATCATTTATTGTCAATTCTACATAAATATACGGTTACACTACAATACACTATCAATTGTTTTCGTCTATTTTGATAAAAAAAAATTTTATTTTTGTTTCAAAAATTTACTTTGTTTGCTAAATATATTACTCCACTCCATGTTGAAACACTCGTCTGGAGAAGGATTGTGGCAGTCACGGGGTTGAGTGTCATTGTGGCCGTCGTATTCAGGTCCTGCAATTAAGAATAAATATGAGAAATTTATTATTAAGATTTATATTTAAATAACAAGCGTAGACGATATGTACATATGTATCTATGTCTTTACTAACCATGAACATAAGCTCTACTCTTCAATGGGTTACCTCACAGCAGTTGATTTATGTTAAACACTGCCTTTAACATAGAACCATATCTTTTGTCGCTTAAATCATGCAAGTGCTGTTGTGTTTAGAGTTCTGTCATTCAACTACAACGCCAAATCTCTCCGAGATTAGGCCAGTAATGGCTCTGCAAGTATTTGTTTCTCCAACCGCTCACTTTCATTTATAACCAAATTTGTTAAAATTTTGACTGGATTCATTTCAATAAAATATGTCGTGCTTGAAACACTTTGTGTCTTTTACTTCCCGTTTTCATTGAATTCGACTGCACGCACAAATGTGTGTCTTCGTTTTTTCCTGAATCCAAACACCTACATATACACCGGCACTCGGTCGGGCGAGTTAGGTTAAAACACAATTTTTTGGATTTGTAAAAACCACAACATTTTGTTGCGATTTTTAATGTCGCGAACACACACAAAAATAAATGATCAATGACATATTTCAGGGTTGTTTTCTGTTGTGTTGCTCCTTGCATTCTGTTTATTTAGCTATGTGATTTATATATATTCAATTTACCCAAACGATCATAGCAAATACATAAATTCACACAATACATTTTTCAGAATAAAAGTACTATTAGTAGTGTGTATAACTAATTAGTTTGTTTTAACGAAGAATGTATTTAAATTATTCCGGCGGAGTCTACCACCGTGTGTCACGTTCGATTGTTGCAAAGTAGGGCTGCGACATCGACATCGATGTTTTTCTAAAACATCGAGTACTTTTAACATCGATGTCTCAGTGCCGATGTTTTTCTTTCCAACATCGATGTTTGCATCGATGTTTTTGCTTTCGGACTGGTTTAAATTGTCGGCTTCGCATGTGTTTCATTTGAGGACCTTTTTTTTTTTTTTTAGTCACAAACTCATCGGCGGCGTGAGCGAAAACATCGATGTTTTTGACCGATGTTACATCGATTCAATGGCGCGGCTGAAGTAACAAACGATCGGCGTAGAAGTTTTTACCGACATCGATGTTTACAAAACGATATACAAAACTTTATTTATACTGGAGTTATTTTATGTATACTGGAGTTATTTTATGCTTAAAATATTAAAATATTCAAAAACATCGATGTTTTTGGGGGTGTCTTAATTTTGCAGAAATGAAATGAGAAACATCGATGTTTTCGAATTGTTAACAAACTAAATAAAAACATCGTTGTTTTGTTTTTGCTGAAATTCTCTTGTAGATATGTGCTGTCAATATACAAATCACCCTATTCGTCGATATAAAGGCAAATAGTATATACAAAACTTTATTAGTGCTGCCTTTTATATCGATGTTTTTCAAATTAACAAAATTTATAGAAAACACATCGATGTTTTCGAATTGCTAATAAAATTATATAAAAAAAACATTAATATTTTCAAACATCGATGTTTGGATTTCGCTTTTATATATGACGTGCGGGCGTATATATCACCCTATTGGTCGATATAAAGCAAAAACATTCAAAAGTTGATTAGTACTGTTTTTTTTATTTTTATTGCTAAAAAACTTTAATAAAAAACATCGATGTTTTCAAAATAAAAAATTTATAGAAACAACATCGATGTTTTTTATTAAAGTTTTTTAGCAATAAAAATAAAAAAACAGTACTAATCAACTTTTGTATGTTTTTGCTTTATATCGACCAATAGGGTGATATATACGCCGGCACGTCATATATAAAAGCGAAATCCAAACATCGATGTTTGAAAATATTAATGTTTTTTTTATATAATTTTGTTAGCAATTCGAAAACATCGATGTTTTTTCTATAAATTTTTTATTTTGAAAACATCGATGTTTTTTATTAAAGTTTTTTAGCAATAAAAATAAAAAAGCAGTACTAATCAACTTTTGTATGTTTTTGCTTAATATCGTCGACATGACATATATAAAACTGCACTTCAGGGAAAACAAAACACGCAGAAACATTTGTAACCGATGTTGGATGTTTGGAAACATCGATGTTTTTAACCGATGTTTTATCGACATCGATGTTTCTCATTTGAAACATCGATGTTGAAAAACATCGATGTTTTGAGGTCGATGTCGCAGCCCTATTGCAAAGGAACTGATTCACGATGTGTACGTGACCCACCACACATGCTCACCATTTTCTCTTGCTGGCCTCTTTTTTAGGCTCGCTCATTTTGTCGACCGCTTTTCTCTCTTGATGTTCATAAAACTTAAAATCATTGCAGTAACGAAATTATTTCATCAACCATAAATTTTGGCAATTTGAAGGATAATAAATAAATAAATAACAAAAATAAACTAAAGAGTAAGAGATAAACCAAATATCAATAGATTAAATTTCTTAAACCTATTTTTTTTTTTAATTTTTAACTATTTCATCTAGAAAATTCAAATTAATAAAATTATGCAGGAACGAAATATAAGTTGGTGCAGCTGCGAAATGAAAAATTGTCAAAGATATTATGTTTGCAATTTTTCGTTGCAGCGACAACCAAATTGTCGGATATACGAGGCTTTTCATTGCCGCAACGTAAAAACATTTACCAAAATGTTTCATTCATGCGACGAAGCGTTTTTCTTGCACTCTAAGGTGGTCTGAGCAGTGATCGAACCCACGTCCTCATGCACAAGAGCCGCGCACACTAGTCATTGCCCAACCGACGGCAACTGTGGGTATAATATAGTGGAGGTTTTTTGCATTCTGTGTCAGTCGATGATTAAACACAATGGTGAAAGGTTGCATATGCTACGTCGGCAATAGCGTCAAGTTAAAACGGGTCCGCCAAATAACTTTTTTTTTTGTTTGAAAATTTGTTTTGTTATAAAAAAAAACTACTGAATATTTTCTCAAATTTCTTTTTTTATTTGAAAGTACAATCCTTCCGGTTAATAATGGAAAATAATTTCATTCAAATGGCTGGCCATGCAGTAGCCTACACGATCGGTCCAATTTTTAAGCACATTATCGATTGTGTGCAGAGCACCCCACAAATAATTGTCCAACGGTGTCAAATCGCAGCTCCGAGGTGGCCAAACGACATCAGCTCTGCGGCTGATAATGCGATCTTCAAAAACAGGGCGCAAAACATCGACTGTAGCTTCGGCTGTGTGGCACGTAGCGCCGTCCTGTTGAAACCAAATGTTGCCAATATCCTCCTCTTCAATTTTTGTAAACAAAAATTCGTTCAACCAGGCCCGATAATGATCGCCATTGACTGTAACGGCCACTCTTTGCTCATTTTCGAAGAAAAATGGCCCAATTATGCTTCTGGACCAAAATCCGCACCAAACAGTGACTCGTTTTGGGTGCATCGGCTTTTCAATGTATGCGTGCGGGTTTTCTGTGCCCCAACTGCGACAATTTTTCTTGTTTACATACCCGCCAAGATCAAAATGAGCTTCATCTGAAAATATAATTTTTTTTGGCAAAATCGGCATCTTCTGTAAGTCGATCGCAGGCCCACTTAGCGAAGCGAAAACGCATTGGATGGTCAGTTGGCTTCAACTCCTGAACCAATTGGACTTTGTATGGCGTCATACCAAGGTCTTTATGCAAAATTCGTCTCAATGATGTCTCCGAAATGTTCAATTGTTGAGAACGACGGTGAATTGATGTTGATGGCGCTTCACGCATACTTTCTGCCACAGCAGCAATATTGTCGCGGGTACGCACTAGTTTTGGCTTTTCATGCTTTGGTTTATCGATGAGGATACGAGTTCCTTTCACTTTTTTCACAAGATAACGAACATCTTCCAAAATCCGTACGCAATTTTCGCACACATTCTGCAACATTACCATGATTTTCAAAGTAATGTCGTAATATTTCCGAGCGTTGTTCAAACGTATACACAACCATATTCGTTCAGCGGAAGGATAAAACTAATTATCTGTCAAATCAGACATGAGCGTTAGATGGCGGACCCGGATGATTAAGGGAAATTAGTAACAATATTATGGACAATATTATGCTTGTGGCACCGTCCTGTTGGAACCACATTTGCTCCAAGTCCATATTAATATTCGGTTATCATTGAACGGTAGCGATTCGCATTCACAGTAGTGTGCCTGTCTTGATCATCACGGAAGAAGTACGGCCCAATGACGCCGCCGGCCCATAAACCGCACCAAACCGTAATTTTTTCCGGATGCAATGATGACTCATGGATTACGCGTGGATTGCTGTCTGACCAATAATGCATAGTTTGCGTATTGACGAAGCCATTCAGCCAGAAATGAGCCTCATCGCTGAAGACCATCTTTCCATGATGAAATGGAAAAGCGGGGAAAAATATGGCGTCGTTTGCTGTCCCTATCGATTTACTTTTGTAGCGTCTCTGTTGAAAACCCCTTTATAAGAGGGGAAAAAATTTTAACCCCCCCTTTAATTAGCACCATTTATAAACTTTCAAAACGCAGATACACGTAAACCTTTTTTTAACCCCTCTACCAGAATCTGTTGTCAGAATCTCTTAATTTTTTTTTGTTCCACAGTCTCTTGTATCTTGTATTTTTCAAAATTTGATAAAAAATATTTTTAAAATAAATAAAATTTTAAAATAAATTTAATATTTGACTATGAGTTTAAAATTACTATAATGATTGTTAAACTTTACTTGAAAAATATGTATAGTGTAGGAAAATGTGCCTTTATAGAATACAAAGCGTAAAGTTTGCGCAGTACTGCGTTTTTTGCTTGTTTCGGTTTTAGGATTTTTTTTTACAAAAAGTTTCTCCTTTTTGCCATTTTTGTCTTTTTTTGTGGCACCTTGTGGCAACACTGATGCCATCATCGATTTCGAATAAGTACGGGCAGAAGATGCCACCGGTCCACAATCCACACCACACAGTGCCTTTCTGCGGATGCACTATTACTTGGTGTAACTTTCTATGGTTACACTGTCGTATGATATTGTCCCGTCAGTATTGTATTGTCATTCGTCAGTAAAATAAATTAAAGATAATATAACACTATCAAAATCTATCCGGTCCTAATGGAATACACCTATAGAACCGTATCCCTCTCCGTAAACAGTAGCTGTCAGCTCGAATTGTTTATAACGTTAATTTATTACGACTACAATTTTCTCCATTTTTATACATTCTCCTAAAAGTATGCCCGATACATTTAATGCAATAACAATGCAATATAAAAACAAAGCACACCTAAAAGTATGTTGTCAATTCATATCATTGAAATTATGTTTTAGTGGACACTATAAAAATGTTCCATCCACTTAGTTTCAACACAAAATTAAAATACCTTCCTTGTAATGTGTTTCTTGGGTGTTAAGTGACCACCGAAAACGATTACTAGCAAATGTTCACCATTTTCCAGATAACAACGACGACAGACACTGTGTGGGTAGACATCATAATCATTAGTTCATGGCCCACAAGTGTTTGTGCAACCAATTGTTGTTGCTGAGAGACACTTCAGCGGTCATTACCATGAAAGAAAATGTTTGTTTTAATTTCTTCTTTGCTTTTACTTTGACGTTACAAAATATTGGGAAAATCTGTTAGGTTAGCACTCAAGAGTTTGGAGTGTGAATGTCAGCATTATTAGTTGTAATGTGAGTATTTTCGAGTTTTGGAATAAAATCGTCTGAAGAAATTGAAGATGAAGAAGAAGATAGAAAACAGCTTGAAGGGCATAAATGGAGATAATTGTTAAATATTGTATTGTACATAAATGTGAAGTAACTGAACCGTAGTTATGGTTCAGTAATTGAATTGTGGTTGTTTGGTACTATTATTATTATTTAATGGAAATTGTATAACTAATTTTAATTATGATTATCTAAAGAAAATGACATGCATGCGTTACTCTGACGATACGCTAGTAGGTATAGATCTGTAAGATGGGTATCTCGCTACCTATAAGTTTTCTCAGTGTATCAAGTTTCAGCGATATCCGCAATATGTAACACCAACGTCCGAAAGGAGTTAAAATAAATTTGAAACTTCCACTGTAGTAGTAAACATTCTGGAGTTTCGGTTTCTTCGCACATACCAAATTTTGCGAAACCAGATTTCGATTAAACCTAGGGAAATCCCGGCGGGATTATCAATGAGTATGGATTCGGACAATGAAGAAACTTTCACCGCCGTGTAAACAGGGGTAATATCATCCAGGTTCCTGTATTCCACTTCGTATAATTCCGGTATTATTGTGGTTGATAAGGTTTGGCTTAGCTTAAGTTATGTTAGATGTTGGCGGCAGATGCAATACTCACTTACGCCCATATTCTGCACGCTGAAAATCTGTATTTTTTGTTGTTTGAGTGTAAGTATGAAGTGCGTTCGGAGCTTGTCGCAAATATAATATACTTGTGTCCCAACACATTGTGTTTGCTGTTCAATGTTACATGTTTGAGACACAATGATATATAAGTTATAACATATGTGTTTGCGACCCAAATATATCTGTGTTTGTGATACAAATCCAGCCGTGTTTGTTGCACTGTTTATGCTCTCTCGAGAGCGTGAGAATAAAAGAGGGAAAACGAGTGTGTATATCTTGTAAATGTGTATCTGTATTTCATAAATATTCCAGAATGTGCGTTGTAAATTGCAGATGAAGTTAGTATTTCTTATTTTGGCTGATGTATTACGTTTTAGATTCATTCGTCAATGGTTCATCGGACAGAGGATGTCAAAAGCGCATGATCAGTGAAAAAAGAATAAATGAAGGCTCGGACGGTTAAGTGGTTTGAGATGTTGCTTTGGTTTCGTGTATGTGTTTCGTATATATATGTGTGTGCTAGCAAAGAGAGAAACGCTTTTGAGGAAAGAAGCTGGAAAGGGCAACAACGTGACGCCCTTTGTCTGTCCGAGCCTTTGCCATTTGTTAAATCAGAACCATTTGTTAGATCAGTATATTAAAGAAAACCACAAGAAATTTATCCACACTTGGCTTGCATGAACCAGATTTGTCTACAAAATATATTGTTTGTGTACCAACGCATAGTGATAACCAACGCATAGTTGAAACCTTCTGAAAACGAAAACGTGAGAGACAACAAAGAAAGGAGAAGCAAAAGAACAGCAGATTCTGGTTTCATAAAAAAGGAATAATGCATTCAATGCAAGTAAATGTAAAAAGGGCCGTCTTAAATCTTTTAATTTTTTGTATTAATTATTTATAAATGTGGATTTATATTGATAAAATTAATTATAATAAATAATATATATAGACAGTGCAATCAAAGTAGAACTCGTTGTCAAATAATATTATGTTTGGGAGAAAATACGCATATGTTTCCACGTAAGTATCTGCAGGTATGGGGGAAACACGCGAATGCTTCCACGTAAGTATATGGATTTTTGGGATGAAGAACGCATATGTGTCCACATAAAAGCATACATGTTTGCCAGTAAACATGATACTGTTTACATTAAAAGACAAGTGAGTTTGGGACCTGCAAACATATGAATGTTTAAAGTGTGTTCCAAACATATACATGGTTCCTGCAGAATGTTTGGGAGAATATATTAGAGAGGCCGTCATTTTTCAGCGTGCGTGTATGTGGTAACAATACAATTGCAGCCACAAAATTGTTACGAAGTTGTCACCATTTTTTGTATCTGGTATTCTGGCAACGACGTCTAAAAAATCACCTCGTAACAACTACTGCGCCTCACAATAATAGGTTGTCAAAAGCAGAGAAAACTAAACAAAAATATATGGTCTTCTGCACAAAATGAAAGCGGCAAAAAAGGAAGAGCCAGTACTTAAGAATCGAATAAAGATTAATACATTATTATTTAGGAAATTTGAGCTCACCGCAAACGCACACCTAGAATGCTATATTGCCTTCCTCAAGGAACATCTGGAGATGCTAAGTGGAATTCTTTCCCTATACACGTTTATTGCTAACATGTGAAATTTATAAAATGTTTTTGTATCAACTTTCCGCCAAACAAAACAGCTGTAACTCGCTGTTACCTCCTATTTGGCAGGTAACAGTTATTGATACTTTTATCACCAAAACATCGGTGACAGTTCCGAAAACCGTATGAAACTGATTGACTTTGCCGCGGCCAAAAACATGGTCATTAGTGGTACAAGATTCGAGCATAAAGACATCCACAAGACTACTTGGGTATCCCCTGATCAAAGGACGGGGAGCCAAAATGGACGTACGAGTGATCTGAGGAGCTAACGTTGATTCTGATCACTACCTGATAGCAGCAAAGGTTCGCACAAGATTAAGTACAGCGAAAATCGTACAAAACCAGACACAGAGAAAACTAGTCATCGGAAAGCTGCAATTACCGGAGGTAACCAAAGCCTACTCAAGGAAGCTCTCGCAACTTTTGGCACAGAACTCGCCCCCCTCCTGATGACGATCCTGAAGCGCATTGGCAACATATTTCCGACTCTATAAAAACTACCGCAACAACCGTACTTGGATTTGAAAAACTGGTTCGCAGCAATCCATGGTACGATGAAGAGTGTCGCATTGCAAATGATGAAAATAACGCAGCACGCATGACAATGCTTCAGTCAATTGCAACGCGAGCTGCGACTGAGCGTTATGTGGAAAAAATCCAATGAGTGT
Organism: Phaonia tiefii; assembly: GCA_963931995.1. Lineage (NCBI taxonomy): Eukaryota > Metazoa > Arthropoda > Insecta > Diptera > Muscidae > Phaonia > Phaonia tiefii. The sequence continues at coordinate 259,116,908 of OZ008368.1, read as the reverse complement.
TCCAACTCACGGGCGATGGGTTAACACCTTTTTGTTACACGGTACCTGTTCGATTTCTATGAACACATTAGTAAATGTTACATTGGAAAATAAAAACCAACGTTCAATCATATGATGACGTTGCATTTAAACAGGATTAATACTTAAAATTATTTAAAGCCAAGCGCAAGCACATGCGTCATTATTTTCTTGCTTAATACTTTTTATTTTATACCCACAAAAAACAAAGAGAATGCAAAGCAACAGCCACATGAACATACATACATTGTTATGTTCGTACATACGCTACACAAGTTCACACAATTTCCGTTGCTCTCTTAATATCGCATTTTTATATACGTATAACCACATCATTATTCTCTCTCCGCATCCACACAAGACAACTATTCGCTGCCGCTACATCAGTTTATGTTTTTTTCGCAGTCTGACAATCTGTGTTTCGCAATCGGACAAATCTGTGTTCTATATAGGGGTGGGTCACCCTTATCATTTAGGGGTATGAAAAATAGATGTTGGGCGATTCTGAGACCTACTCGATATGCACAAAAAATTTCATACAAATCGATCCAGCCGTTTCGGAGGAGTTTAACGCCAAACAATCTGTGTGATCGCAGTCGGACAAACTGTGTTTGGATGTATTCACTTTGTGAATTTAGTCCCTACCCGCGCCTATAGATGTTAACACATCAAAAAGAAAGGAGGTAAGCCGTCTCTTTAGGCGTAAGAAACGGCAGGAGAGTAAGCGCAAGAGTGAGGAAATTGAGACACACAGCAGAAAGAACGAAGCCCGAAAATTCTATCAAACTAATGAACATGGCTCAGGGCCCCCTTCTGAAGAGACAAGGATGGAAATCTCATCGCAAATGTGCAGAGCATATTGGGAATATGGAGAGATCATTTCTCCGCACTAGTGGTACCTGAGATATACAATGACGATGAGACAATCGATCACAATTTGGATGACGACGTCGATTGCCCCTCTTCTAACCAAGACGAGGTCAGAACAGCTATTGCCCGGCTTAAGAACAACAAAGCCGCAGGGGCCGATGGATTGCCGGGGGAGCTGTTGAAGGCTGTCGGCGATGAGCTGATAAGGTGCATGCATCAGCTCCTTAGCAAAATTTGGTTAGATGACTGCATGCACGGCGATTGGAGTCTCAGTGTACTATGTCCCATATTTAAAAAAGGCGAACCGAGTCGCAGTACAATCTACCGTGGAATAAGCTTTTTACCAATAGCACATAAGGTTGTAACAAGTATAATGTGCGAAAGACTAAAACCAATTATCGCTTGCCTGATTGGACCATACCAGTGTGGCTTTAGACCTGGAAAATCGACAACTAATCAGATTTTCACGCTACGACAAATCCTGGAGAAGACCCACGAAAAACAAATCGACACCTATCGACGACCTTTGTCGACTCTAAGGCAGCCTTCGATAGCCCGTTACGGAATAAACTCGAAGAAGCAATATCAATTATTGCAAAACCCATATATCTTTGCAGGACGACCTGGACGAACACCATCTCCCCAGTGAAAGTTGTTAAGGATCTTACCGAACCTTTTGAAACTTAGTGAGACCTCAGGCAAGGCGACACCCTATCGAGCAATCTCTTTAACATCTTAATGCAGATCATCATGAGAAAAGCTGTAGCCAACATGAGTAAAACCATCAGCAGCAAAAGCCACATGCTGCTCGCATATGCTGATGATATAGGTATCATTAGGCGCACAATGAATGAAGTTACTGCTGTGTTTTCGAGAATTGAGAAGGAGTGACCAAAAGTGGGTCTGACTGTAAATGAGGACAAAATATATGGTTTCAACGAGTAGTGCCTCCACGCGATTAGCCCAAAGCCTGAATGTCGATAACCGTTACACTTTCGACGTGTTTATATACTTCGGATCTGCCGCAAACACAAAACAAAACAAAAGCCTTGAGATCAAGTGGAGAATTGTGCTTGCGAATAAATGTTATTTTGAACTAATCCACCACTTTAGAGATGAATTCCTCCTCGAGTAACAAAAGTCCAGCTGTACCAGAGTCTCATTCAACCTGTCTTGCTTTATGGCGAAGAATCCTGGGTCCTATCGCAAGCAGACGAAACATCTGTAGGAGTCTTCGAGAGAAAAATTCTCGCATGAAAAATATCGGCATCGCATGAACCATGAGCTGTATGAGCTATATCCCGACATTGCCGAAATAACACGATTGCGCTGGCAAGGCCACGTCAGTAGAATGGATGAAGAGGAAACGGCACGAAGGGTTTTCGAAACCGCACTCGAAGTAAGACGAAAAATAGGAAGACCAAAATTCCGCTGGAGGGATCACGTTGACGAATCCCTGCGTAGATTTGGCATTGCCAACTAGAGAGATAAGGCAAAATATCGAACTGGTTGGCGAAATATATTATCTTCGTTTAGTAAAGTTGTTCCAGACCATATAAATAAGTAAGTATACCCCAATACCGGAAGTCAATATTGAAACCAAAAATAATATTCAATATTCAATACAAAATGGTCATAATTGACAATTTGTTAAACGTTTGACACAAAAGCCATTCAAGTTCGCCCAAGACACTTAAGACGAAGAAAATAAAACTGCGTAATTTACAACTATCAGAAGTCTGCTTAAGGCCTCCGACAGTCCGGCCCATTGTCAAAATAACTAATCAACAACAAAATAGTGAAAACAATAACAACAAATAATAAAAAATTAAATATTTTGTGTAGTCATATGTACGTTTGTCGACAACTACCAGTAGCGCAAACTTACGACCTTTTGTCGAAATTAATAGCTCGCGCTTAAACAGTAATTGAATCTAACGCAATTAAGTTGTATTTTCTCAAACCAAACACAAAAAAAACTTAAGAAACAGAGGGAGACAGAAACATTCAAAACTCAAAATAATTTGGGAAAAACTAAAAACTACTACAATGTTAAAATCTGCGATTAACCTGTAAACTGAAGTTAATGAAAAGAGTTCAGAGATCTCACCAGCTCTTTTGGGAGATTTGTATTTTTGTTTTGGGAGTATGAGATAACTTAGCATCGAGTTTGCGGTTCATTCGTCTCCTCGTATTGCGCATGGTTAACATCAGATATTACGTGATATTTTTTGTATTTCTTTGCTCTGTGGACTGTGGAGTTTATGATACTCGTAGCCGTACGACGAAGACAACGTTAACTGGTCGTCTGTCTCATGTATGAGTTTGGGTCTCAGTTATGAGTAAAGGCCATATGATAATGATAAGTAGGTAAGAGTGACTGGTTAGAGGTAATCAAGACGATTCTACTAGGCGCTATAAAGTAGTATGCACTAACAGGAAAACGGTTCGCTGCATGAATGCAACATAATCGTTATACGGCATTTATACCGACCAAGATTAGCGCATTTCGAAGGTTAACTCTGTTAACCTACGCTAACCCAGAATATTTCTCATACAATTTTAATTTGTAAATACTGAATCTTAATTTTTGACCTCATTTTAAACTGATGTACAATTTGATGCAACTCTTCAAAGTATCGAAAAATGCAACCACAATAAAACCATACACAAAAAATCAACTGTTTGACAGACGGAATCCAAAATATTGTTGAAGCTCACGCCGCCGACGATATAATTGGCTCTCATTGGTATAAAATATGTGCCGATTTGACCGACTGGCCCGATTTGACCGACTGATCCAATTTTAAGGGTTCAATTATTTCAAAAATATCCCAAAGTTGTACAAAACTGGCAAGACAAAGAGCATCCAATTTAATTTTTATGTTGTGCCGCCACCATAAATAACATGGTCTCGGTACGGAGTTGCTCTAAATGGGACTAAGCACAAAGATACCACCTGAAGCATAAATTTAATCTGAAAATGGATGGTGTAAACGACAAAGATTAGAGAACAAGGTTATCGCTAACCCAGCCACAATATATCCGCCACAACAACCCAGCCATCCGAAGCTTAACTCCGTTATTCTACGCTGACCCGGAAGATTACTCCTAAAATTTTAATCTGTAAAAATTGAAGTTTAATTTTTAAACTCATTTTAAACCGGTGTACGATTTGATGCATCTCTGGAAAGTATCAAAAAATTCAACTATAAAACTATAATAAAACCATACACAAAAAAATAAACTGTTTGACAGACGTAAGCCGATCGTCGCCGCCACCAAAAATTTGTTGAAGCTCACTCCGCCGCCGATATAATTGGCTGTAATCGGTTTCAAATGTGAGCAGATTTGGCCGACTGGTCGAATTTTAAAGATTCAATTATTTCAAAAATAATTTTCAATTATATAATATAATTTTCAATTATATATATACTTTTCAATTATATATATAATTTTTAATTATATTTCAATTATAACATATATAATTTTCAATTATATACAAAATTGGCAAAACCAAGCGCCGCAAATTTAATTTTTCTATTGTGCCGCCGTCTTCGATAATTTGGTTTCGCCACGGAGTTTTTTCTAAATTGGTTTAAGCACAAAGTTGCCACCAGAAATGTCCATTTAATATCAAATGGTGTGGTGTAAACGGCAGAGATTAAAGAACAAGATTATCGTTAACCTGCCCGCGATAAACGGCGGTCTAAATACGACATTACGGTTAAGTTCTGCAAAAGTTTATAGGCTGAAAGACAATCGGTTTGTCGCAGGAGTGACAACAAAGTGTCAGTATGTGTTTACAATGAAAAATTTCATAAACCTGACGATTTTCTTGTTACTGCAATGAAATACTGTAATGGGTGTTTATATAATTTATAATTTTTTTTAGTAAATGACTTTCCATTACAATAAATACTACGCGGAATCAACGAGGTAACAGAAGCGAGCTTCAACTTCCTGTCTCATCAAAACCTGAACTTGTTGAAACATATCCTCCGGAAAAAAATAATCCATTGACATTCATACTAATTGGCATAATCCGATAAACCTCGCGGGTGACAAATTTCCAATCACTGTTTGACTCTTCATAAATTAACCAGAAACCTGAACGGGCATAGACTTATCTCGTCGAGGAAAAGGTAGAATATAATTTTGTTGTTGTAGAGAGCTACATCCTTGTACGGATAAACTCATATATTCGGGACAATAAGGATCACTATAGTGGTAAGAGGAAAGAATTAGAAGTCCATAATGAGTACTTATTTCATTTGATTGCCAATTTGATTATTCCCCAAAAATTTGCTTTAAATTTTGTATCTCTTTCGATTACACAAAAGGCAGAAGCAAACTGTCGAAAAATATCTATACTAAACAATCGACTGAGATACCACACCACTGGCAATTTCGCCAGAATTTAGTAAAGAAAAACCAACCCGAAAAAAACATAGTTTTTGACTATACATTCTTTATATATGACACATGGTTTTTTATTTTACACATTATTCTAGACACTAACTTTAAATAACAACCAATCTCGCCAATATTTTCAGCAGACCTTAGGATATGCACACCTAACCAACATACCCAATTTTGTTCAAATACCGTTAACAGGAGCAGAAATAATGGATTTTTAATTTGTGATTTGTATATTTGGTACCACGTATATTTGGTACCACGCCCCTTGTCCAATCCCGCCCATATATTGACAGTTCATTTTAGTCGTCGCCATTAGTTTGCCTGCGAAGTTTCAGCTCGATTAGATCACGGGACAATGGTTAAAATTTAATCCCAAATGTTTTCGGCATGCATGCATGCAGACAGGTGAAGTTAATATAAAGAATTTCAAAAGGGCATGACACGATCAACAGTAAAAATTAAATGAAACAAATTGTGAAGAATTTTCCCAAACTCTATTCAAATTACTGAAAATCAGTTGAAAGATTTCAGTAAAGTTTTCAGTTAAAAATTCAGTAATATTTACAAACGCTGAAAAATCTGTATTTTTTAGTTGTTTGGATGCAAATATAACGTGTGTTTGAAGCTTGAAGCAAATATTGTGTACTAGTGTCCAGAAACAATGATTAATATGTTATAATATACGTGTTTGTGACCCAAATATACACTTGGACCAAAAACATATGTATATGTTATAACATATTTTCATTGTGACCCAAACATGTAATATTGAATAGTAAACACAACCTGTTTGGACACAAGTTTACAATGTTTGCGACAAGCTGAAGCTATTTCCAAATTTCAGTTGATATTCTCTAAATTTCATTCTGAGTTTACTGAGTTTCAATTGATTTTTTTGAATTTCAATTAATATTTTGGAATTGCAAATAAAACTTCTGAATTTCATTTGTTCGTTTTGGAAATTCGGAAATTCAATTGATATTTTTTTAATTAAAATTTAAAAAGGTGCAAAGTATTGATCATAGCGGTCTCAATTCTTTGAATTTCCTAACATGAAACAGTGTCGACGGGTTCCGCGGACATCAGACAATCAATATTTATTTTCATACTTTACTTTTAATTCATGCCACGTTAGAGAGAAAGTTCGTTCGGTGAGATGATATTTGTTTGCAATTTCCGTAAGTTTCGTTTCTGAGATGAAACAAGATTATGCGGTGAACCAGAGGGTTTCCATGCCACAGCTGATCGAAATGTTTTGTTGGAATTTGATATTAATGACAGCATTCTCTTTTAGTTCTGTTCGATTCAACCATAGTGTAACATCAAAAAGCAACTCGAACTCTATGAAGTTTCCAACAAAATCGAAGACCACCAGAGAACCTATGGAATCTCCTATCTTATCATTCGATGTACACAAGATCTTCAGCTTCTTGAAGCAAAGTAAGTGCTTGTCCGGCCTGACTCACGATTTATCTCCTTAGCGCGTGGTATCACAATGGACTTGTAAGTCTAAGTGAGTCGTTCATCGACTGCCACTAAGGATTTCCCTCAGTGTTGAATAAACGTCAATGGCAATAATGGAAAACTTCAGTTAGTACAAACAACACCTAGTGAAAACAAATGACTATGGTCCCGTTTTATCAAAGATGTACAGACCAAGATGAAGAAAGTGATGATTTCCCATAGGTTGTAACGTGGTTTTGTCAAAGGCTGAGGTAAGGTCAGTCATGTTCAGGGTCTTTTGTTAGGATCCACTAAACCTTCAGAAATAAGAACACAATTGTTTATCCTTCTCTGGAGTTTGAATTCAGATTCTTTATTGGGTTTCTTATGATACACAATAATTTAATTTAAAAAACAACATCAATTTATCCACACGTTGAGAACACACGTCTAGGAATAGTTTGGAACGGTTGAGGATACCCTTCTGTGAACTGTTAGAGAACACTCCTTTGGGTTCGATCTGAGAGCACTCGTCTAGGAGCGGTTTGACAACAATCTTCTGGGAACGGTTCAGAATACTCTTCTAGGAATGGTTTGAGAACACTCCGTTGGGTTCGGTCTGATAACACTCTTCTGAGATTGGTTTGACATCACTCCTCTGGGAACGGCTAAGTGTACCCTTCTGGAAATGGTCGTATAACACTCCGTTGGGTTCGGTCTTAGAGCACTTTTCTGGGATTGGTTTGGCAGCACTCTTCTGGGAACGGCTAAGAGTACCCTTCTGGGAATGGTTTGAACACTCCGTTGGGTTCGATCTGAGAACGGCTCAATACCGGTTGGGTAAGTCCTTCAATACGGGCATCTTGTATTCGGATGGGTAGAACTTAATCGGGAATCGGATTTACATCGGATGATAACAAGAATACGTGGAATAGTCAGCCGAAGCCACTATGGTGGAATAGTCAGTCGAAGCCGCAATGGTAGAATAGCCTGCCGAAGCCGCCATGGTGGAATAGTCAGGCTAAACGGATATGGTGTAATAGTCAACCGAAGTCGCTATGGTAGAATAGTCTAGTAAAGTCGCTATGGTGGAATAGTCAACCGAAGTCGCTATGGTGTAATAGTCAACCGAAATCGCTATAGTGGAATAGTCAGCATAAGCGGCTATGGTGGAATAGTCAACTGAAGCCGCTATGGTAGGATAGTCAGCCCAAGCTACTATGGAGTCGAATAGTCAACCGAAGCCGCCATGGTGGAATAGTCAGCCTATGCCGCTATGGTGAAATAGTCTGATTAAGCCGTTATGGTAAATGAATTTAAGTGAAAAGCTTTACTCTTGATTTCTTTCGGAATTAGAGTCCTGGGTAGCGAGTGACTGATGATGCTGGTCAACCCCAACTTTAAGTACTCCAGACGCATTGATGTGATTGAGAATTACAGCGAACCACTTATTCTTGTGTGGTCGCTGTCGCATACTGACCATTCTCATGAGTGTGTGTTGTCGTTCGAGACTGAAGTTAACTGGTATATATGTTTACCATGCACTTTCGATAGAATTTGTGAGTGGTTGTTCGCGGGTGTGGTTGGCTGGTTGAAGTGTTGGGTGTGAGTGATGGTTGTTCGCGGGTGTTTGCTTAAATTATGCACGGGCGGATTATGACATCACGTTTCAATGTGACTAAGGGTAGATGGTGAATTTCTGTTAAAAAGTTGACAATATGTTATTTCCATGTCGCCGCCTGTTAGAGTTGCCAAGGTTTAAATTAATTTAAAAGTGTTAAAAAACCTATTACGGAAAGTATAAGTACACATTACATTTTTGATTAAATAATATTGAAAACCAAACCTCACGCAATTACACGCATTTATAGGTAATAAAGCCAAAACTCACTTGCCGATTTGAACAGAATATGTATTTTATAATTAAGTTTCTGTTTTGCGTTTTCTGTAGTGATTTGAGGTTTGAGAGACGTGTTTTGTATGTTAAACCGTCTCTCAAACCTCTCCTAACTTTTTATGAATAAGGACGTAAATATTTACAAGGTAACTCAAAGATAGGTGGTAACTTTCCGCCGCATTTCGTAAGAAAATTTCGCAAGAACTGAATACGGGCCTACGAGAGCGGTCTTAAAACTAGCCGACCTAACATAGAAGACACAAAAAAGTTGGCAAAAATTTTCTTTATTTTTCATCACAATCTCCTTTTAGCTCGATACACTTTTTCCAGCGATATTCAATAGCTTCGATACCCTGTTTATAGTAAGAACTATCAAACTCCTTAAAATAGCCATCAACCGCAGACTCCACCTCTTCATTGTAGGCAAATCTTTTACCACCGATCCTTTGCTTCAAATTTGGAAATAGAAAATAGTCCGAGGGAGGTAAATCTGCGAGTAAAGTGTGTGATGAAGCAATTCGAACTTTAATTAATTAATTTTAGCCATCGCAATAGTGGATGTGTGAACTGGAGCATTGTCTTGATGACACGATACTTTCTTCTTCGCCACAAGCGGTCTTTTCCACAATTTCATCACTTAAACGCTGCATTAAATTAGCATAATATTCGCCTTTGAAGGTTTTCCTTTCTGAAGATAATCCATAAAAATTGTCCCATGCGCGTCCCAAAAAACAGACGCCATGGCGTTGCCTGCAGATGGAACCGTCGTCGCCTTCATTGGGCACGATTCTGCCATTCCAGTCCACTGCCTTGACTGTTCCTTTGTCTCAAGTGTGACGTGGTAGACTCATGTCTCATCCATGGTTATAAATCGAAGCAAAATTTCGGCTTCATTGCGGTGATATGTCGCCAAACTCTCTACTAACACATCCTCACGACGCAGCATTTGCTCTATTGAAAGCAAGCGCGGCACCCATCTTGCGCACAGCTTTCTCATCTTCAAATCTTCGGTAAATATACGATGTATATCACTTTTTCAAATGCCTATTATTTCGGCTAGCTCACGCAACTTCAGCCGATGATCATCCGATGATTGTTGATTTTCTTCAACGTGTCTGGCGTGGACACCTCAATTGGTCGACCACTACGGTGTTCGTCTTGGAAGCCCGTACGGCCAGCCTCGTTTAAGCTCTGGTTCCCAATATTTTACAGGCGTAAACGTAGAGCAGACTCCCCCAGAGTAGAATCTAGCTCGGCTTTAAAATTGCTTGGACTGAGACCCTTCAAATGGAAATATTGAAATACATAACCGTGACCAATTTTATTCATATTTACAAATGCACTGAGATCGTTTATTTTTGATGGCTCCAACAAAAATACTAAACAATGTGACGTCTTGAAATGTAAAACATATGTTTTATAAGGTTGCCACTTTTCTCCAAAATTTTTTTCTCAAACTACTAAACTTAATGAACGCTCTTGATGTTCTGTGAATGAAAATCTAATGTGATGTCCGTTGGGCAAAACATTTATTTGAAGTGTCGAAAGATGCATTCAAGTGTCTAGGCCTTTTTAAAGCGGTCCAAGTAATACTTCACTCCATCTGATCTTCTTAATATCTACACCACCTACATCAGGTGAAAATTGGTATATAACTCCCATTTATGGGCAGGTGTTCATAGGACATCTTTGGAGCTTCTAGACCGTGTCCAGGGGTTTATAGGAGACAGTAGGGTATCCAACTCTATTGCCTCCCTTGAGCATCGTCGAAATGTGGGCTGCGTATCGCTGTTCTATCTCCACGGTGTGTGTTCCTCGGACATCCGTCAACTTGTGACAGATGTGAGGATATTTAGCCGAAGTATGCGGCTTTCCAGGAACTCACATCTGTTTTTGATCGAGTGGCCGGTTGATCACACTACACTATAGAGAAAATTCTTTCTTAAGCCGTACAGTCCGTATGTGGAATGTACTTCCGTCTAGTGTATTTCCCACAAATTGTGACATACAAAGATTCCAGGCAACTGCCAACAGGCCCTACTCCCTTTTTCCACCCTCCACTTCCTCAATTTTTTTCGCCAACACAATTATATGAGGTTGCAACCAAGTTCCTTTCGCTATATATTATGTACTAGTTAGTTCCAACACGCCTAAGGCGCACGTTGAGAAGTGCGATAATTTAAATGGATCTTTAAGAAAAGATACTTTTTGTAAAATGGTAAACTTCTTTTAATAAATTTTTCTTTTCTATAGAATGTATTTTTTAAAGAAAAAAGTATATTTTTAGGTCCTTTTTGTAAGAATATGTATTATATTTCCCGAAAAGGTAATTTTTGAAAGAGAGGTACTTCTTTTATTAAAAGCTTATTTTTTGTTTAGGAAAAGGTACTATTTTTAAGAAGAAGTACTTTCTGTAAGAAAAAGCCATATGAGTAGGATTTTTTTTTGCAAAGAAGTACTTTTTTAAGAACAGGTATTTTTAAAGAAGTGGTACTCTTTTTATGAAAAGGTTTTTTTTTTAAAGAAAATATTGTTATTTTCAGAAAGCCTCTTTATTTCAAAAAAATAAAAGAAAAAGAATTATTTTATTTTTAAGAAAATGTACTTTTAAGAAAATTTATTTTTGTAAGAAAAGTTATTTTTTTAAAGAGAAGGTATTTTTTTGAAGAAAAGGTTTTTTTCGAAATGGGAATTTTTTAAGAACTGGTCCTTGTTTTCAAGAATAGGTACATTTTTAAGATAAGGTACTTATCTCAAGAAAAGTTATTTAGTTTCACAGAAAAGGTTCCCTTTAAAGAAAGGGTAGTATGTTGAGAAAAGGCAATTTGTTGTTAGAAAATTTTCTTTTGTAAGAAAAGGTACTTATTTTAAAAAACATTACTTTTTTTAAGAAAAGGTAGTTTTAGTAAGAAAATTTCCTTTTTATAAGCAAATGAGGAAAAAGAAATGGTACTTTGTATTTTTTTTACTTTTTTGAATAAAGGCACTTATTTAAGAAAATGTTATTTTTTTAACTTCTTTTACTTTGGCTTTTCTAAATTTACTTTTTTATTGGGTTCAAAACTACAATATTACTAAATATTGGTTACAGACTCCACCTAGATAACTTCCCATTAAACAAGAAATTTGCCAACATATGTTGGTCTAGACACAAACCAAAGCAAAAGTACCCAATATTGTTGATATTACTGGGTTAAAAAAAGTTGTTTTATTTTTTCTCATTTATCCTACATCCCGCAATATGCGATAAGTAACTTCGTTTCAAAAAAAAATATATTATTATTTCAAAACTACCATCTGTACGCCAGGTCGTCTAATTTTGGGACCGCCCTCGTAAGTAAGTAATCAATATTAAAGATAACTTTACAATTCTTAGTTAGTCCCATGTATATCTCAAACATATCTGTACAATTGAAATGCACATAAAAATGAACAATGTCGCCCTTATCAAGTTAACTGACCACTATGTCACAAAGCCTTGCACAAAGTGTGTGTCTACCAACTGTATGACGCTCAGCAATACGACGCGGTCTCTGAACGCACTTTAACATTTGTTTTTTAAACGCTTAACTTAAATTGTATACAAATTTTAACATTCAGTTAACGATTAAACGCGCAAGAGTAAACATTAAAAGAAACTAAAATTCGGACAAAAAAAATACGGCCAAACGGAATATAAAAAAACATTAAAGTGAGTGAGGTAAAGGAGTGGATCAAAATAAATACAAAAATAAAAATTGCCAAAAAAAATTATAAGAAATATAATAAACAAATGTGCATGATAAAATTTCACTCGCGCTTTAACGACAATCGTGCGTAGATTCAAATATTCTCAAGTTACAAATTAACACAAGTTTGTGAATAAATTTGCAATAAATGTTTCCTAACAAATATTGCGAAATACTGCAAAAAGAATTTCTATTGTAACCTAAACTACATAAATAATTGTGTGACCAACAATTTACATAATAATAAAGGGGGGAACAATAAATTAAAAAAAATTATTGTTTATGACCACAACAAATCTCTAAAATTTAAGTTTATTAATTTCCAAATAAAATACATTTTTAAAAACATAAAAAAACTGCACGAACAGATTTCAAAATTTATTATACACAACCAGTTTTTATAGCAAGGCCGTGTCAAAACAATTATTATAAACCAAAACCTAAAAAAAAACGATTAATAAATAATAATATTTTTTCCAACATAATAATAAACAAACAAACAAAAGTAAATATTTAATTAACCAAACAGCAAAACGCCAAAAAAAAGGTGTTGTAAATTATTAACAATATCGAATTTGTTGAAATATTTTACGAAAAAATATCACATACACAGTTTAACTCACGTTTCATACACATGAACTGGCCGAAAAGTGAGAGTGTTTGGCAACTGTTTAACAGCCCGGCCAAAAGCCGCCACATTTGAGGCAGCAACTACCGATATAACACACAACGGCCGTGTTCGAATGAGTAGACTAAGAGCCGAAGAAGAAACAAAAACTTGATTCATAAACTGACCAACCTCACGATGTGTGAATAACAGAAATAAGCAGCGCAATACTTAGGCATTTTCGTTTAACACTATAAAAACCGAAGGGTGTTTAAGAGCACTACTACAGTGAGGCATTACTTGTACTCCCGGTAACAGATTAGTGAACTAATGTACATAGCCGCTGCATACTATTTGGAGAACATACAATTCTCAAAGGAGTTACAATGGAACTTGATGAAATATGAAATTTTGACTCAGGAATACACGCTGAAAAATCTGTCTTGTTTTATTATTTTCGTGCAAATATAAAGTGTTTGTAGCATGTAGCAAATATAGTATACTTGTGTCCAAACACATTGTGTTTACTATTTGTTTAATATTATTTGTTGGAGACACAATGATTAATTAATAGGTTATAATATACTATGTGTTGTTTGACCTAAATCTGGCTTTGTTTGCTGAAAACCGAACGTGACAGACAACAACAAACAAGGAACCAGCAGATCTTCAATTCATGAAACTATGCAAGCAAATATATACATTAGGGTGGCAATGAAATGTATGGAGGAAAATATATTTTCGAATTCTAATAAACCCCAGACGGATTATTGTTCCTTATGGTTTAAAACTAACTTTATTATTATTTTTATTATTATTTTTATTATATTGTCGTGCGTTTTCAAAAGCTCTAACGCAAAAAAAAAGCTCAACGTTGAGTTGTATACGTTGATTGTGTATACTTCAACGAAAGCTTTTGAAAACGCGCGACAAGAAAACGCCAGTGTGGCCCCGGCCTAAGCCGCGCCGCATTTTAGTCAAAGTTTTCGAATTTTGTCATTTTGGGTGAAAATTCGTATACACTAGAAAACCTTCACTCCTCTGTGCATTGGAAAAAAATCCGACCACTCTAAGGGTTCTAATTTTTAATTTCGAAAAAATTTGAAATTTTTAACAAAAACGAAAAATTGGGATTTTCGGTTTTATTCCAAAAATTGTATCTAACTTAAAAAAATATTTAGCTTGGATTGCAATACCTTCTAGCAGAAGTCCATACGCTTCCCATAAGCTATAACACGATATATTCATGCAACGGTTTCATGGTGTTATCGTGGGGCAAAGTAGGCTATCTCGAGGGGAAATCGCGAAGATGGCCTTATAAGGGTACCACATTATAAAAATTTCAAATTATAAGTGCTGATTTATCCGACCTTTCGTATTGTATTTAAATATTAAATTGTTCGAGCGTTTGGTCGTATTTTTAATTTATTTTTTTCTTCGATATTTCGCTACCCTTTGGATAGCATCGTCGAAAGACAAACACAATTATTATTAATAATTTAAAAACCCGGTTTTAAAAAACCGAGTTCAAAAACCGGGTTTAACACCCGCAATTAAAACTCGGTTTATATAAAATGGTTTGCGAACCGTTTCTTTTTAATAAAACTGGAGATATAAACCAAGTTTTAAACCCGGTATTAAACCCGGTTTTTTAAACCCGGATTTTTAACCCGGTTTTTATAACCGGTTTTTGTAATCAACTGTCACATCAGACTTAATAGAATCCGTTTGAGCACATAGCTTAATTATAATTTGAAATTTTTATAATGTGGTGCCCTTATAAGGCCATCTTGGCGATTTTTCCTCGAGATAGCTTATTTTTGCCGCACGATAACACCATGAAATCGTTGCATGAATATATCGTGTTATAGCTTATAGGAAGTGTATAGACTTCTGCTAGAAGCTATTGGAATCCAAGTTAAATATTTTTTTCACTTAGATACAATTTTTGGAAAAAAACCGAAAATCCCAAATTTTAGTTTTTGTCAAAAATTGCAAATTTTTTCAAACTAAAAATTGGAACTTTTAGAGTGGTCGGATTTTACTCAAACTTTATCCAGTTTATATTCAGGTTAAACTAAATCAATGTGCAAATTTTTTTTCAAATACACCCAGGAGGGAAGATTTTCTAGTGTATACGAATTTTCACCCAAAATGCCAAAATCCGAAAACTTTGACTTAAATGTTACCCGATTCGGCTCAAATTTTCACCAAGTCAGTTTTAGACCATAAGGAACAAGAATTTCGTTGCCACTCTAATATACATAGTGCAGCGTATATAAAACCACAAGGATTCTAATATACGAAAACCTTACCTACCCGGATAGAAAGAGAAAGCGTTGCCTTACGAATAAAATTTTTAAATGATGCTATGTATTGGTGGCTCTATTATGTAGAAGTGGTTGTCACTGTTCACACACACGCCGAAAAAACACGGCTCCTGTAACATTATTCAGGAATCATGCACATATACATATGTTTGGAACATCCATATAGTTATGTGCAAGCATTGTTTTGTTGAATTGAATATCTGCTGCATTTTGGTTTCTTTGCTGTCTGTCACTTTTATGTTTTCATTAGTTATTAACAAACATAGCCATATGGGTCAGAAAAACATATGTTATAACATTTTAATTATTGTGTATTCAACATATAACATATAATGGCAAACACAATGTGATTGGACACAAATATACTATATTTGCGACAAGCTACAAACACGCCACAAACAACAACAAAAAAATTTAGATTTTTCAGCGTGCACTTAGTCCAATGAGTACTTTAATGATACCAAGCCAAATGTCATCCCATCCCGGTATTCCAAGATTGTGCTGAAAAAGAGATGATTACACTGTGATAGTTTCATACATGGGGCAAATTCAAAAAAATGTCAATACCATTGCAATTGTACTTATTTTCAAAGCATTTCTTTCATATCAGGCACTTTTGGTTTTCAAATATTTTATACAGTACAGGTTTATGAATTTGAAAGTACTATGAGGCAATACCTATCAAGGCCACAAACCTCTACATATAAAATATCAAGGCCACAACCCTCTACAATAAACAGAATTGCCAGCAGCCAAACAAATTCAAAACAATTAAAAGCATTCCCATATTTTATTACAATTGGCATCCGATTCCACAACCCGCATATGCATTGCCTGAGCAAATGCAAATTCAAAATATTTTAAATGCCATTGCGAACAATGGTAATTCTTTTGCACTTGCATTGGGTAAACTAATGCAAATTAAAATCCAATACAAATTCAAAAAACCCATGTATGGATAGTTTCCGGCAACAAATTTGTAAGCCAATGACGGAGAGGACGGGTTTACCGTAATTCGGGTACGAGGAATTGATTTTTTAGTTACAATTACGATTTCAAAAATTGTTTATTTATTGTGGCATGAATGTTTTTCTAATTTTTCGATTTTGAGTCACTTTTGACAGCCACTAACTCCTATTTGGTTGGTTGTACCGGTAACCTTTGTTGTTCCACACGTATTGGGCTTCAACCTTTTGGAACAAAGCTTACCTCTAAAACAAGGTTTTTGGGGATTATTGATTCAGAACATCGGCAGAAAAGTAATTTTCTGACTTTCTTAGCGTTTTCCGCTCACAAATTGCCAGTAATCAGATTTTTTCGCCAAATAAGAAAAACCATTTCACTATATAACTATATTTATTTACTCATCTTCATTTTCAATTATAAAATAGCACTTTACTATCAATTTCACTTAATTTAATTATTTTTTTTTTACACTGAAAGGATTTTTTGGATAAAAATATATAGTTTAATTGGGGTTTGAACCAAAGAGAAACATAAAAGGCTATAAAAACTGCCTTTTTTATGGGTTGTGAAGAAGACAGTACAACGAACAAAAAAGTGCATGTACTACTAAAAACAGTAAGTCTGGCAAGCCTACATATAATATTTGGTATGAAACCGTAATTGTAACTGAAAAAACTAATTATGCAGTTCGATTCCTCGTACTCGAATTATGGTCAATCTGTCCTCTGCTGCCCTGTCTTGTTTTTCGACTTTCACAGTGTTATTAGTTCCTGATGAACCAGTTTAAGTTCCGCAAAAACTTGATGAGGTCATTCAGCTTAATTTGCGGAATGTACATTAGATCTTACACAATAGGCAGGACAAAACAATATCAGATATTCGACGCTCTTGTCCTCCTCTTCATCTCCGCAGCTTTTGCAGTAGTCATGAGCTGAAATTCCAAGTATAAACGCATGTCTATCTGTCAAACAATGTCCCATGATAACAGCTACTATCGTAGTATATTCTGTCTGTCCAATGGTTTCAGATTTAAGCATGAGCCTGCATGTAGAAAGGCTCATACCCACTGACTCCTACTCACGCTTTATGGTTCCCTGGAATGTTCCCGTGCCCCGGCGCCAATATAACGTGGATATCAAACTGATTGGCCAGCCACCTCATTTAGAAATACACCTCTATTAATAGAGATATAGAATGATCTTGCGCTTGAATAAATAAGCTAAAATAGTTATAATAAAAGGCCGAATAAATAAATACCATCCCTGATGAATTTGACCGAGGACCACGACGATTGTGCAGTCAATTGTATTGCCTGTTTGAATTGTGTTGTCTTTTAGGCAACAACAAGAATCACGTCTAATGGGAACCGATGATTCTCTGGATATGAGAAGAGTTTTTGGAAATATTTTCTTGTGTGTTTGCTTGCGATATTTTTCGAACACTTGCATCGTGGGGAATTGTCAAATAACATGAGTCATCGATTGCATTTAGTATGATGAATTTGTCAATAGCATTATTCCAAAGAACCGCTGATGAAGATCTGTGGCTATATCTGAAATAGATATACGATTTGCCAGGAAACATGAGGATACATTTTGTTAAAACTCTATTTTAAAAAGAAACTTTGAATAAGTATAAGTGTATTAATAGATTTATATAATGGTCTTGAATAAATAGAATAAAACAAGACAGTTATGAGGAATTTTTGAAATCAGGAATACAGATTACAGACGCTTTCGATCACCCAGGCTTCCAGAGTATACATTGATGCCTCTCGCAGTTATGACGTTTTGTCCCAGCCACAGTGCAACTTCTCCGATTGCCATGACATCTGCCTGAAATACACGAGTCTGGTAACCCTTGTGCAACGGTTAAGCCCTTCTCTTTAGAATAGACTCCAGAACCAGGTTTGCCATCTAGTTTAAAGCCATCAGTGTAATAGCGTAAGTACCTTCTATTAACTGGTATACATCCTTTCCAGTCCTGTCAATCGGGAATATGACAGAAGTTAAATCTGCCATGTAATCCACTTCTAACGTGAATTGCGGCAGATCTCTTAATATCGTGCCGTAACCATGGGGAATGTTGGTCCATACTGAAGAAAGCCTAGGGGGATTATTGGCATTGTTGCCATTTGCCAGCCCTGCAAATCTAATGGTAACAGGTGAAGGCTAACTCCCAAACCCTCAGTAGGTGCTGTGCGGAACGCACACATCATACACGCCATTCCCATCCTTTGGACCTTTGCCAAAAGACTTAGGTAACTGTGTTTTTCTAGCACAGGCTGTCAAACGCAAGTCCGTAAACAATATCGGGTGGACAACAGCTGTATACAGGTGTTGTGAGCCAAGGACGAAGTTATGCTCCTAGGTTTATTATGATTGACATCGTCTCCATTTTCTGAACCATAGCCAATCTGCGAGGAAGGTCCCCATTTGTACACAAAGTATTGCTCAAGGAGTTGCCGATAACCTCATAGGTGTCACCATCGCTATTTAGATCCAGTGAACAATCTGCGAGGAAGGTCCCCATTTGTAGCCTAAAGCGCTCTTACAATTGTAAAGGTATATAATAGAATTTTCCTCCATTTCGACTCTGTTGGATCCGAAACGAAATCTCAGATAAATGAACTTCGTTTGGAAAATGTAGTTGCTGCAAACCAACCTTTGTTGAATCAATCATTTGATTCATTGATAAATTGAATTGAAATTGATAAATAAAATCCTTTACGAGAACCGGAAAACGTTGGCTTACTTACTTACTTACGGTTTTACAAAATGACGATAGCGTATTTCTCCAACCGGCTCGATCTTGGTAACATCAAGCTCTCGCAGGCAATATTCCACCTGGTCTTTCTAACCGAAGTTTTGCTCGTCCTATTTTTCGTTGTCATTCGAGTACGTCTTCGAATACCTTTCGCACTGGTTCATTCTGATCAATTCTACTGACATGGCCTAGCCAGCGTAAACGCGCTAGTTTGATACTCATAACTACGTCGATGTCGGGATACAGATTATACAGATCGTGATTAATCCGTCGTCGATACTCGCCGTTTTCTTTTATAGGGTCATATATTTATATTTTTTATATATATTTTCTCCCTCATCATTATGTGATATGACCCAGGATTATGAGTCATAAAGCAAGTCAGGTTGGATGAGAGTCTGGTATACATAGTTGGATCATAGTGTCTCGACCGAACGTCTTACCTCGGAAGTGCTTGCTTAGCCCGCAATAACACCGTTTCACACAATTCTGTTTGATTTCTAACGACCTCGAAATTATAATGGTTATCAGCTGAAGCCTTTCATCCAATCGGTTGGACGTTCCGCTTGTCGAAACCATTAACTTTGTCGTCCTCGTTTACTGTCAACCCCGCTTTTGTTGATCTCTTCTCAATTCTCGAAAATACTGCAGAAACTTCTCGCAGATTTCGCCCAATGATGTCTAAATCATCAGCATACGCGAGCAGGATGTGCCTTTTGCTGCTGGTTGTTTTATTCGTATTCACTGCAGCTTTTCTCACAATGATCTCAATTAATATGTTGAAGAGATCGCATGATAGGGTGTCACCCTGCCTGAGGTCTTTCCTCATACTAAATGCTTCGGTGAGATCTCTACCAGTCTTTACTGAGAATGTCGTGTTGGGTCACTGTCGGTGGTGCAATGGTTAGTGTGCGCGGCTCTTGTACATGAGATCCGTGGTTCGAACCCTGGTCTGACCACATTAAAATTTCTTTCGGCGGCGGTCACCTCGCATAGTGACGGCGACACTATCGAGTATATAGCCATGAAAAAGCTTCTCAAAATACCGTTCGGAATCGGTGTAAAACTGTAGGCCCCACTCAATGAGTGAAAACTGGAAAGCGCACAGCTCAGTGATTGTGAGAAGTTCTCCCCTCTCTCTTCGTGGAATGTAATGGGAAAGCATTTATTTTTTTATTCACTGTCAATCTACAAAGGCGTTTCAGTTTAACAGGAATACCAAGCTCCGACATAGTTTCGTACAGTTTTCCCCGTATCGAGCTATCGATAGTTGACTTTCCAGGCCTAAGGGCACACTGATAAATTCCGACTTTCGCACTTTGCGCTCGAGAGGACCTTGTATGCGATGGATAAAAGGCTTATTCCACGCCAGTTGGTACATATACTCGTGTCGCCTTTTTTTAAACAGAATAAAGTGTGATAAGACTCCAATCTTCGTATATGCATTCGGCTACTCAGATTTTGCATATGAGCTGATGCATGCACCTCTTCAACTCATAGCCGCCAGCCTTAAACAGCTCAGCCGGTAGACCATCAGCACCAGCTGTTTTCTTGTTCTTAAACCGGGAAATTGCAGTTCTAATTTTGTTTTGGCAAGGAAGGGATGGCAGTTGACGAGATCGCCCTGTTTGTGCTCAACACCCTGAACTATGTATATTGAAGTCTCGTGGGACAAGTAAAGCAGAGAAGTGATCTCTCTATATTCCCAACATACTCTGCACATCTGCGACAAGAATCACGTCCTTTTCTACGAAGGGGGGTCCACATCCATCGCCATTAGTTTGGCTTTCTACTTGTTGATGGCTTCATTCGTACTTCAGTAAGATTCAATTTGATCACTATCGCGCTTTCTCCAAAACCGTTTTTTTTTCTTTAAACCAATGTGTTTCATCTGTCGTCTTCTCCCTACACCGCTCCTTAGCGGCTCGTATTGCAACTGACTGAAGCATTGCCATGCGTGCAGCGTTCATTTCATTACTTACCATGCCACACTTTTTATCGTACCATGGTTTGTCTTTAAGCGGTTTTTCATAACCAACCACGGTCTCTGCAACAATTTTCATAAAGTATGTAATGTACTTCCAATGCGCTTCAGGATCACGATGCGGAGGAGTATTCTGCCTCAGTATCTGAGTGAGCTTCTACTGATAGGACGTGGCTGTATCTTATCTGGTATTTGCAGCTTTCCGATGTCCAGCTTTTTATGTGTTTGGTTTTGAACGAATTCCGCTCTGCTTATCCTTGTGCGAAGCTTTGTTGCAACCAGGTAGTGATCAGAATCGATATTAGATCCTCTAATCACACGTATGTACGTCTGTTAGACTAGTAGAGTGGCTTCAATTAATTACCAGGTGATCAGTCTGGTTATTCGTCTGTTGATCAGGGAATATCCAAGTAGCCTTATGGATTTGTTTATTGTGGAATCTTATACTACTGACAACCATATTTTTCGCCGCGCCTAAATCCAGCACTCTTATTCCGTTATCAAAAGTGGTGGTGTTTAGACTAAATTTACTGAATGTTGGTACAAATACCCAAATGACTTTAGCATTTAAATCACTTAGAACAATCTTAATGTCATGACCAGGGTCGTATATGTTCCCTAGGCACTCATACGATAGAACATGTCCATAGTGTGATCGTATTTTTCTTCCATCAGCGTATGTACACAAATTAGCGATATATTAAAATTTTTCGGTTTTATGCGAATGATGGTTACACGTTCACTTACGGGGTTGAACCTTAAGACCAAGTTCTGGCTTTTGGAACGAAGTTCCTTATCGCACGTTGAGGGATTGGGGCTAAATAAAAAAAATTAAACAACTTTATTTTAACACATATAATGCTAAAACCCAGTATTATCAACAATATTGGGTACTTTTACTTTGGTTTGTATCTAGGCTAACATATATTGGGGAATTGCTTGTCCAATGGGAAGTTTTCTAGGTGGAACAACAACAAAATTTAGAAAAGTGATAGAAATTTTAAAAAACTAAATTTTCTTAAAAAAATTCCTCTTTATATTCTTAAACAAAGTGCCTTTTCTTAAAAAAATACAATATCTAAAAGAAGTACCTTCGGTTAAAAAATTTTAATTTTCTTAAAATACTAAATTTTCTTAAAAAAGTACATTACATTACATTACAACTTACAACTACAACTTACAACTAATTGCCTTTTCGTAAAAAACTACCTTTTCTTTAAAGAGTACATATTTTATGAAACAAAATAACTTTTCTTGAGATAAGAACCTACTCTTAAAAATTTACCTATACTTCAAAAAAGGACCAATTTTAAAAAAATCCCATTACTTAAAAACAAACATTTTCTTCACAAAAATACTTCTCTTAAAAAAGTAAATTTTTTTACAAAAATTCCTTTTCTAAACAGTACCTTTCTTAAAAATAAAATAATATCTTTTCTTTTCTTGGGATAAGTAGCATTTCTGAAAATAAGTACATTTTCTTAAAAAAATAACCTTTCCCTAAAAACAGTACAACTATTTTAAAAAGTACCTTTTCTTAAAAAAAGTACATCTCATACTCTTATGGCTTTTTCTTTCAGAAAGTACTTCTTCTTAAAAATAATACATTTTCCTAAAGAAAACATTAGCTTTTGATAAAAGAAGTATGTACCTCTCTTTAAAAAAGGACCTTTCGGGAAAATATAATACCTATTCTTACAAAAAGGTCCTAAAAATATACTTTTTTTTTTAAAAATACATTCTATAAAAAGTATCTTAACGTAAAAGTATATTTTCTTAAAGATCCATTTAAATTATCAGGGGCCTTAGGAGTTTTGGAACTAACTAGTACATAATATATAACGAAAGGAACTTCGTTCCAACCGGGTATCCGCTGACACCTCATGTGATTTTTCTCATGGCCGCAGTAGTATATGTCACAGGTCTTCTTCCTTGTACAACCATGACATGTACATCGCATCTCCTGGATTGCAGTAATGCCAGCCTTATAATTCTCGAGGACATCTGCCAGCGGGATAGTGGCACCGGATAAACTTTATATCTAACAATATAAGGTAACGCTAAATGCAACAAATTTGATTACGAAAAGCGAAAAACGTAACCATTAACAGTCCTTGAGTTTGAGGTTAAAAAAATTTCGTCGGTTTTTAAACACCAAAAACGGTTTTCTTACACCTTTGAGGTTTTATAGTGTTAATTTTTTTCAGTGGTTCAATAAACCAAACCACACGTTAACAACCAAAACCGGTTTTTATGAGTATTATTGTGTTCACCCAGAAACCAAACGTCACTATACCAACACAAACTGTATAACTTGGCACCAACTTGCCACACGTGGCACTGCCCGAATGCGCTCTCATACACAAACACACACCAGTAAAAGAATTTAACCTACTTTTCGTTTAAAACAAGAAACAAGCAAACAAAGAAGTTAACAACCCAGGTTTACCTGTTATCATTAAGCACTACTCAATGCTTGTAATGAATGTAATAATGTCGCAACTTTCCATTTCAGTTCAATAAGTTACAGGTTTCCCGGTACTTTTCTTCTTCATGGGATCCTTTTGAAATCCTTCCAAATAACACTTGTGCATATAACCATTAATGTTTTATAATGCTGCAACATTCAAAACAACACCAAACCACTTCATTTCAACACCACCATCAATCAAAACCCCATCGCCAGCATTCGTCTCAAAAGCTCGATAATGCGGGACGTCAACGCCGTAACAACCTACTCAGCATGATGCCGCTGCTGCTGGTGATTTTGCTGTCTCTGGCACAATGTAAGTATTTGGACTTGAAGTCCACCTATCTGCTTAGTTGGTTATTAAATTGATATTAAATAATTTGATTAGGTTTTCTTATTGGCAACAAGTTTTGAGTTGTTAAATTGTTGGACTTTTGAGTATTGAGGATTTACTTTCAAATTCCAAAACGTCTGTGTGCTCAGTGTGTCAAGGTCAGTGTATTTCTATTAGTTTTTATGTCGTTTTTTAGTTTCTATTTTGTTTAGAACCAAATTATGCTTTTGATCATTAAACAAATTGAGTCAAAGAGATGTGAAGACACAAACAAACCCACGAGTTATCACCTGAATATGAATTAAGAATATTCACGTCCGTAAAACGTTACGATCCAAGGCACTAAGTTATGATGACCTCAAAACGGTTTAGTTCTGAATGTTTCGGAGTAATGAAGCATAAATTGAATAGCTTATGAGATTTGAATTATCAATTTTTCTTTTATAGTAGAATATATTTCCTTATTGCATTTAAGCAGATACGCGGAATAAGTTCTAGGTTGGAAACTGTGACCTAAAGTCTCGTATTCAGTTCTAACGAAATTTTTGTAAGAAATTTGGTAATTTATGTATCTTCATACGGCCATATTTGTTGCAAAGAGTTACCATCTACCTCTGATTTATCTTAATAAATAAATATATAAATGGTTTCCCATTACATTACATGAAGGAATAGGGAAGAGCTTCTAACAACCAATGATCTGCGCGCTGTACTCACTGATGGGACTGATTGGGATATGTTAGCGATATCATTGGATTCTAATCTTTGTCGTTTAGACCACACTATTTGAAATTAAATTGTCATTTCAGGTGGCAGCTCCGTTGTTATATCAACTCCGCGCTGAGATCAAATTATAGAAGACAGGGGCACAACAGAAAAGTTAAATTGACGGCTCTTGGTTTTGTCAGTTTTAAACAAATTTGGGATGTATTCGAAACAACTGAACCTGTACTATTGGATCAGTCGGTCAAATCGGGTCCGTCGGTCAAATCGGCTCACATTTTAAACCGACGATGAGAGAGTGGAGGCGTGATCTTCAAAAAAGTTCCGGTGTCGGCGATGGTCGGAATTTTTTCGATCGGTCCAGTCTGTCAAACAATTGAGTTTTTGTGTATGTGTTTATTATGGTTGCATTTTGTTGCTACTTAGCAGTGTTGGATCAAATTGTACACCAGTTTAACATTATGTTAAAAATTAAACTTCAGTTTAACGGAGTTAACCTTCTAAATGAGCTAATCTTGGTCGGTGTAAATGCAGCATTACTCTTGTGTGTATAAATAAGCGCAATGTCACAATATCGGTCCTAAGCAATTATGTATCAAACAATTGACTTCATACAAAATAACTTTGGCATAACAACCCTGTAATTGATTTTGCTTACGAAATTTTAGCACGTCCTTCATATGGGAACATAAATTTCATAAAAACTGAAAACGAGACATGATCTTGCGAAATTTGTCATTTGTCAATTGTTTTCGTACGAAATAACATTGGCGTAACAACCCTGTACTTGATGTTGCCTACGAAATTTTCCACAACAGCTAAGAATCAAGCAAGTAAAAAGTGAGCGAAATTTTCAGTTCATGAAATTTTCGTTTTTTTTATACACGTACTTTTTATTTTACGTATATTTCATAAAAACTGAAACGCATAATTATTTTGGAACAATAATTTACGGTCAGATTAATGTAGAAATATTTATTTCCTGGACTAGCCATCTACTCCAGGCTTACTGTTTCCATATGCCCAGTATTCAGAACTTTTAGTTCCTATAAGAAGTACGTGTATACGTATACGTATACTTATAAAAAAGAAAATTTCGTGAACCACAAATTTCACTCATGTTTCTTTTTGTTGGTGCTCAGCTCTATATGAAATTTCGTGAAGAAAATCAATTGCAGGGTTGTTCTGTTAAAGTTAATTCATAAGAAGACAATTACAGCCAAAGTCACGATGTCGAACGTTAACGTTCGCTTTATTTCTATGCGACAAACAGCTGATTTGAGAGCCACTAACAAGCGAACGAAATCATATACAATTCGGTACAAAATCGGGCCCCACTTACACCCTCTCCGACAAAATCCAAGCGAACGAAGCCAGTCACTCACTTTCGTTTCAAAATGCGAGTCACTATCTTTCGACTTGTCGTTCGCATGGTTTTACGTGTGTTTGTGTGGTTGTTGTTCAAAGCAATAACATAAAGTTGACGTTCGCCATTTAATTTCGGAGCGAGAGAGAAGAGTACGAGGAACCAGTATCTGCAAGTGCCGAAAAGTTGGCGTTTTTCTGCTGAAATGGAAATATATTTTAATAACAAATTTATTATAATGACATTATTTTCTGTCTATTGTGTTTCTTCCATTGAATTCAATATAAATTGTTTTTCAAAGTTGTAAGTTCCTTTAAGGCTATAAGAGGTCATGTTTTCTCCGGTTAGTGAAAAAAATGTAAATGCCGCGGGTGGGATTCGAACTCACATTCGCTGGACGATCGTTTCGATGTTTGTGAAGCATCATCTTCAGCAGCGTCTAGCCCGTTAAGCCACTGCGGTGTGTATTTACATAAGTTTTTGTTTCAAGCTTTTACTTGATTTTCAGCTATGCGACAAACAAAAGACAAGTGACTGGTTTAGACACTTTCGTTCGCCTAGCCGACAGTAGTAGTTAGTGGCTTCCGATTTTGCAAACACACAACCACACAATAACATTTAAAGCCTGGGATAAGAACGAAAGTGAGTGACTGGCTTTCGTTCGCTTAGGTTTTCTTTTGAGATCATGGCTTTGGCTGTTAATTGTTTGGGACCGGAACTTTGTGGTTATGATTATTTTAAAAATCAAAAGCAACAACACATGCCTTAGAATTAAATTAGGTTGTGAAGCGGAAATATTTGTTAGGTGTATTGACGAACAAGCCCTGAAAATACAACACTGCAACCATTGTATCATAAAGCTTTTATCTACTTCGCTTTCTTTGTCGCAAGATGAAGGACAGTCTTGTGTAAACACTGATAAGATACAGTCCATATTCTAATATAAGGGTTACTTTGCAAAAAAGAAGAAATAAATCAGCAATAAAATTTATGTTATCAATTAATAAAAAATATACGTGGTTTATTTGTTTATTCAGCACCAAGGTGAATCAGAGATAGGTAGTAACTTTCGGCAACAAACTTTACGTTTAAAGCCTGGTACTAAGTTCGTTCGCGTGAAATAATTTACACCACTCATATTTTTACGTATCATCATTGCCCAGCAACAAATCATGATTTGCTAATATATTTTCTGTATTTTTAAAATTTTTTTAAAACAAACCCCCAAACATTTCGACAAATTAAATGAAAATTGATACATTTTCATCGATATTTCGCAAAAAAAAAAATTATATAGAGTTTTGTAAGCTTAAGCTTAACCTGCGTACTATGGTTTTTTTACGAGAAAATTCCGCGAAATTTGCGAGATGGAAATACGTCCTGAATGCCAACGCATAACGTCCGACGTCCTTCACGTTGTGACGGGGAGCTGGATGCTGTTTCAGAATATGATGGTTGAGGTGACTGGGTTGTTGGCAGACCAGCGGGAACTGTCATGTTATGCTGCTATACTGACACGTTATGTTGCTGTACTGACAGCATCGTGGTCTTTATGTAGAGGTTATAAATCCCTGCCACTGCTTGGGCCCGCAGTAGTTCTCGCCAGTGAGTGTCATATATACGGGGAACTCATGAGCACTTGAGCGACTTAACGCCTTGAATGTTAATACAATGGTTTATTTTTACTCGCTTCATGAGCTACCTGGAAGAGCTATTAGGAGTTTGTTCCTAAAATAAACCACATATAGGTGGTAAACTTGGAATTGGTAAGAACTTGTCGAATAAATAAATGGTTTTCCATTACATCCCATGAATGGACATGGGAGAGCCTCTCACAATCACTGAGCTGTGCGCTTTCGAGATTTCACTCGCTGATTGGGACCTACAGTTTTACGCCGATTCCGAACGATATTTTAAGAAGCTTTTTCATGGCTAAATACTCGATAGTGTCGAGGTGACCGCCACCGAAAGAAATTTTTTAAGGTGGTCAGAGCAGGGATCAAACTCAGGATCTCATGTACAAGAGGCGCGCACACTAACCATTGCACCACCGACGGTTGTCGAATACAACCACAAAAATTTTCCGACTATTATTAAGGGATATTAAATTTCCTCCTTAATTCTTTCGTCCATGAAATGAAAATATAATTATCAAACAATTGTTTTCGTACGAAATAACAACCCTGTAATTAATTTTGATTGAGAAATTTCCGTCAAAAAAAAAGCAAAAAGTGCAATTTGCCAAAAAAAAAGTGCTAAAACTGAAGCAATCAAAAATTGTAATACTTGATACGTAAAAAATTGTAACGCATAGAAGAAGTTTAGGGACTTTTGACCCGTGCCCGTCTGTATGTATAAGTGGCAACAGGGTAACTGGCGTAAACCTTTAACGACCACAATGAAATTTTGTCATTGCCTATTATTTAACCAAACTTAGTTTGGAATTGAAAATGGGTGTTCCGATCAGGGTTTCAACTTTCTGGCTGATTTTCATTGCTAATCTGATTTACTGATTGTGACTGCGAAAATGATCCGAACACACCGACCTGAAACCGCACACACAACAAATGATTTTCTCTGCAACGTCTGCGTCTTGGTTTAGAGGGGGCAATCGACGTCGTTCTACAAATTGTGATCGATTGTCTCATCGTAATTGGATATCTCAGGTAC
Source organism: Phaonia tiefii (assembly GCA_963931995.1). Taxonomy (NCBI): domain Eukaryota; kingdom Metazoa; phylum Arthropoda; class Insecta; order Diptera; family Muscidae; genus Phaonia; species Phaonia tiefii. The sequence continues at coordinate 259,088,314 of OZ008368.1, read as the reverse complement.
CAGTAGCGCGGGGAATTGATTTCACCATATTCCCAACATACTCTTCACATCTGCAATTAGATTTACGTAATTGTCTTTGCAGAAAGGTTATTTTGACTTTTTGGAAGAATTTTCGTGCTTTGTTCTTCCTTCTGTGTGTCTCAATTTTCTCACTCTCGCGCTTTCTGCACTGCAGTTTCTTACGCCTAAAGAAACTGTTTATCTCCTTTCTTTGTCCACTATAGTCACAGCTCGCGTTACAATTGATGCCACATTCTTCATCGTATCAAGGTTTGTTGCGAAGCTGTTTTTCAAAACCAAGTACGGTTGTTGCGGTAGTTTTTATAGAGTTGGAAATGGGTTTCCATTGCGATTCAGGATCATCATCGGGAGGTGTGGGCTCTGTGCCAAAAGCTGCGAGAGTTTCATGGAGTAGGCTCTGGCTACATCTGGTAATTGCAGCTTTCCGATGTCTAGCTTTCTCTGCGTCCGGTTTCGTACGATTTTCGCGCTACTTAATCTTGTGCGAACCTTTTCTTGTAGCAGGTAGTGATCAGAATCGCTGTTAGCTCCTGTTATCACTCGTACGTCCAATACACTAGATGAGTGCCTACTATCAATTAACACGGGATCAATTTGGTTCTTCGGTCTTTGATCAGGGGATATCCAAGTAGCCTTCCCTTTGTTCTGGAATCTTGTTTTTTGCCGCGGCCAAATCAATCTGCCTCAAAACGTTGTCCGAACTGTCAGCATGTAAACTGAAGTTGATCAGCAAAGTTGTACTTAACTCGAGAAAACTGGCGTGGTCACTACGCCCTCCCATACAGAAGCTGAGCGATTACCCAAGTTAGCATCTTTAATGAAAGCTGTTTCCGTTTTTTAAATTTATTAAAATAGTTAGACGGTTGAACCAGGGGGTTTCTATGGCACAGCTGATCAAAAACGTTCTAGGGAAATTATGTAGAATGGGAGACCAAAGAAGACATACAGATTACAGACCATGCAGCAACCTAAGTTTAAAAGTATTTGATTGATACTAATCACAGCTAAATTATGTTTGCATCGAACGAAAATACGCATTCCCTGTCTAAAAAATTCGGTTGAGACAGCCGAATTAGCCGTAACCGAATTAAGAGGTTGTCACAACTGAATTAGAGGTTGACACAACCTCATCAGAGGTTGACACAACTTCCTTAGAGGTTGACACAACATCATTAGAGGTTGATACAACATCATTAGAGGTTGACACAACCTAATTGGAGGTTGACACAACCTCATTAGAGGTTGACACAACCTCATTAGAGGTTGTCACAGCCGAATGAGAGGTTGCCACAAGCTCATTAGAGGTTTACTCAACCCCATTATAGGTTGTCACAGCCGAATGAGAGGTTGCCACAACCTCATTAGAGGTTGACTCAACCCCATTAGAGGTTGTCACAGCCGAATTAGAGGTTGTGAACCGTCTGTGGTTGAACCGTCTATTCGATTTTGACCAGTAATATACTTATAGGCAAATACAAATTTATTTTTGCTTTTTAGGGTCATGTTCTCCGTACATCAAATTTAATGAAATTGCGAATAAAAAGTCTAAACCAACATACTTTTGCAGTAAAGGATTTTTTAAATGCCAATTTACGTCCATATTTGACATCCACACTCGTGATAATTCTATATATTTCATAATTCCTGGTTGAAAATAAGCATTATTTCAGAGTTCAATTCCGGAAAACAGCCATACATTATAGAAATAATGCAAAAATGAAGCAAGTAACATCAAAAGTTAGCAAAAATTACCCAAAAAAGTGCTAAAAAGCATTTAGCATGTTTTCCCAGAAAAAAAAGTGCAGATGCCATAAAAAAAAGCTAGAATTCCACTTAAAGTGCTAAACTGGCAACACTGTACCAGGCTAATGAAAGTGATCGACATTTTCGGTAGAACTAAATACTTTTTAAGTGATTACTCTCTTTTCCAATAGTTAACAGGAGGGATATCGGGCGGAACGGTTCTTCGTCGTGAACACGATTATCAGGTTTCTGAAATGGGATAACTTACACAACTTTCCAAACATCCGGAATTTATAATTAGTAAAGCGGTAGATTTAAAACTTGTGCGGGATAACATGATATACTGAACGCTTTTCATACCCTCAACTTTCGATAGGAAGTTCGTGCCGCGTACAAATTGTTGTCAGTGAAATTTTATCCGGTCCCTCGAGATGTATTATATCATCGGACAAGTACTGGAAGCAGTAAGCCATCGCAGTCCATTTGTTGGAGTCCATCCTTGTTAATTCATTTTCCAAGATGATTCAATGCCGTTCTCCTTTCATCTGATGCGATTCATAACCTTCTGTGGATTTTTCTTGCCTATTGTTGAAGCTTGATACCCAAAAATCACAAGCATTTAACTCTGAAGTTTTTCAATGTATTCATGCCACCGAATTACACATTTGTTAGTCAAAATCGATCTTATCACTCGAATATTAAGGTTCAACCAGAGGCAAACCAAGATTATCAACCAGCGCCGATCGTAGAGTGGCGTAGAAGCTGCTGAAAATAGAAAACATTGTGACAGTATTCGTCTAGTGAGTAAAAAGTTCTATCAGTTGATTTGAAAGGTGTCAAATTCTCTCGTTGAATAAATAGAGCGAGAAACACATGAAGTGATGTTTACTTCGTTAATTTTGTGGAAATGAGCAATCTGCGTATTAGAATTTATTATTTGTCATGCAAAATTGCGAATTTCTTTGTTTATATCAAAGGACATCTGTTTATAGTCAAAAATGGAATAGCTAAAATTCCGAAAGATTGGGAAACAATTTACCAGGGACCGTCAATAATGATTATTGTTCTTTTTTTAATCAAAAAATCAATCACTTAGAACAGACATAAAAGAAAAATAATTTCATCATAATAAACATTTTTAGACAATCTTTGTATTTCCGCCATAATTTTGAAATTTTAGATTTTTACAGTTTTCTTCAATGGTAATGATTAATTTTAATTAATATTACAAAACTCAGCCCATAATTACTATTTTTGAGCAAAAAAAATTACACTCAAAAATAATACTTATTTATGATTTTTATTTTTTTCGCTCAAAAAAGAATTATTTTCAATTTGCGACTTTTTTGTGGGGGGTTTTGCCAATATCGTTGCATATCCTCATAAAACAAATCCAGAGGAATTAGTTTTAAGAAAAAAAAAACAAAACTCAAAAATAATAATTAGTTACGAGTTTTATTTTTTGCTCAGAAATAATGATTATGGGCTGATTTTTATAATATTACCCAAAAGTAATCATTATACCGTACGACAATTTAAAAAAAAGTCGTTACACTTGAATCGGAAGGTATACTTCTGAAACCATAGGTAAAATGGAGTTAATTGGCGTTTTCAGTTTTTCATTTTCTCATCCTGTTGCCCCCATAAAAGGACTACAAATTTTCAAGGGATACAATTTTTCAAAGGAAAAAGTTAAATACTTATTCGCACCCTACGATAGCGATATAGGTGTCAAATTAGAGAAGTGAATTATGGCTATTTTCATTATTTTTTTTATTTATATGGTTCCAGGATAAAAAAACACTTAAAAAATGTCGTTGAAAAATTAAATACTTTGAAAATCTCTAACAATTTATTCGAAAAAAATATATGTTAATAGCCTGTATATAGTGTAGTACTCCCCAAAATTTCAACACTCTAGCTTTATCAGTTAATTTTTAATAGAAGTTTACATAAAACTCTTCCAGCAAAAAAAGTACTTTATTATATGGAACAGAGTATACAATTTTTTTAAAAAAGGCGTTACACTTGAACCAGATGATATAAGAATGAAACTATAAGGTAGTCGGACTAAAATGACATTTTCAGTTTTTCATTTCGTGATCCTGTTGTCCTACAAATCTTCAAAGTATAACATTAAAAACAAAATTTAAATACTTGTTCTCAGTGTCCAATAAATACATTGAATTTATTTAACGTAATTTGTAGCAATATTTCTGTAGTAAGTCTTGACAAGTTGAAAAATTCAGAGGCTCAAATTATTTCTGCATTTCGATTTTTCGTAAAACAAAAAAGGGATTAAAACCGAGTAAACGTGATTATGGAGTGCCCAAATCGTAACAAGTTTTGTATTCTATGTGGTTTTTTTTTGTATGCCACTTGTTCCATTATCTAAAATAATCCTCGCTCCACTTCATATTAAACTGGGTTTAATTAGAAATTTTGTTCGGGCACTTGGCTCTCAAGATTGAGGCTGGTATGTATTGATTTATTGATACTTCATATTGAAAGGTTTATTAATTAGAAAAGGAAGCTTGGAATAGTTTGGATGCTGTAGTCAATAACTTTTTGGGCAACACCAAATCTGAAAACCACAAAAGTATAGTTCACAACCTTGTCGAATGTTTTTGGAAAAAATATGTCCCTGAAAATAAATTTTCTGAACAGACATCTGGACTTTTTCCCTGAAAATTTAGGAGATTTTAGTGATGAACACGGTGAAAGATTTCATCAAAATCTCGTCGTTATGGAGAACCGGTTCCGGGGACACAATTCAGCCCACGTGTTGGCAGATTACTGTTGGTCAATTTGTCGTGACACTGCTGGTATATACAAACGACAAAGCAAAAGTATACACTTTTCGTAAGTACCATTCATTTTAAATATCTATGAATAATGTTATCCTTTGAAGCTTTGTAGTCCTTTTAAGGGGCAACAGTATGAGGAAATGAAAAACTGAAAATACCATTTTAGTCCGATTAGCATATATATAAGAGTGAAACTTATATCCTCTGGTTAAAATGTAACTCCTTTTAAAAAAAAAATATACTCTGTTCCACATAATAAAGTACTTTTTTTGCTGGAAGAGTTTTATGTAAACTTTTATTAAAAATTAACTAATAAAGCTAGAATGTTGAAATTTTGGGGAGTACTACACTATATACAGGCTATTAACGTATATTTTTTTCGAATAAATTGTTAGAGATTTTCAAAGGATTTTAAAGGATTTAATTTTTCAAAGACATTTTTTAAGTGTTTTTTTATCCTGGAACAATATAAATAAAATAATAAGAAAAATAGCCATAATTCACTCCTTTAAGTTGACACTTATATCGGTATCGTAAGGTGCTAATAAGTATTTTTTTTTTTAAATGTTATCCCTTGAAAATTGGTAGTCCTTTTATGGGGCAACAGGATGAGAAAATGAAAAACTGAAAACACCAATTAACTCCATTTTACCTATAGTTTCAGACGTATATCATCCGGTTCAAGTGTAATATGGACTGTCGGACGGTGTTATAATTGAAGAAAATCCTTAAAACTCATAATACGATCATTAATATGTTATTTTTATAATAAAACTCATAATGATTACGGTCCCTCCAATATATACAAATACTGATTGCTCCGAAACTCACAGGGAGCTTAGTAGCGATTTTGTCGCTGATTTGGAAATTTCATAGAGTTACTTTTTAAACTCATATCAAACCCAACGATGGCGGAATGAAACTCCCTTTAGCTTAAGATAAATCTTGTCCTCATATGGTTTTTAACCTAAGCCCTGTATTCAGTTCTTACGAAATTTTGGTAAGATATTTTGTCATTTATCTCTAAACGGAAAATGTTGTTGCGGAGACTTACCATCTACATATTTTTGATTTACCTTGCAAATATTTCATTTATAATTCCTCAACGCCCCCCATTATATTTTTAACGCATTTGCTGTTATTTTCCCTTATAATAAAAATTCTGGTCCCAAACAACAATTGAGGGCATGAGAATTAAAACTCGGTATAGACCATTTTTGGTGAAATGCGTTTTTTCACATATTCTTGTTCTCTAGACCAAGGCGCACCCTCTGATATAACATCCACACCTCTATAGTTTCTAGTTTGGCCGCTAGGAAGCATCAAAGTACATCCATATTGTCAGTGAGTATGAAAACAAGGTATTCAGAAAACAATTTTTTGCTTCTCCTGAAAAGTTGCAAAAATGGTCTTTACCGAGTTTTAATTCTCATGCCCTCAATTGGTTTCGTATGAAATAGCTTTGGCGTAAGATCCCTGTAATTGATTTTGCCCACGAAATTTTCGATAAGAGCTGAGTACCAAGCAAATGAAAAGTGGGCGAAATTTTTGGGTCATGAAATTTTCGTTATTTTTATACACGTACTTCGGCCGTCGGTGCTGCAACGGTTAGTGTACGCGCCTCTTGTACATGAGATCCTGGGTTCGATCCCTGCACTGACCACCTAAAACTTTCTTTCGACGGCGGTTACCTCGCATAGTGACGGCGACACTGTCAAGTATTTAGCCATGAAAAAGCTTCTCAAAATACCGCTCGGGACCGGTGTAAAACTGTAGGTCCCAATCAGTGAGTATAAAACTTGAAAGCGCACAACTCACTGGCTGTGACAAGCTCTCCCCAATTCTTCATGGAATGTAATGGGAAACCATTTTTTTTTTTACTTATGGCAACAAAAATTTCATAAAAATTGAATACCGGGCTTTAGAGGGTAACTATTTGTTTTGTGCGCCTATTAGGTATCAGAAGGAATTTTCTCATTTGAGCGGGTTTTGCTTATAGTTACAGCTGTGAGTCAGCAAACAAATTTAATTAAGTCGTGAAAATTGTTGTGCAATGATTTATCACGATTTTCGATGTTTATTATCAAGACAAAAGTGTATGCATAAACTTTCTCCAACCTTTGCCGATGCAGCCCAAAGGCTATGCAGAAGCTGCAGTAGAGAGCTACTGTGAAACTCTGGTATATGGAGTTTGATCGCGGCCGACTTTCGCTCAAGAACGAATTTCGTCAAGTTCGTCCAAAAGCTGTTCTTGTGCTACAAAACATTGATGCTGTGCAAAAATCTATTTCTAGCACTATAAACTAGTCATAAATTTCCGGCGCAATCTTCTTTTTGCAAGATTTTGAAGGAAAGTTCCTTAACGAATTCATCACCTGTTCCTTAGCGACTGCCAGACACTATCGGCCTTATTCATAAAAAGTTGTGAGAGGTTTGGTGCACGATTTTTGTATGATAAATTATATCTCAATCCTCTCATAACTTTTTATGAATAAGGCCGTATGACTTTACTCACATTCAAATGTTGTCTTAACATACCTCAGATGTGCGTTGATATTCAAATGTTAGCTTAACCCTTAACCCTTAATAGCCTGATTTTTTGTTTTGAGCCGAAAAAAATTGACGTTATAAATCTTGTTATTCTAAACAACTTTTGTGCTACCATTTTTTCCATAGATGACATTTACCTGAACTAGGTAAAGAATACCTGGTTGGTTCTTGGCGGAACCACTAGGCGCCCGGACATCAAAATTTAAAAAAGGAAGTTTTGTACGACAAAAATTTTTTTTAGCAAAAATCAATGACTTTTATTCGGAAACATTAAAAAACTGAAAGATAAATTCAAAAATATTTGTATAGGAGTTTCTTTAAGGCCATTTAGTTTTGGTGAAACTGAGCGAAACAGTTTTTTTCAGCAGAAAAGCACAAATGTATCCCACATTTTTGGCATCGGACCTTCGAACGAGATATATATATATATATATACTCTTTATATACTCTGGTAAGTGCCCAACGTTATCCAAGCGAATAACGTATCGGACGTATTTTGTATAGTCGATCATAGCTCGAATCGTTTTGCGGTATGGGTCCATACATACGAGCTGCTTCCGAGACACGATCACGTCTGTAACTGCGTGCAGCAGCGGATGATGTCGATGGCTGTTGATCAGATGTCGATGGCTCTTGACCACGATGACGGTGCGGCATTGTCTCGTTGTTATTGAAGTGTAAGAATTGGCGAATCTTTTCGTGACGATTTCGTGTCATGCAATCCATAATTGGCTTGAAACCATACTCACTCCAATATGATCGAACGCTCGGGTACTTAAAAACCGACATTTAGTACTTAATTCCCATGAATCGTTTGATTTCATCTGGCGTGGTATTCAGTGGTTTATCAATGTTTTCTTGCACTGCGTACAAGTTACTCTGTTCGACGATATTCGAAATAATATCGTCCGACCTGAAAAAAGAAAAAAACTGAAGCGGTGAGTTCAATGCCAATATTTCCGGTGTCAAATCTTCATTTCCTCGAAATTTAACAGAATTCGAATACAATTGAAGACTTGTTTTTCGCCACAATGGTTTTTTAAAAACATTAGACTCTTTATCAATCGATACGCCTTCAAACATTGTCGCATATTCTCGCCATCGGGAACGATCACCAACAATTACTGGATCTTCTGCAACACCTATAACAAATGTAAATCAATAGAATCAAACAAAACATTTTGTTATCAATTATCACCTTGATGTGATTCAATGTTTTCTTCCATATTTGAATTGCCCGAATCGGCATTACCCATTTCGACATCGCTTTGATTATCTTCCACCGCTTCGGTTTCATCATGTAAATCACCTATTTGTTGAAAATATTCCAAAGTTTCGTTAGCCAAAGCAGCGTCAAAATCGAAATCTGGGTCATCCATATCGTCAGCAGAAAAATCACCATCATCGTCGCTTTCTGACCACGCAATTGAATTTACATACTCGGTAAGTTCTTCTTCTGTCCGGAAATCACGAATTCTACGCGCCATTTCTAAAAGCCAAACTAAAGAAACCATAACAAAACAAATCTGTATAACTTCATATGTGCTTAAATTGGAAGTCCGGGTGCCTGACGGTTCCGCAAAGAACCAACTAAAAATTGGTAAAAATCGAGTAAAATAAACAAAACTAAATCACTTCAAACACTCACAATACCTTTTAGACACTATAACCACCACGACAATATTTTTTTAAACTTAGATTTCGACGTATTTAACACAAAAATAATTGTTGCAAATTTAGCGATTTCACAAAAGTGTTCTTACTCGAAGTTGTGTTACACTACTAAATAAACACGTGTCAAATAAAGTTGGCAGCAAGTGGCAGTGTTTGCAAATGGTGGCGCTAGCACCAATTAACACCTTAAAAGTCGCAACGCGAAGTTTAAAACAAATTTGTTAAACAAAATTATCGTTTTTTTTGGTTGGTTCCTTGCGGTACCAGTGGGATATTAACAGATATCATCACAATTCCAAGTAACATTCAGCTGTTAGCTCAACTAAACAAATGTAAACCATTTTTTGTATTAATATTTTAAACTGTAGATAATGATAATGATCATTGGGTACATTTGCGCGTTTCAATTTCTACTCGCGGCCAATCTACTCTATTAGGGGTTAGTTATATACGTTGAACAAACGGCATCTGTAACATATTCTCTCAAACTCATGCAGCAGGAACCATGATTAGTTTTGAAACACACTCCAAATATTTATATATTTCCAATTCCTAAACTCACTTATATTTTTTTTGCAAAAATTAGCATGTTTACTTGCAAATACGCATACTTTTACGTGAAGCCATATGAGTATCACAAACAAAGCTGTATTTGGATTACAAACACATATATTATAACAAATTAATCATCGTGTTTCAAACATGTAATATTGAATAGCAAAAACAATGTGTTTGAACACAAGTGTACTATATTTGCGACAAGGTCCAAACACACGATATTTTTGTATAAAAGCAAGTCCGATTTTTTTCAAGAGACCGACCGGCACGTTGTCACATAAAAGTCTTACTGTCCATAACTGACCCAGTTTCTTTAAAATTTGTTGACCCCTGTTTGAATGGTTGACACATTAGGTGGACTTTCTCGACTAAAATATCTCCGCAGTTTGCGGGCGGTCTCAGTATAACTTTCCAATTTTTTGTAATAATACTTCACAATTATAACGCGTTGTTCGTTAGAAAAGAGCTCCATTTTTAATAATCGGAATAAACATATCTAAATGCTGCCAAATTTTAGAGTTGCCACTTGCTCCAAAAAAAATTAAACTAAATTTAGAAAGTGCAATCTTACTGAGATATCTGCCCTGTCCACCTTATATTTCTTTCGACGATGGCAACCTCGCTTAGTGAGAGCGCCGTTATCGAGTAATTAGCCTTGAAATATCAAATAAAAAAACAGATCGGAACCGGTGTAAAGTTGTAGGTCCCAATTACGGAGTTTAAAACTTGAAGGCGCACAGCTCACTGGATGTGACAAGTTCTCATCTGCCTATTCATGGGGTGTAATGGGGAAATATTTAATTAATTTACCCCATAAATGGTAAAGAAAAGAAGTAGCTTGAGCTTAAGTGGAATACGAAACCTCGCGCTATATACAAAATTGCATCCAAATTATTAAACACTTTAAATCCCACAATTTGCCCACATCCACTTCCACCAATAACTGACCTAAGTTCATAAATATACAATTTCGTAAATTGATAAACAAATAACATATAAATCAATTAACACCGGACAGTCAACAAATAAAACTGCCGGTAAAAACTGAAATAAAACCCATATTTTATTTGTGATTCATAAGTAAATGCATTTGCCAGTTGAGTTTGAATTTCGCCTTAACAGATGATCTTTAAGCCAAAAGTTAAAGAGAAGATATTTCCATTTTATTATTATACAATCATTTTATCTTATGGTTTGTCCTCCAAATGGTAATAAACCTATCGCTTGAGAAGATATGATTCCGCTTAATCACAAGAGAATGGACTGTTATACACATAGTCAGTTAAAGAGGATGGGCGACCAGTGTGTTTACCTTCAACAGTTTCTCATCATCAGCGAGAGTGTTTTTTTTGCTGTTTCATCGGATGTATAACTCATGGTGAAGCAGAGTTTGGCCAAGCTAATGGTTAACAAAAACATGTGAATTATTTTAACTATTGAAATTTCAAAATCCGAGGTGGAAGTATTTTTCGATCGAGGTATTAAAACTTTTCTATTTGTTAGTGACAATTTTGAAAGTCAGGACACACCTTCAAGAAATTACATGACATTCATAAGATCAAAACCACAAACTTATAATATACCAGTAATTAGATTTTACATTTTCAACACAAATATATGGCAATCCTTGTTTATAGAAAAAAATTTGCATATTACAAAATATTTTAAGTTTTAAAAATGAAAGAATAACTAATAACAACTACAGAGAGAACCATTTCAATAGCAAATGTCTTTAATACACAATCTTGATAAATTCATTACTACTTATATTCTAATTTTATTCCAAAAACAATTCCACATCCCTTTAATGAACAAATCAAAATTCTAGGGTTGCTACTTAAGTTTAGAGATGTCTCAATACCGGCGTAGATGCATCAAATCTGACATCACCATCGTAAAGTTTGTCGTATATGGTGAAAAACCTGCTTCTGTAACATACTCTCTCAAACACAGTCTGAAGGAGTTCCATGTATATTTTTGTAATTGAAGCCAAATATTTATATATTTGCAAGTCCTAAACTCACTTATGTTTAAATGTAAACATTTGTATATTTACTTGCAAAGATGCAACTTTTACGTGGAGCCATATGCGTGTTTCATGCCAAACATACCATATACTTATGTAGAAGTATTAGTGTATTTCCTACCAAATTAACGATTGATGACTGACTAAATGCATGAAACTAAAACGCAAAGATCAGCCAATATAAGAAATCCTCAATTCATTTGCACACTCATTCGAGAATATTTATGAATCACTGACTGAAAAAATAATGCAAAAATAAAGTTATACACTTGGAATAGCATTAACTTAGACTAAAAACAATCTCTATTGTCCCGAATTTATTGTTTTGCTCTCGACAGAGCATAGCGACAAAAAAAATAAATAAACAGTGCAACAAACACAGATGTATTTGTATCACAAACACAGCTCTATTTGTATCACAAACAAAGCTGTATTTGGATAACAAACATATATATTTCAAAAAATCACATGAGATGTCATGGGACACCCGGTTGCAACTAAGTTCCTTTCGCTATATACCTTATTACGTACTAGTTAGTTCCAACACGCTTAAGACTACCGTTGAAAAATATGATAATTTAAATGGATCTTTAAGAAAAGATACTTTTTGTAAAATGATTAACTTTTTTTAAGAAAAAATTTTATTTTTTGAATGTATATTTTTAGGTCCTTTTTGTAAGAATATGTATTATATTTTCGCGAAAAGGAAATTTGTTAAAGAGAGGTACTTCTTTTATTAAAAGCTAATGTTTTTTTTTCAGAAAAGGTATTATTTTCAAGAAGAAATACTTTCTGTAAGAAAAAGCATGAATTTTTTTTACAAAGTACTTTTTTTAAGAACAGGTACTTTTTTGGCGTAGAATACGTCTTACCATAGAATAACACATACCATAGAAGCTTTTATTCGCTCAATAAATTAAACGTCATAGGTACGATGGAAAGTAAACATTGGATGGTGGAAAATATGGGTTCAATAATACCAGATGGCGGCAATAGTATACAGCGATCAACAAAGGAACAACAACCGAATTTCGTGTTTTTGTTGCAAACTAGTTGTGTTAAATACAACACAAATGTATACCAACGATAAAAGTCAACAAAAAAGTGCAAAATACATTTAAATTTTTCAGTTCTACACCAAAACGACATGAAAAAGTTAAGTGAACACATTTTGTAACTCCACCTGGTGTAAGGTAATTTTAAATTTAATTGCTCTCATTTCCACTAAACTACGATGAAGAGTGTGAAATGAAACGTCAGATGAGAGAATAAGTTTATCTACGTATGTATTATTCTATGCGTCTTACCTTACGGTATAGGGAGTCATGTCAGATTGTTATTGTTGTAATCTTTATTTCATTGATTATGAGGAAACGGCGAGATAACTTTTTTAAAAAATTTTTTATTTATTTTTTTAAGAAAATTTACTTTTTTCTCAAGAAAAGGTATTTTTTTTATTTTAAAGAAAAGGAAATTTTGTAAGAAAATTTACTTTTTCAAAATATTTTCAAAAAAGTAATATAAAGCTAATAAACAAGTTTTATATTATTAAAAAGGTCTTGAGCTTGAATAAATTTAGAAAATTGTAAGTTTAAAAAACAGACCGAGTAAAAACTCCCGGAAGGGAAATGATGAAAGTTGACGAAGAGCACCGCGAGCTTGAAACAATAATATTGTTGATGGCAACCCTCTGTTTTGTTGTTTTGAAATGACAAAACAAAAACCAATCATGCCTGTTTACAACCAATGGTTTTTCGACAATTATAAAAAGAGTTGTGCATGAAAGTGTTCCAATGTTAGTGCTTGGTATTCTTAAAACATATAATGATGAGTGTTTCTAGATATATATTTTTGATGAATTCACCGAAAACTCAACAAAAACGTCTGCTGATGAAGATCTTGTCAAGATCTGAAATAGGTATACAGACAGCCTTGGTATCATTGGGACATTTTTGTGCTTGACTTTTTTGAAAATAATATAAAGCTAATAACTACTTTTTGTAAGAAAATTTACTTCTTTTAAGCAAAGGTACTTCTTTAAGATAAGGTATTTTTGTAAGAAAGGTACTTTGTTTAAGAATATTAATAGGTATTTTTTTTTTTGAGAAAATTTACTTTTTTTAAGACTTTTAAACTTCTTTTTTTAACTTTTTAAACTTCTTTCATTTTGGCTTTTCTAAATTTATTAGGTTCAATACTACAATATATACTAAATATTGGGTACAGGGTCCACCTAGAAAACTTCCCATTAAACAGTAAATTTCCCAACATATGTGAGACATCTAGTTAATTTCTTTCTCTATGATACAAGCCGTTAGTCTAGACATTTTGCAGGGTGTAGTGATGGGGACGTGCGATGAAGATGTTCAGTGGCTCATTCCTCTTCCTCATCGTTACAACTTTTACAGAAGTCATATGCCCTGAAATTTAGTCTCACTGCGTGTGTACCAATCAGACAGCTCCCCATCAAATCTGAAACCAGCATGTGAATCTCCTGCTATCTACTATGGGCCAATTTTTTTTTATTGTACACAATCTGTGCCCTCGTCAATCTCTCCTGCATCACAATATAGGAGTGCCCTCGCAAGAAATGTTTACAAGTCGCTAGGGGCATGCCAACACGCTCCAAGTCCTATAGAACGTGCAATGTACGGTTCCGCGTAATTTAAGGACCGGTTCTGTCGAGTCCGGTTCCTAGAAGAACCGGGTATTTGGGCCGGTTCCGGTTCTCTGCAAATTGCTGTTCCTAAAATGCTTAACTGAAATATTCTTGACTAATTTTCCAAGCTTAAGGTCACTTCTGATTTTATAAAACTTTTTGTTTTCCTCTTTTCTCTCTTGATATTTCTATTTCCTTTGGAAATCTTCTTCAGGATAGTGTTTAATATTAACAAGTAAAAGTGTTAAATTCGGCTGTACCGAATCTTTGATACCCTCCACCTTAGTGTTAACCAGCAAAATATTAAATTTGAAAAAGGACCTTTTTTAAGAAAATGTATTTTTTTAAAAAATATAAAAATATGTTACTTGTTCACAAATGCAATTACTTGTTCACAAATGCTCACAAATGCAGGATGCTCACAAATGCTCACAAATGGATTGCTCACAATGCTCACATTGAAAATGTACTTAAGAAAATGTACTTTGAAATATACTTTGAAATGTACTTAATGTACTTTTAAATGTACTTTGAAATGTACTTAAGAAATGTAGAAGAAGAAATGTACTTAAGAAGAAATGTACTTAAGAAATGTACTTAAGAAGAAATGTACTTAAGAAATGTACTTAAGAAAGAAATGTACTTAAGAAATGTACTTAAGAAATGTACTTAATGAAATGTACTTAAGAAATGTACTTTGAAATGTACTTATGTACTTTGAAATGTACTTAAGAAATTTACTTTTTTTTAAGAAAATTTACTTTTTTAAAAAAAATAAAAATAAGTTACTTGTTCACAAGTAAAATAAAAAAGCATTTTTTAAAAATAAAAAACCATTTTTTGAAGAACTGTTAAAAAAAAAAGAAAAAAAGCTGGGACGAGAGTTGAACCATTTTTTAAAAATAAAAAAGCATTTTTTGAAGAACTGTTAAAAAAAAAAAAGCTGGGACGAGAGTTGAACCAACAACCCTCAGACTCCAGCGCGCAACCATTTACCCTTCAGGCCACAGCCACCTTAGATGAAGTGTGACAAATTCATATAAATGTATGAACACATGGAAAGTACATCTAAACATTCTAAAGTACTTACCTATTATAAAGACAAACAAAGATTTTCAACATGGAAATTCACCACACGGCAAAAGGAGTAGTTTAGTATAAAACTACAAACATTAATGTGAAAATTTTATGAATTTTTTTTACGTTTCCAATCATAAAATTTTTTCCAATGGACCAATTTCGCTGATTTTCAATACCAAACTGCTCCAGAATACGTGGATCATTCTGGCCAAAAACCAAACCGCGTTATCGCCGATTGAAGTCGTGAGAATGTTTTCAACAGACGGACAGACGGACATGGCTATATCGACTCCGGTTGTTATAAGGATCAAGACTATATTTACTTTATGGGGTCGCAAAGCCTTATTTCTATATGTTACAATCAGAATGACAAACTGATATATACCCTCTATCACTTACAGTGGAGGGTATAATAATAACAAACAAACATCAATACAAATTAAAATGAAAATTTTTGACAAATTGTGAAAAGTAATACTATTTATACATATTATAATACAGTAATGTTCACATAAAGTAGAAATATTAAATCGAACAAAATTTTAAAATATTTTAAGACCATTTAATTTTCTCTTATTATACCCTCCACTGTAAGTGATAGAGGGTATATATCAGTTTGTCATTCTGATTGTAACATATAGAAATAAGGCTTTGCGACCCCATAAAGTAAATATATTCTTGATCCTTATAACAACCGGAGTCGATATAGCCATGTCCGTCTGTCCGTCTGTTGAAAACATTCTCACGACTTCAATCGGCGATAACGCGGTTTGGTTTTTGGCCAGAATGTTCCACGTATTCCTGAGCAGTTTGGTATTGAAAATCAACGAAATTGGTCCATTGGAAAAAATTTTATGATTGGAAACGTAAAAAAACTCATAAAATTTTCACATTAATTTTTGTAGTTTTATACTAAACTACTCCTTTTGCCGTGTGTTGAATTTCCATGTTGAAAATCTTTGTTGTTCTCTATAATAGGTAAGGCTTTGTGTTCATCGAAAATATTTCGGTCGTGGTAAATTGTGTTGAATTTATTTTTGTGTGGTGAACAATTTTTCATGATTTTGCTGTGCCATATCAGATAACAAAATTTTGACAGATACAAATTCAAAGTGGTCAGAGAAAAATCTTTTAAAATGAGAATAATTCAAAAAAAATATTTTCTAATTATACTTGCAGTATTAAAGCAACTAAATTTCTTGAAATCGATTAATAGAACGTGTATGTTACTCCAGAATGATGAAAATAAGCGCGAAGTAAGAAATTTACGTTTACAAAAATTCATACAAACATTTTGACACTTTTTTTTTATTACTTTTTCAGAATTTGTTCCTGTATATGGAGCCAAGGACGGTATCAAAAATTATCAGCTGCATCTTAAATGGAGATACAAATCTATGCAAGGAACATTTACGTCTGGAATACAGTTCATTTTTAACTGCCTTGGAATACGTTCCATCAAAACATCATGGTTGGTCTGTGGAACTGGAAATGGTATGTTTCCTTTACTGGATGAGCTGTGGTTGCAGCTACAGAGTTGCTGGGTGTTTTATGGGCTTCAGTCGGT
This sequence comes from Phaonia tiefii, assembly GCA_963931995.1. Taxonomy (NCBI): domain Eukaryota; kingdom Metazoa; phylum Arthropoda; class Insecta; order Diptera; family Muscidae; genus Phaonia; species Phaonia tiefii. The sequence continues at coordinate 259,071,629 of OZ008368.1, read as the reverse complement.
ATACAACGAAAAACATTATACATAAAATGCTTAATGTTTTTTGTGGAATGAACCACTTAATAAACCATGGTGGCCAAGGAGAATATGAACGACTAGGCAATAAATTTGCTAAAAAGTCGCGATCGAATTCATTTAAAAGCGTAATTGGTGCTATTGATGGTACCCACGTCATGATAAAGTGTCCTGTCGGCAAACACGACGAGTACATAAACCACAAGAAATTCTACTCGATTCAAATACAAGCAGTAGCGGTCAGGTTTATTTAAAGATGTTTTTGTTGGATTTCCCGAGCCTGTGCACGACACGCGCGTATTTGTTAATAGTCCCCTCTACAACGATGGAATGTATCCACCTAATGGGTATTATTTGCTCGGCGATAAAGGTTATCCTTGTCAACTGAGACCCGTGCCGATAATAACCCCCTTTAAGGAACCCCTTACGCCAGGTCAAAGACGTTTCAACAAAGCCCACAGCAGTGCCAGAATAGTTGTGGAGTGTGCATTTGGAAGATTAAAATCTCGTTGGAGAAATATACACAACAGAGGGCTTGAGTTGTCTATAAAAAATTGCACAAAAACTATTTTCAGCGCATTTGTTCTACACAATATATGTCTTATGAAGGATGATATTTGGGAATATGACTTGACCGTGCAATCACAACCTCATAACCCTCATAGTCACGAAAGTGATCCAGTGGTCGGTGATTCCGACGATGGTATTTCTGCAAGATATCAAATTTTTAATGATTTTCTCCAAAACTCTACTCAAACAATTGAAATGTAATTATATTTAAATTTAAAATTGTACTTTTACAATTCCACACGTCTTAAAATTCACTAAATGATAGAATGTAAACTACCCTAATTTAAAAATTTAACTTTTTTTAATTTAATTGAATAAAAAATTTAAATTTAATTTAAAAATTAATTTAACAATTCCATCAAAATTGTTTATTGGCATAAGACACAGATCCATATCAATATATACTAATCGACGAAAAATCGCTTAATATATCGTTTCAAAAATCTCCGTATATCTGTCTGTCTATGCACCCTTGTGATAAAAGATAACCCGCAAAGACGAACTGATAACAGACTTTGTACATTGACTTTAAATGGGTCAAGCACGAACACTGAGAAATACTATTTACTTTTATTTTAACAGGTTGCGAAAACATTTCTCCTGAAATTTTTGCAAAAAAAAAAAATCTGTATTTAATGTAACTTGAATAAAAAAACTCCATTCAACATACAGCATAAGATTTATTTACATTTTATAAAATTATTTATTATTGAAAATTGACTTGAGATCATTAAAGAATTGCACAAAAGTAATGCTTCTTAAAATAAAAATAAAAATAAAAATAAGTTAACAATTCAATTTTTTTGGAGGTAATAATGTGCACCACCTTTGTATAAAAAAACATTTAAAAATACATCGAATTATATGCACAGGCTCTTTTCTTAGTTTACTGGCAAAATTTGATGGGGAGATCTTGATCAAAATGCCGCCGTGAAAAAATACTCTGTCAAAATTTTGACAAATTTTAGTCAGATTCTGAATCCGATGAAATAAGAAGGGGAGCAACATTAATATTTGGGTAATCATGCTGCACCATTTGAGCAAACACACTTATAAGGGTCCCCACTTTTTTGTCTGCTTTCTTCTGCATTTTTAAAATTTTTTCCTCAAAATGGCCAATGCGACTCCTTTTGTTAACATTTTTACTCGAAGAACGTGTTGACACCGGAGTTGTGCAATTTGAAACCGATGAAGTTTGGGCATCTGAAGTAGACGACGATGAAGTTGATGCATCATTTAACGTTTGGCAAGACCGTTCATCTCTTGACATACTAAATATTCCTCGACTGCTGTCTACTAGGAAAGGAGGATGAAAGTTATCTTTCTTTCGAGCATATTCGTCGATCGTGCTAAAAAATGGCCAATCATTTGGGTCTTCTTGGGTAGCCTCATCAGCCATACCTTCCCCGGTGGTGTATTTGAAAAAATCTTTATATTTTTTTATCACCTGATTCCATTGTTTCTTGCATGATTGTGCGTCTTTTTTACAGTCTTGCACTTCCAGGGATATTTCTTCCGTCACATAACATCCCATGAAGGGATTGGGGAGAGCTTCTCACAATCAGTGAGATGTGCGCTTTCTAGTTTTACACTCACTGATTGGGACCTACAGTTTTACACCGGTTCCGAACGGTATTTTGAGAAGCATTTTCATGGCTAAGTACTCGATAGTGTCGCCATCACTAAGCGAGGTGGCCGCCGTTGAAAGAAATGTAAGGTGGTCTGAGCAGGGATGGAACCCACGTTCTCATGTACAAGACCCGCGCACACTAACCATTGCACCACTGACGGATACGTATCCACAGTATTGCATCCATAAAATTTTGTGGAACATGTATGTGGTACGTATGTTATTCCAATTTCAGCCATAAAAAGTTGGTTGTGGTTTGAGACAGTCCCAATTGTTGACAACGTCTTGGAATCGATAAATAGGGATCTTTACCAACACTTGCCTGCACGGCAGCAATATTTTCATTACTTCGAGCGGTTCTCTCTCTTATTGGCACTTGAACGTTATTTAAAGAAAATGTACGCTCGTAATTTGCAACAATTTGAGGAATAGCGTGCACAGGTGGACGATTATTACGACCATAAAATGGCAAAAGTACTCGAAAAGTTTCAATTGGAGAACGATTACTTTGATCAGGACCGTAATCACTATGAGGGTTGTTATAAAAATTACATATTAGAGATCATATTATGAGTTTTAAGGATTTCCTTCAATGGTAATTATTAATTTTGAGTAATATTATAAAAATGAGCAATAATCATTATTTTTGATCAAAAAATAAATAAAATAAAATTTAACGCGAAATTCTTAAGGGAACGAAAACTTCATTCGAGACGTGACGTCAACAACAGTGTGAAGATCAACTCGATACAACTTTTGGTTGTAATGGCATTTGTGCTTTTCGGCCAACAATCATTCAATGATCAGGTTGACTGGCATTGGCACGAGGTTTCGGTTGCCGCAGACTGTATTCGGATACACATTCCAAACAATTGTAGCATGGTCCGTGTGTCGTATATTGTCTATACCAAAAATAATGATGTTAGTCTTGTCAAAAGGAAGTACGGGATGTTTGTTGTCAGTCCTACCTTTTCGAGTAATAAACGCAACCTAAATTTTCAAATATTTCAATTCTGTTCCCAAGCACAATAACTTTTCGGTGTCGATTCACTTCTATTTTACAAACGATCGACTTCTATTTTACGAATGATTTCTAGCGAAAAGTCTAAAGCCCCGTATTCAGAAAATATGATATTCAGAAAATGATATTCAGAAATGATATGATATCTTGATATTCAGAAAATATCAATTGAAATGCAGACAAATGTATACAACGAGTTGAAACTTCGACTGAAGTTTTTCTAAATGGCAATTTATATTTTCTGAATTTCAATTGACATTTTCTGAATTTCAATTGATTGTTTCTTAATTTCAGATGATATATTCAGATTTTCAATTGATATTTTCTAATTTCCAAACGAAAATTGTTAATTTTAATTGATTTTTTCTGAATTTGAAGCAGAAATTTTTGGTGACGCGTCATAACGCCCAGGGACATAACGCCCATGGGACCATGAGAGTAAAACATTTGAATTTAAGAGTTTTTGTAATTTTATTTACAGATGAAAAATTTGAAAATAACATAAAACTTATTGAAATATTTGTAATTTGGAATCAACAATTTGCCGACAATATGGGCAAAGAAAATGTGAATTATTTTTTTTTGAATTTTGCTCCATTTTGTCGTAGCAGCTGGAACATATTTTGAAGTGCATGCATGGCTGCAAAACTATGGTCCTGGCATCCAGTGTGCATATAATGCATTTTAGGACTTCCGTCGTCTGGCTATTCTGCATATGATCCTCAGTGTCGTCTTCTTCAGACATATCTTCTTCAAGAAGTGTGTCGTCAAAATCGAAATTATTAATAATATTATTACTTTTATTTATGATGGCGTTGAAGAAATCGGGCAACGAGATATGGCCTCTGTCCAGCTGTTGCGTCGTCTGGTGGATTGCATTATCCTTAAGATTGTTCCGTTTACGCTTCTGCGGTAACACATTCAAAACACCAGCAGATGCTTGGGCCAGAGACACTGACTGGGCGAAGTCTTCATTCCGTATAGTTTCTACGAATGCTATAAAACGTCCATGTTTCTCTAGCTTGCTAGAGAGCTTGGAGTTGAAGCCTTCCAAGGAACTTGTAGTTCGCACTTGTTGTCGATGTACCGAAAATCCAGAAGGTGTGATCTAAAAAAGCCATAATGGAAAACTTAAGGTGAACCAATGTGCTTACAATGTGCCTCCTGTTAACAAAAATTAAAGTTATTGCAAAAAAATCGGCGCCTTTTACGACTAGAATGGAAAAAGGTGAAGTTAGTGGAGAAAAAAAATCGGCGCCGACGCGTCACCGTAAAACGCGCCGATTATTTTTCTCCACTAACTTCACCTTTTTCCATTCTAGTCGTTTAACCCCTTCTATTTGTTTGCTTTTTTTAGAACTGCACACATCGTATACCAAAAATTATAGTTAAATTTGCTCAGGCAGTGTGGAATTCAAATGAAAAGATTTCAGTTTAGTGTAGAGAAATTACCTTGGTCATCCACTGTTTTTCGAAATATTTTATGAAGATGTTGAGGCACTCCCGATGCTTTTTTGAGAACTCAAGTGCGTTGTTTTTAAGAATGAGAAACATCTCCTCAATTTGTTTCGGATTCACTAATGGTAGAGTCAAAAATGTTCGGTACCATTTGCTGCACTCTTCGTTTCTTTTAATCAGCTTTCCGAAATTTTTTATTTTTCCCGAATTTCGTCGTAAGGCCTGGCAATAGTGAAACCAGCAGCCTTTTAAAGACGTATTCGGAAATACGAATTCCAAAGCTTTCCGTAAGGCTGCTTCATAGTCAGTATGCCATACGGATGCTTGGAATTTGAATATGTTAGTGTCGATGAATTGGAACATATGTTTATATGCTGCTCTGGATTTCTTTGTCATCAATATGCACATAAAGGGGTAAGTCTGTAAGGAAAGGGAAATATTATTTTGCATAAAGTTCCATAAGACCAATATTAGACTACTTACATGATCAACAAAATGGTAATGGACGACGAGCAATTGCTTATATCCGCAAGATGGCACAGTTCTAAATGTGCCATCAATTAAGTACCGACGATCGTTCGTTTTTTTTTCAATTATTTCCGAAATTGTTGGAGATACAAAAATAGCGTAAGAAAAATCGTTTTCTATGACAGTTCCCCGAAAAAATGGTTTATCGATATGTTTCGATTTCCCAAATTCGGAAAAGAAATTATCCTCATCAAACATTAATTTCAATTCCTGCGGAGTGTTCGGGTTTTGGGCATTTCGTCTCATTACGGATCCGTTGCAACTGCCTCCTTATTTTTGGATAGCACACTGCGGATGCCACTTGTGCATCTTTAATGCACTCACCATCAAAATTTCCCTCACTTCTTTTCTCTTTGCAGCTGTCTGTTTTCCACAAGCACTTTTTATATTTCTAAGCAGCTGAAATTTATTTATAATGTCTTCCGGTGGTGCATGGTTATGATGGAATTCCAGGCTTAGTTGCTCGCAAGAACCATAATTTTTTAAAGACACGCTTACATGGCACGAATCAATATAGCATACATACCGCGTATGCTCTTTATGTACACATTTATTTTTAATATTTGCCTCTCCTCGTTCAACAAAAGCAGTTGTGAATTTTTACGGTATCCACTTATAATTTCATAATTCACAACCGCCTTCT